>VZTB01004456.1:1167767-1195392 GCA_013397245.1 Thryothorus ludovicianus
CCGGAGATGTCCCTAAACCACCCACAGCGGCCCCAGGGCAGCAGGACGGGCCACAGCAGCTCCCCACTTTGGGGCTGCAGGATTTCCATGAGCCCAGGTGGGATTACACCCACCCTGCCATCAGCGAGGCACGGTGCCCGTCCCACTGCGGGGCTGGCACTGCATGGAGACCCTGCCCAGGCTGCGGGGGCAGAGCTGCCCCTCCTGCAGCTCCTGCTGCCCCTCCTGCTGCGCCTCCTGCAGATCCTGCAGCTCCTGCTGCCCCTCCTGCTGCCCACCCTGCTGTCCACCCTCCTACCCCTCCTGCTGCCCCTCCTGCAGCTCCTGCTGCCCCCCGGAGTGACCAAAAAGCACAGGGTGTGTTCAGCTGGGAGACAGCTTACTGTAAACAGAATATTGTTTTATATGAAACCATTAAAAAGGTCCCCGAGGGCAGCCCTAAGTATATATTTTATTTTACTCTGAATCCCTGTTTTGACTCGGCTTTACTACAAAAACTTGTTTTCTGTATTTAAGCAGATGCAGTAAAGGAAAGGTCGTGACTGGTGCTGACATGGAAATCTCATTTGGCTCATGGGTCCCCTTAGGGCCTTTATGCTGTGTGGTACTTCAAACATATTTCAAAGTACAACACTAAATGTCACTCTTTAATAGACAGAGGCATTCCAAGTGTTTCTTGAATTTCCTTGGAAAGTGCTTCCCTGAAGCCAAAGGCTCAGGTTGGCTCACGCCCAGCACAGCAGGGACAGCCCCATCCCGAGGGTGGCACCCACAGTGGCACTGGGAGGGCCTGGGGGAAGGAGCCTGGCAGCTGCTTATTGCAATAGCCAAGAATCTGGAGAACTGCAGAAAAGAAAAAAAGAAAATAACCCAAATCTCTTTGACACATATACCATATTTTGAATTAATTGCCTTTTTTCCCTTTCCTCATCCAATTCTTCACATTCACTCAGCAGCTCTTTTGGGACCTGAAAGTTTTTTTGTTTTTTTTTTATTAAAGTGTTTCACATCTTACACAATCCTCACAAGTCACTACAGCCCAATCCCCAGTCCTGAAGACTCTTGAAAGCAGTTGGATCTTTTCCTGCTGCCAGGCTCAGGCTCTAGTGAGGATGAGTAGCCAGCCAGATGGCCTGGAAATTTATTTAGCTAATTCCTTCAACAAATAAGGAATTTACTGATGAGTCAGGGGGATTGACATTGGTCAGGAAGACCTGAACTTAGTGAATAATTTCTGCTTTAAAATGTAGCTAAAGCACTGAAAAAGTTTAATTTCCTTTTGACAGTTAAATTTGGCTTAGTTTGAAAATGGGCATTTTCATTTGCAGTTTATTCTACACGAGGGAGAGACAAACACTCTGCAGAGCCTCAGAGACCCAATGGCTCCTGCTTAGCCAGGCTGGTCCCAAAGCCTGTTTCCCATTTTTCCTTATTTCCAGTTTGGGCAAGGAAAACCAGGAGAAACCTGGTGGCTCAGCTTTGGCTCAAGTCAAGAGCCATCAGCTCTGGCACCTCTGCCAAAGGAGGGGGGAATCAGCAGCTTCTTGCTGGGGCTCTCCACCGGGCCAGGATTTACAGTCACTTTATGCCATGGGTACTGTAAGCAGGCTTATTTTTCTCTTAGCTGCTATAAAAATTAAAGATTTAGCTATATACTGCAAAAGGTACTCCAATTTTACGTGGTGGCATTTCTCTCCTACGATCAGGGCATAAATCCAGCTTTTCCATTATGTCTATAAATTACTCCATATCAACAGGGCAGCTGCAGGTCACCTCAGCAAGGTCAGATAAACCTGGGTAACTTTTGGCTGCTCTGCTAATATTGAATTTCTCACACACTTTGGAACTACTTTGTGTCTTTTCTCACTATAGAAAGCAGCTGTTGGAAAGGGCTCTTCTAACAGCAATTTCTTACTCCTGAATATTTACTAAAGGCTGCCCAGGATGATGATGGAGTCCCTGTCCCAGGAAAGATTTAAAAAACATGTAGATGTGGCACCTGGGGACATGGGTTAGTGGTGGCCTTGGCAGCACTGGGTTAATGGTTGGACTTGATCCTCTCAGAGGGCTTTTCCCACCTAAACAATTCTATGATTCTATCTTTATCCTGTCTGTCCTCACAAATCTCATTTACTGTCATCATTGTGAAAAATAAAATTTTGTAGTGTAAATGGAAGCAAATATTTGATGTCACATGGAGCTTTCTTTGCATTAATTAGCAATTTACTGAATAAATATTGCTGTGCAAACCAACAATCAGTATCTTATAATTAAAAGCTTGTACATGTTTATCTGTAATCTTTCCCCAAAGATAAAACCCTGCGAAAACCACAGGCTACAGAGGTTTCCGAAATGGGAGAAGTGTGAAGAAACTCCCTGGAATGGGAATGCTGTCACCTGTGTGAAGCACAGAAGCACCGAGTTGGTGCTGACCCAGCAGGGCTCCGTGGGTCAGCACCCCCAGCTCTCAGCTGCCAGGGAGCCCCCAGCTCTGGGCTCATGCAGTTGGAGAAACACCCAAAAGCACCCCGAGCTGTTTCCAGCACAGGAGCTCCATCCCTGTTATCCCTGGCACGCTGGTTCCCCACCACTCCCCGTCCTGGGTGCTCGTGTCCTGCCATTAACGTTTTGCCGAGTCAAACCATAAAATCCTCACGTTCTGCACGAGTCATACATCAATAAAAATAAACACTTGAGTCCAGACCCTTTGTGTCTGATCCAGTGCCTGTTGCCAAAGCCCACAAAGATCTTTAGCCTCTAGATTTCCCATGGTCAAACAAAATAAGGTCTGAGTGGCATTAAATATCACTTTTACATTACACACATTTTTCTCTCACATAGAGTGTCATAAGTGGATAAAGAACCTGATATTGTGGGTACCTAAAGCCCAACACAGCTTCAGCTGAGGGACCTTCAGGGATAAGAGGCCAGTGTGCTGTTAAAGATTAAAACCCAACCGTCTGCTTTTATGCTTGAGAGTCCTTCGCGACTCCCCGGTGACATCACATTCATCTCACTGTATTTGAAAAATGCATTTAAATGTCAAAACTAAAGTACCCAAACAAGGGCTCCTTAGCACACTAACTGTTAACACATTGCTGAGCCAAACGCCTTCCCCAAGACATATGGGGCCGACTCTATCCATAAAATATACAAGTAACACACAAAGTCCCAGAGGAAATAAATACTCCCCGCTCTAGTCTGACCTGCTTTTTCCTCCCAAAACACACTTGAGGACATGTTTCACTGCAGGAGTGGACATCAATTTCAAACACCTTCGTTCAGCACTGCACCTCCTCATGGCTGAGGAGATGCCCCAACCGTGGGGCTGCAGAGATGGGGCCACTGCCAAGGCCACTCACAGGGTATGCTTCACCCCAATTGAAATAAAACTGTTCAGATCAATGAACTCTGTAATTTACTTCAGACAGACCTAATCAGTGCAAGGCAAAAGAGAGGCAACTTTGCAAAATGTAAATGAACCTGACGCCAGAGACACAGGTAATGGGAATTCAATGGCAGCTGGTGCCAGAGTAGCAGAACCATGAGCTGTCCCCGATTCCAGCTGCTTGGAATACAGAAAAGGTGGCAGAGGAATAAGCTCCCTCCTCCTGCCCTGCAAAACTGCAGCAGCAGGGTGCTGAGCTGGGCAGTGAGGAGCAGCTCTGCCCTGCCCTAGGGCTCACTGGTGCCCCGAGCACCCCAGAACGTGGGATACCCGACCTGCTGGGACCTTCCTCCTCCCTGTACAAACCCCAGTGCCTCTGAAAGGGCAGAAGGAAACTGGCCCAGACCATCCAAACTCCAGAGAGGAAAGAGAAACTGCCCACAGCCTGTGGGTATTAGAGAGCCAGGAGCAGTGGGAAGGGCAGAGGCAGAGAGAACTCCACGGACCCAGATGAACAAGCTCAGCCCCATGTGCTGAGCCCCATTTTCCTGCTGGAGCAGAGCCAGCCCCTGGCCAGCCCCAGGGCTGAGGGGCTGCAGGGAGCAGCCATGGGAAGGAACAGAATGCCTGTCTGCTCAGGGAAGCCCAGTTTTCCTTGGGCAACCTGGGAATGGAGCCAGGGCACGCAGAGCTCATATCACGGTGCTGGCACCACTGAGGCAGCAGCAGCTTTTTCAGAGAAGAGCAGTTAGGTCTTCATAATGGACTGCAACTTTCTAGAATAATTTAATTTTTTCCTACTGTTACGATGCCAGAATTTCAATCAGACAAAACTGTATAATGGATTTCTTTTGCTGGGCATGTTACATAAATTGCATATTCAAGTACTATAAAATATTTGTAACAGACAGGTACTTTTCTAAATTGGGTCTGACAGTAAGCGATAGTGACTGGAATATTTATGTGGTGGCACCTATGCAAGGAGGCAAAATGCAGGGTGTGGGACTGGGAGCATGGCAGCAGGAATGCCACACAGGGCTCCCAGTTTTCTGCCCCGCTGCACCGAGCTGCCCACTGTGCCCAGAGCCATGGGGGAGCAGTGGCACAGTCCACCCTGCAGAGAGCCCTGCAGCAGAGGCTTGGGCAGGTTCTCCCTTCCTGCCTCCTCTCCAGCCTTGAAGCTCTGTTATTTTGCCTCCTGGCACTCCCACGCCCCGTTCCTGCTGCGGGGGCACAGAGGGCACCAGGCTGCCCTGCCCACCCAAGGGCTGCCCTTGGGGGCTAGAGGGGTCTGCAAGGATCCTCCTTGTCCAGGCCAGCTGCTCCCAGCTCTTGCCCAAGTCTTGCCAGAGCCTCCCTGAGACTGAGCACACATTTTGGTAACATTTCTTTGACAATCACTGTTGGCAGGACCATACTTTGCTATTTACAATTAAAATATTGTATTGATACAAATAGGCTCTGGCAGGCGCTTCAAGAGGTTTTTAATTGAATGATTATTGTATTAAATAACTGGTTTTAATGGAGCATGAACTTGCTTAAACGATGACTGTAGAACTACTGAAGGCCCAGCAAATTTCCCAGGTATTCCCAGCTTTTCACAAATAAATATGTCTTGCCAGCAAAAGAATTTCCTGACTGCTCGTGGAGGGTGGCAAGGCAGAGGCTGCCAGTCCTGGGCTGAGCTCTGGAGCTGTGGCTGGCAGTTTCTCAGGCTGCTGGGGTGGCCAGCACAGCAGTGCCCATGGCACACGTGCTGGCTGGGCAGGAGGATGAAGAGAAGGAAATCTGGGCTTCGTTAACCCTGACCACAGGTCAGCTGCAGCACCAGCACCCACCCTGAGCACACCCTGACCCCCAGCCTTGTGGGCGTTTGGCTCCTGCCAGGACATTTCAGTCTGTCATGAGGAACCTCTGTGGCTCCGACACCTCCGTCTGCCTCCCTTCAACAATAGCTCACGTCAACTCGCATTACGCACGAATAGCAGAAGCAAACATGAAGATGAACCCTCTGAAAAAGGCTTGCACAGCTCTTCAGCATGGGCAGGATTAATCACAAATAATAATTACCATACCAGGAGATAATACTTCAGCAGCTCAGCCTCGCCTCCCAGCTCCTGGGTGAGCAGGACCTATCCAGGCTGGGGGAAGCAGTCACGGTGCATCCTAGCATGAACCCTCTCCCCACTCCATTTATGGAATCATCACTCACAATAATTCTGGATTTCACGATTTATCAGATCAGAGAAACAGCACCAAGCCAGCAGAGCTCAGCCCTGTGCAGTGCTCAGCCCCCCTCAAACCTTCTGCTCCCACTCACGGCAGCACCTTCGCTGCCTCAGGACAAAATGCTCCCTGGCCCTGGGGTCACCACAGAGGTGGCACCAGCAGCCTTCTTCTGCATGCCAGGGACGATTCCAGCTGATGCAGCCACATGACAGCAACGGGCACTATTGGTTTATTGCCTCCATTAAGGCTCCAATAACTTAACAACAGATCAATAAACCATTATTAGCCTCCAGCCTTGAAAACCCAGTCACCCCAAACCCACCCAGCTCTGACAAGCTCACAGTTTCTCATCATGAGGGGCCAGGACAGCTTGTTTACAGTCTGGCTGCCCAAACACTCCTTCCTGCAGGAAGGGGCTCCCCCCACTTCCCCCAAAATGAGATCAGGTCCCTCAGGGTGGGAGGGATGGTGGCAGGTAAAGGTGTTCTCGACACACCCCCCGTGTGAGGAGTGCCAGGGATGCTCTGAGAGGCTTCCCACCCAAAGCCCCGTGCCCACAGGACAGCCCTTCCAGGGCACCAACCCAGCTGGGTCCCCCCAGGGCATGGCAGGGTCCCCCCAGGCCACACACCCCAGCTTGGCCCCGAGAGCCTCACCCAAGCACCGTAATATAAAATCAATATTGCTCCTTCAGCCTTGAAACACCTGTGTGGCTCTCACTGGAAGAGAGAATTTGCAATTTGAAGTGCTAATGATTCAGTTTGCTAAAAAATTAATTCAACAATTTTCCATAAATTATGTGCAGCTCAATAATAAAAATATTTCTACATTTGGAAGCTTTCCATTACTGGTCCTGCTCCTCTGCAGAATAAAATTGCTTTTCAAAAACAGAACTATCTGAAAGTATTTTCTAAGAAGTGATATTGAATTGATACATTAGAGGAGAAAGTTAGGCTCCTTTTGTAAGAATTGTACATTTCACAATAGTCTGAACAAAGGAAGTTGTCTCTGAATGCCGTAATTTAGTCCTGAGAAAGTGACAAACAAATAATTCCAACTAAACTAGAGAAAGAAAAGTAGTGACTTTTAATTATATAATCTTTTCTGATGAATTTATTTCTGACAGTTTTATAGGCTGACAAGAGAAAGTGTTTTATATGCAAAAAACATTATTCACTCTCAGCTGTTAAAGCATAAAAATTGTCAAATGATTTTAATATAGTTTTAAGTTTAATGTTTCTTGTCAGAAAAAAAGTCCACAGCAATTACTGAGTCACATGGCCCTTAATTCTTTGTTTCTGACAGCAAAAACAATAAAGTATGCTTTTGCCCAAACATTTTACTGTACAGATTTATGAAGTTTAAAAGGCAGCTGTTTTTCTTATTTCTTTGCATCTAAGGAACTGAACTTCCAGGCATTTCCAGTGTGCAAGATCCTCCTTAACCTGAGCAGGTTCTTGCAGAGGGGGTTGCACCTGTCTGTGCTCACCTGTGCAAGCACCTGCCCCTCCATCAGTGCTGCCATTTGGGAAATCCCTTGGTGAAAGAAAAGCTGCTGCACTTCCCAGCAAGAAGTGCCACTCATTTCCCCCAAACCTGTGTCCTTCAAAAGAATAAGGAAATTTAACTCTGCCCCAAATCCATTGAAAATTCAACTATTTTCCAAGGAGATGGAGGACAACATTAAAATCTAGCATCTCTCCTTTGCCAGGGGTGAGATGCTCTGGCATTTAACGGGCTCTGAGGTGCTCCCTGCAGCTCCAGACCTGAGTGCAGAGGAGAGGCAGAAATGGGCACAGTCATCTGTGGGACTTCAGCAGCAGCTCTGCTTCTCTTCACCTGGAGCACTGTCAGCCACATGGATGTGCCACAGCCCTGGGGTGCAGCCGGAGGTGCTGGAGAGGGCAGAGGTGCCCCCAGGGGCTTCCCACAGCTGTCCCTGAGGCTCTGGCATCCTGCCTGCAGGAGAGCTGGTGCCCAAAAGGGCACGTCACGGCCTGAGAGGGCTGTGAAATCATCATAACTGATGATTTTTAATATCAGAATAATGAAACCAAGCTGAGAAATATTAATCTTTTTAAAAATGTAAAGAACCGGGGCTCTGTTTCCATGGCAAACCACATCCTGCACATTATCTATCACCTGGGGATTACGGTGGCATGGTAAATAAAGGGGTAAATACAGGAGAGGCATGGTTCTGCTCTCGGCTGATACGAGCCGTGCTGCCAGTACAGAAGCATAATGGCATTTTCTCGATCAAAGCAGCCACGTTTCCATGCTTTTTCCTGCATCTTCCATGCAGGTTTCCCCTGCCCCTTGGCTGTGCCTCCAGCCCTGAGGCACCCCCAAATTCCCATGTCAGCTCCAGACTCAGAGTCCCTCACAGCAAGCAGGCTGGTCCACCACAGGGACTGGTTTGTGTCAGCAGCACAGGTTGTTTAGATCTGTTTTCCGTGTCCTCATGCCCTCCCTATCCAAGCAGAAAGCAAAAATCCTACCCAAACCCCTCCCAACTTCCAGGAGTTTGCAAACCCCTGCTATAAATAGACCTCTAATAGGAGCTGTAATAGGATACAATTTATTTCCAGATCTGATGGGCTGACCTTCATCATCACTCGAGGCTCTACTTGTCATGAATTATGGGCAATTCACTCACTAGTGGAAATAAATTGTATTACCCGTGCTCAGTATCATGTCCTCCGCACGCAGCACTCGGGGGTGGCGGCTCCTCCCTGCGCCCGGCTGCCCCCGGGCCCCGCTTTGGGGCTGGGCAGGAGCCCACAAAGGGTCACTTTGGGAGGGGCTGCCGAGGGTCCCGAGCAGCGGCTGCTGTCCCTGTCACCAGCCAGGGACACGCCCGGGGCATCACCGCCCTGCGAGGCCGCCCCACGCCGCTCCTCACCTGCGGCGGGGCTCCGGTGTCCGGGGGGACACGGCGGGGACCAGGCGGAGCAAACCGGGCCCTTCTGCTCGGAGCGGACCCACTGCCAGCAGAGCAGCAGCTGCAGCCTCCTGCCCTGCTCACCCTGCTCACCCTGTCCTGCTCACCCTGCCCCGCGCAGGTAATGAGATCGGGAATCCGGAGAAAAGCACCCACTGCATTAATCAAGCGCGGTTCAGATCAATATAAACAAAAGCAGTAAATACCAAAAAGAGCCATGTAAGTGTTATAAGCTGAGGCTTCCCTGCCGCTGGGGAACACAGCCCCTGTGCCAGCCTGTCCCTCCCAGCCACCCCCTTGCACTCCAGCATCTGTTCGTTCTGCCAGACCCCGGTTCGGGGGGGAAGCAGATGTGCAGAGCTGCTCAACAAGCACCAAACGCTGAGCCAAGGCAGGGCTGCGAGCAAACGGCCTGTGCGGCCCCAGGCTGGGGTGTGGAGAGCCCTGAGGAGCTGCCCAGGTCCCGGGGCTGTGCCCGGGGTGAGGGGCTGCCCGGGGCTGGGAGCTGCCCCCGCCCGGTGCCGGGGATGTGCTTGCCCACGCATGCACAATAAAGGGTTCCTTCAGCTGTGCGCTGATGAGCTCCCGCACAGCTCACATCAGAGATGAGCTCATGGCTGGTGTTACACAAGGAACGCATCAGGCAGGAATTCATTATTTCGGAGGAGAAAATGTGTACCTGGAATTCTCTTTAAAAAACATAAACAAGCAGCTCAGACTTGCTGAAAACAGCAATCCCAGTCTTTCCCACTCCCTTTTCCCCCAGTGCATCCTCATCCCTGCCTACATCACAAAAATTCACTAATGGCAACAGTCTGTATCAGAGTTCCTCAACAATTCTTCAAGGCCCAGTACAACCAGTGTTCACACACAAGATAAATTATGATCCATGGCATTAAAGAATAAGCCATCCATTAGCACACACCCCTGTGGCCCTGGAGGGATGCGGAGACTTGAGGTTAAGTTTTATTTGTTGTGAAAGTTGCTCCAAACATACAAACCACAGTCACCTTTTTATTCCAGCAATTATTTCACCCCATATTGATATGGGGCTGCAGAGATAAAAAAAGGACTCTGAGGATCTCCTGGGCACCCATGCTGCACTCAGAGGGGCACAAAGGACACTGCAGGGAGATTAATTTCCAAGTGTTTCGTGTTTTCCTAGGAGCTGGTGTGGCCACGCTGGATGTTCCCATGCTAAACAGGCAAGAACCTCAGGTCTTTGTTGGAAAAATCTCCCTTTGTCTGGAATTATTTAAATAGAGTAAAAAGAACTGTTTATTTTTAATAATAGATGATTATTGTTCATAAATCAAAAACGTATCACAATTATTCTTGCAGAAAGATCCTTACTCAATATGTGTTTTTCAAGCAGGAAGATAGTACCAGGGTATTTCTTCTATTTCTCCTGTTTTCCCAGCTGCAGATGCACAGCGAATCCTAATTAAAACCTTTAAGTCTTATTCCATTTACAAGAAGGAGTGTATTATTTTTCTTTTAGCTTTTTTTAATACAGGGTCTCAATGCCCATTACAAAAAATTCCAATGCATCTTTGAAGTTAGCAGCTAATTATATTTCTCCAAGTTATATATCTGGAGTTCTAGATGGGGAAAAGGCAATTACTTTTTCTCTCATTTAGCATAACAATCTCTGAAGCTTTACTGGCGCTCCAGTGAGTCACGCTATAGATCAGAGCCCGGGCTGGAAAGAGAAGGAATTTGGGGGGAAGGCAGGATGCTTGCTCAGCTCTTCCGGGCTCCTTCCCTTGTTAGTATGCTCTCCCCACCAGGACACTCGTTAATTGTTTGTCGAATGACCGCGGTGCTTTTTGCCTGGCAACTTTGCCGGGGAGGTCATTCAGCACATTCATTACGGGGCACCTGCTCGCGCTGCTGGAGCAAAGGGTCTGTCAGCATTTTCCAGGAGTTTATAACTTGGCTGCAAATGTTTGTGTGGAGCCGAAAATTGTTGCATGATTTCTCCCGGGCAGAAAGCGGCTGGTTCAGCCCGTTCGTTCCCGTGTCGCTTCGCCCAGGTGCTGCTGGCAGCGCTGCTGGCACCTGCCCGCCAGGCTGCGGGGAGCTGATGGGGCTGATTCCTGATTCCTGATTCCTGCAGGGAGGGAGGGAGGAACTCTCCCTCCGGCTCTGCGCATCTCGGCAGGGCAGGGAGGGCAGGGCGGCTGCAGAGCAGAGCCGGGCACAGGCTGTGGGACAGCCCAGGTGAGGACAGTGACACTGGGCAGCCCGTGGGGACAACCGGCGAGCTGCTGGCCAAGGACCCTCGGCCTTTGTCAGCTGAATTGCTGTGAGCTTCATTTTAACGCTCCTCAGCCACCTTTTCTGAAAGATCTATTACACTTGGAGCATCTTGCCTCTTTCTCAAAACTGAACTTTAAAACGCTTCCAGAAATGGGTCTGGAATTTGTGCATAAGCCCAGAGATGTGTGTTTGGCCAAGCTGTGGTAGCCCAAACTGTCCCCACATGACAAGGAGTTTTGTAGGTTTCCTGCTCAGCAAGGCTGCACCTGTGATTATGTGAAGAAAACAAAAAACAAAACACCAAAATGAAAACAAACAACAAAAAAAAAACCCAGAAAAACTTAATTCCCTTGTACATGGTGGAACAGGGGGAGAGACCAAAGCTGGTTCCCAGCTGGTTTCCAGCTCAGGGCCATTTTTCTACCCTACACTGGGTAACATCACACTGCTCCACACCAGCAGACAGCGCACACACTCCCTGGCAGCTGATTTATTCCTTCTGCTTCTGGATGTGTTTTGTTGCTGAGGCAGTCCTGGACCACTGACTGTTTTCCAAGACTTGTCTGTGACACTGACACCAGAAGTGGTTTTGGAAGCAAAAGGATGGAAAAGCATTCAAATGAAAGGAGCCCAAAACTGGTGCAGATAACTCTGCTGGCATTGGGATTGCTTTGATTTCCTGCAAACTCTCACCATCTTTACAAACCGGAGAAATGCTGGCGGTCTCAGCACCAGGACACCGGCTTTCCCTGCCACAGGGCTCACATTCCCTGGCTCAGCCCGTTCTCTGGCGGGACCTGCGGTGCCAAGTCCCCCTCGCCGGCTGTCCCTGCCCTGGGGCGCTCCGGAGCCGCTCCTTGCCCACCCGGCTGTGCCTGGGCCGGGACCGGTGAATGTCCCCTCGGCACCCCGAGCCATCCGCGGTGATCCAGCGAGAACGGGGCCCCCCTGACCCCAGCAGGGCCCCCCCAGCCCCAGCCCCAGCCCAGGGCCAGATGCTGCTGCCGGGTGGGAGCCGCCGGAGCACTCGGGACACTCAGACGCTGCTGCCGGGGAACCTGTGCGAAATTAAATTCTCCACTTGGCTGGTCCGGGTGACTTGGCTTTGCTCTGCTGACTTGTTCCTTCATTATTTTTTTGGCCGATAACTGACTGCAAGCTTGTCTTGTCTGTTTAATACCAGCACAGCAGCTCCAGGAGAGGCTCAAGCTTGTCAGTCTCGGCGAGCGCGCACTGTATTGCTCTCCCCACTTCATTTACTTCGTGGACAGGAGGGGAAAGGCCTCGAGGCTCGGCAGAGCTTGGCAGCTGGGATGGAGGGCTGCTCTGCAGGCTGGGTGCAGCCCCCAGAGCAGCCCTGGGCAGGGCAGGCAGGGGCACAGAGAGACCTGCACGTTCCAGGGGAGATCGGCGCTCGGATGGGGCCAGGCAAGCTAAGGACAGTAATTATTAAGATTAATCTCTCCCTCACACCTTGGAGCACGCCGAGGAAATCTCCAGGCAGCCTTGCAGCCAGGTTTGCAGTGGACTTGGCTGTCCTTGCTCTGAGCACCTGGCGCCAGCAGCACCTGTGGCTGCGGTGGGAGCCGGGGGCAGGGGCTGGCGTTCCCCCTCTGCACAGAGGAGATTCCATCCCTGCAGGACCTGCTCCCCGTCCTGTCCTGTGTGCTCTAAGGGTGTTTAGGGGAGCACAAGAGTCCCAAGCCACATGCCCAGGCAGTGCAGCTGCACCTATCCTGGTGTTTTTGCAGCAGGGACACGAGAGGGATCAATCTGGTGCCCCAAGATGGGTCTTTGCCTGGAGGACAGGCTGCCTGCACTCGGCTGCAGAGCCAGGGCAGCTGGGTCCTTGGAGTAAGGCTTAGCAAACACAGTTGGTTTTTGTTTAATTAACAGCAAGCAGAGAATTTAAAGACTGGGTTTTCTCCAACCTGTGATAAATTAACCTCCTCCTTGCTCAGGAGGACAGGAATGCTCCAGATCAATGATCTTACTGATGCCTGGCTTCTCCTCCTTCGGAGGGAGAAAGGGACAGAGAGCAGCAGCCCCTGCCCCTGCCGCTGCCTTTGGGGCAGCGAGTGGAGTGACTGTGGGTAATGATGATGAATGGCATGATTAAAGCTGGAACTCAGACCTACAGCTGGAATCTCAGGCCCTATTCACAGAATGATCCAGCTCCTGCTGTGCAATTTGGGGGCACTTAGAGTGCAGCTGAAGGCAGTGGGGTGCCCCAGGCAAACCCCCCGACAGACAGACACCTCTCACTCGTGCTGTGGCACCAGAGGGCTCCTGTTCCCGTGTCAGGTTTGGTGCAGAGCTACTCCCAGTGTGGCTGTGGCTGTGCCAAAGGGTGCCAGCATCCCGTGACAGCCACCAGAGGATATGTGGGCACCTACGGGTGGCACGTCTCAGACTAGGGAACCCTGGATTGAGGCTTTTGTCCCTCTGGATCCTGGGCAGAAAATAAGAACGCGATTTTATATTTTTTTAAATTTTGTGCATTTAATAAAAACTAGTAGTTTTATAAATTTCTCAGGAATCACACAGATAGACACAACATCTGCAGCTCTGCCTGAGCAATGCTGGGCCTTGGCTGCAGTTTTTGCTTTTCTAAACTCCTTCTTTAAATGTATTTTTATACAGCAGTGTTGACCTTTTCTGCCAGCCCCTGTGGAGCGAGGTTGTATCTTGTGTAAAAGTCATATCAAATGGGCCACAAAAAATCACTCTTGCCTGATTAAAATGAATAGTCTAGACAACGTGTGCATTTTCCTTCTGTGTCGTTAGCTTTGTGTGAGAGCTTGCAGCAATCAGGGCTTTTATGGAAGAAACACAGCTACAGGTACTGCGAGCTGCCTTAGCGGATACTAATTACAATCCCTGTAAGGATTGATTTGCAAAGAAAATTTCTATTGCCTCAAGGACAAACGTTTGTGCAAATCATATTATTGTGTATGAGAAATTGGTAACACTTTATGAAATGGTTCATTTATAAATACTTTACTATTTATTAAATTAAATGGTCTTATAACAATCCTTTTGCTAAGTTAAAATATCATAAGTGTTCTGGTTTTGCATTATTTCTGTGCTATAAGGCTGGCTGTTGGGGCTTGGTTGGCGTCACCTGTTAAGACTGTGAGGTGCCATTCCTGGCACTGTGGTGCCCACCCACGGTGCTGGGGTCAGAGCAGCAGCTCCCTCGAGCATCTCCTCTCCCCTTCTTCATTCAGACCTGGAATTCCAGAACAGCATCATTTTGATTTTTCTTTTATTTGTTTGTTTCCTTGAGTGTGGGGTTTGACTGCGGCAAATAACACAAACTTTGTCCTCGTTGCATGTTTGGCTCATCCAGCATGGCACATGGCACAAGAAGTGGGTGCCCAGCCCTCACCTGTGGTACCAGCAGATCCCCAACCCACCTAGCAGGAGATGCAGCTGCTGTGTAGAGGAGGACGAAACTCCTTCAGTATTTCCTTCATCCCCAGATCTGGACCTTTCCAGAGCAGGTGGGAAGCATTCTGTGCTGCCAAACCACGAGGCCCATTCAGACATGGTTTTTGTATCCCAAGGGAAGGGGGCTGCTCTTTGCTCCTGCTTTAGATCTTCAAGATCCAGTGGGTCAAGAGCTGTTTTCCCATTTTCCCGTGGTGTCAGTTTGCAATCCCACAGTGACTGGTGCTGTACCCAGGCTTCCACTGTCCACCCAACCACACTTCCAACACGGCAATTGTTCCAGTCCTGTTGTGCATTTTTTCTGGAGGAACAAGAAGAGGAAGAAGCGTGGGGTGTGTGAGGTAGCAGTGCTCACCCTGGGTGGCCCGTGCAGCCAGGGAGAGGGACAGCAGCAGTGGTCACACCTGTCAGGAACCAAATCCCTGTTGGTCCTGCACAGCACTGGTGCTGTGCCAGCACTCCCGGGCTGACCAGGTTCATTCCTACTTTCAGAAGTTGCCCTTGCCTTCCAAAATTCTTGTCTGCTCTGGAGAACAAGCAGACGAGACATCTTTACTGAGCTAGAAATTTCTCTTGAATGTCCTCCTCTAATTTATGTTCCCTCTCACTTCACTGCCTGCAGCAAAGCCCATTAATGGTGGCAGTTTGTGACACAACCGAGGGCTCCTCTAAGGGGCAGCTCTCCCGCGATTCCAGCGCTGCGCTGGCTTTGGAGGCGTTTGCTGCCGTGGCGAGGCTCGGCTTCCCCCTCTGCTTCCCAGGCTCCAGAGACTAATCCTTCCTTCGGCTGGCTCTGCTGCTGCTATGGCAATATTTTCTCCCCCATCGTGGTAATCACGCAATGGTCTCTGAGAACAGCAGGAGAAGCTGTGCCTGGTAGATGCATAAAAGGTAAGATGAACTACATGTCATAAAACTTTTAAAAGTTCCTTTTTTGTGTTTGTGCGGGGGTTATTTTATATGGCTTTTGATATGAAGCTAAAATTGCACATCAAAAAGGATAATGCATCTTTAAGCTGTTACAATGACTTCTAAATTTTTCATTTAATGTCAGTGAGGAAAAAACCCCTCAGTTGGCTGAGTTACGTTGGTGAGATGGCTGTTTCATTCCATAAAGTGTCTGCAGTGGATTTGAACAGTAGGAAATCCAAGGGTGATAAATAGCTATTTCTAAGTAAATTTCATGCAATTGCCCTTTGGTTAAAGTCTTTCCTCTCAGCACTTTCCTGTGCACATAGCCCAACTAATAATATTCAGGAGCAAGTGCTTTCCAGTGTGACAACTGATTGCACTTTGAAGCAGTAAATGGCTGATTTCATAATTGGTATAATTTTTCACAAGTACCTGAATGTCATATACAGAAAGAATAAGCAACCTGGACTTAATACGGGAGCTTTTTCAATTCTCCTAAAAATCAATAATGTATTAAACCCCTCTAACTGATTAAAATAATGTGAACCCTGAGTAGGTTTTGTGAGGAAGGCAGGTTTCTTCAAGGGTGGCAGATTTATGGCAAAAGGGTTAATACATGGGGAGAACAGGGATACGTTACAGATGGAGTCCGTTTTCCTAATTAAACTTTTATCAAGATTTTCCCGGTTTGAATTGTTTCACTTAGCATGATGGGAAGGAGCATTTCCTTTGGTGTTCAGGGCTGCTACTGCCATTCGTGCAACACCAAGACCTCTGTGCTCATGGAAGGGGTGAGGATGAAGAGCAGAAGGGAAATGGGATCCTTGCTGAAAGCAGCAGGCGGGCTCTGGAGGGTTCTGCTGCCCCGTGGCAGGAGAGGGTCAGGGCAGGTTTTGGGGTGAGCTGCGCTGGTGTCAGTGCTGGCTGTGTCAGGACCCGAGCCTGGGGCACAGGACGGGGCCAGCCTGGGGACAAGGCTGCTGGGGGGGCTCTCCCGGGGTGTGGGGGGCACCCTCATGCCCAGGGCCTCTTTGTATGGAAGAGTTCAGTTAGCGTCACAGAGAGGGGAATGTGACTGCAGAGTTACAGAAGACACAGCCTCTCACCAGGAGGCAAGCAGGAGGTTATTTTTTCCCCCAGGATCTCATGATTTCTTGAAATCCTTTCATGCTATTGTGGAAAAATGTCTGAGGATCCTTTGAGATAATATTTATAAAGCAAAAGTGCTTTAGCTGATGGCAGGGATGTGCAGGTGGCCCAGACACAGGTGGGGATGGGGGTGTGAGAGGCAGGTGAGGGCACCTGGGTGGGTGTCTCAGGTACAGCAAGAGCCTCCAGCCCCTGCTGGCAGTGTGGCTGTGGCCAGAATCGGGGGGCCAGAGCGGTGGGATGTGCAGGAATGCCTCGAGGGAAGATCAGGAAACAAGATCACTCATGTTAAAGCCTGGGCACGTCTGTCCCAGCATCGTGGGCATCCTCCCAGCCTGGCCAGGTGGCACCAAGGCCCCTCTGCCTGGGGGAGCCACGTCCCCACAGATCCCACCCTGGGGGGCCTGACCTGGCATTTTCCCCAGGAATAGTGCACCCCTTTGCAGGGGATCACAGGCAGGTGGGTTGAGGAATCTATTTAAACTTCTCAAGATCATGATCAGACATCTTAAGCTCCGCATTATTCACGTTTGTCTGTTGTTTCTAACTCCTTTCCTATTTTCCAGCTGAGGGACTCTGCCAGAAGCGCTCTTTGCCAGAGATTAAAACAATTTAGGAAGCAGACACCCAATTCCTCTCTTTGGATAGTAGGCAAATTGGGTATCTGTGAGAAGCAAGCAAATTTTATTATCAACAGATAGTTTACTACTTAACTATCCTTAAGAATCCCCCAGTATTTGCAGGTGTCTGTTGGCTGCCCTGAGCCAAAAGGCACTCGTGGCACCTGCCCTGCCCTGGTGCCGTGCCCAGCCTGTGCCCAGTGTCCCTGGCACTGGCAGCCACGTGGGGAGCAGGTATTTAATGGCAGCAAAGGAGCTGGAGAGCAAAGGTACCTGGTGCAGGGGGAAAAGCCCAACACAAGGAGCTGCTTGGGAGCTCTGGCTCCAGGGACTGTGCTCTGCCCATCTCCAGTGCTTACACTGAGGCCATGAGACACAGGAAAGCACATTCCTGTCATTAGCCGTGGCTCTCCTTGGTTTGTATCAAAATAGCTGTTTTAAATGTAATTATCACTAATTTGGGAAAATGCACCATTAGACATGTAAATTTATTGGCTAATGGATGCGCACGGCAGATCACAGTGGATGGGAAGTGGGATAACCAAATTGGAACCATTTCTCAGCTTGCTAAGCAGGTTCCCAGGGGTGGGGTTTGGTGTCTGGCAGTCTCCCAGGTGCTTTCCTTATAGGCCACCAGGGAACTGGAGCTTCCTCCCATGGAAGGTGCACATCCTGCCTTCCCCAGCGTGTTTGGGGGGCTGCAGGAAGTTCTGCAGGAGTCCAGGAAGACAAAGGGGATGGCTCTTAAAATTATACAAAAAAAAAAAAATCATGGAGTCATTCATCAGGATTGCTGTAGTTCTTGACCACATAGTCAATGATTTATTTAATCTTAATATATTCCACAAAGAGTCCCCATATTTCCATAAATATGTCATATCTACCTAATACATAGTAATGAACCTGCTCCAAGGGTAAATAAATAAGATCTAAGCTCAGAAAGCCAATGTTTATCAAAGGGAGGTATAGAGATATTGAGTCCTTTAAAGTACCATTCTTCACAGCAATCACAACCAAGTTTGGCAATTCATAAGGTGTCGAGTCAATTAGAGACCCCGGGGCTGGGTGCGGGGCCGTGCAGCAGGGCTGGGCACACGCCGGGGCGTGGGCTGGCCAGGACACAGCCCTGGGATGTGTCACACCCTGCAGGGAGCCAGTACTGCCCCTCCACGGAGAGTCGGGCTGGAAAAACCCCCTGGGGCCCCCCAGTGCAAGCCAGCACTGCCGAGGCCAGCAGGGACCCCAAGCATCGCATCTGCGCTGCTTTTAATTCCCTCCAGGGAAGGCGACTCCTCCACCGCCCTGGGCAGCCTCTGCCAATGCCTGACCACTCTTTCCCTAAAGAAATTGTTCCAAATATCCAATCTAAACCTTCCCTGGCACAGCTGGAGGCCGTTTCCTCGTGTCCTGTCCCTTGTTCCCAGGGAGCAGAGCCCAGCCCCTCACCTGTCAGGGAGGTGTGCAGAGCCACAAGGTGCCCGCTGAGCCTCCTCTTCTCCGGGCTGAGCCCCTCCCCAGCTCCCGACCCCTCCCCAGCTCCATTGCCCGACTCTGCACACGCAGCCTTGGTCGTGGCTGCTGCTCTCAGGCGGAGGTTCCGTAAGAGGGACTTGGAGATTTCACACATAGAAGAATTTGCTGATTTTTGTTTTGAGAATTCTCTATTATGAAAAAGAAATGAAATAGTTATAAGCAGAAAATTTGACTTGGATTGTTTTAATTTATCTTATTCAATTTTTCTGTGGAGTTACATACAGCTGTGCATAACATAATATAATATGTTAATATAAATATTTTCATAAAAATACACTGGAAAGGCCTAAAAATTTGGCTGCAAAGGGAAATAACTAATTTTTTAGAGGTTGCGCTTTCTTAATCTTATTTTCTACAGCAAAGTATTTCATGCCTTTTTTATAATTAGTTTGACAAAGTCAATAATAATAGAATATTCTGATTATGTCAATATGACATGTAATATTATGCACTTCTCTACTATTATGCATATTATGACATGACTTGACATGATATGACAGGTCACATTATGCACTACTACTGATGTCATAAAATAATGTAAAAGTAATGAAAACAAATTTTGAAATGAAAAATTTTAAAAAGAATTAATGGTTTTTCCTAAGAGAAATTCCAAAGCAAATCTTTTTCCTTTCCATTTTTAAGTTTTGCTTCCTTAGGTGATCCAGGTGCAACCTTTCCTTCCTCACCCTCAGCTTTGCTGCCTGCTTGTGGCTTTGCTCCCCCTCAGGAGCTGGGCTTGGTGTTGGCTTTTAAAGCCTCCCTGGAGCGTGTCAGGAGCGCGGAAAGCTGGAGCTCGGGGATGTGTCCTGGCTCAGGACAGGACGCAGGTGACAGCGACACTGGTGGCACCGGCGTGGCACAGGTTCCATTCGTGAGCTCTGGTGTGAGGTGCACAGTGTGCTGATCCTGGTTTGTACCCGTTTTTACAGGGATGCCATGGAAATTCCCACCTCCCAGAAACGCAGCAGAGTTTGGGAAACATAATTTATAGCTGCTGGTGAGCTAGGTGCCTGTGAGCCTGAGCCTGCCCCGTGCCTGTGGCTGGCACGACTGCAAAAGTGCAGATTCCCCATGCAAATCATTAAGGAAATGTAGCGATATTGGCAGGCAGGTGGGAGTTTCAGTGGCCTGGGGACTAAAGCAGGAATCCAACATGGGCACTAGGGACTGCAGGCTGTGCTCGATATTCTCCCACAACGGCTGCGATTCGGATTCATTTTTAATGAAACGCTTTTTGCTACAATCCTACAGCAGCCCCAAATGGTGGCAGACAAGAGGACGCCAGGTGGAAGATCTGCTCCCTCCTCGCCTGCTTCCCGAGTCCCTCCGTGACGGATCCCTCGACGGCCGCGGGGAGCAGGGGACAGGGTGGTGGCCGGGGCCACCGGGCGGGGCGAGGGCTGGCGGTGGCCGCGGAGGGGAGGGAGGGGAGGGAGGGGAAGGTGGCTGTGAGCTGGGGCAGGGCAGCGGGTCCCTCGGGCTGTGCCCCTTGCGGGGTCAGGCAGGGGTGGGGGATGCTGGTGGCGCTCACACCACGGGCATCCCCGCCCCGGGACCTGTAAGGACTGGCTGGGGGTGCCAGCCCTGTGGGGTGGCCCTGTCTGGCCGCGCTGGGGGCACTGGCGCTGGCAGTGTCCCCTCCCGAGCACGGCCTGCCTTGCTGGGGCCTCTGCCCGCAGTGCCCGGGATGGGCGATGCCGCTGACCAGTGACTGCCCAGGCGAGAGACCCTGGTGACACAGGCAAGGTCACCCAGGGACCTCAACAGCGCCATCCTCAAAAGGAAACGTCATTTTTCATTATTCAGAGCTGACAGAGGGCTCAGAACGAAGGCAGCTGATGGCTGAGGGAGCTCCGGCTCGGACAGCCCGGCCCCGGCTCCCAGCCCTGTCCCGCACACGGAGGGCTCGGAGCCCCTCGGAGCCCCTCGGAGCCCCCACCCCTCTCCTCGATGGCTGCGGGGCTGCGGCCGCTGAGCGCGGCTGGTGCTGGGAGACCCCAGCGAGGGTCCGGGAGGTGCGGCCGGGTGGGAGCCCCAATTCCAGAGGGCCCGGGAGGGTGAGGCTGAGTGATGCCCGAGTGCCGGGAGCTGTGCAAGTGCCGCTCCCCGCCGGTCCCTCCGCCCGCCCTGGGCCTGGCGGGACCCCCGGGCGGGGAACAAGGACCGGGGCTCGGCTCTCTGTCCACTCCGGCCACGGCAGCGCAGCCCCGGGGCTGAAGGCACCAGTGCTCCGTGAATGCAAATGAACGGCGTTCGGTCCAAATTGCATTTCCTCTCCTAGTACGGAGTACGACGGCACATTAAAGCCTATAATATTCCGCTGCTGCTCTTTTGCATGATTTTTTAATTAAAAAACTATGGAGTAAACAAACATTCTGCTCTGGAGTAGCCCTGCAGAGACCCATCCAGAGGCACATTCACAGCCCTCCACTTTTTCAAGAAAGTTTATCTCTTAACAAAAAAAAAATAAAATAATATCACCCACCCTAACAGTTAGTATTGGGTAAAAGTTTGAAGTGAAAGGCAGCTGGCAACCTTCTCCAGCCCGTGAAATGATATTAACATTTTATTATTCTAAGGTGAGCTTTTTGAAACGGAATTTTAAATGTTACCCTGCTGTTCCAGAACACAAAAACCTTTAATTTTATGCAAATGAACAGCGAGGAGCTGAGCGCTTAATGTAAACGAACACTTTCTTTGTAGGAGAGGTTGGAAGGGAAAAAAAATTCCCAGGGATTCTTTAATTGCTGTCTGAAATTATGTAAATCCCAGCGCTAGGCAGAACGCAATTATCCCGTGCCCCTCTCTGCCAGCATTGCTAATGTCTAACAAAATATCGGTGGGTGACATTTAGTCGAGGTAATGCAAATGAGAATTAATTTTTTTTCCAAGACAAAGGGCAGCTAAAAGATCACCTCGTTCCTGCGCGGAGGGGGCAGAGAGGGGGCGAGGGCAGCGGGAACTGGGGCGGCGGTGCCGGGGCAGAGGGACCCAGCCCGCAGCCCATCAGCGCTGCTCTCTCCTTCGTTCCTAGGCGGGATGGAGCCTGGGGAGCGGAGAGGGGATAGGGGAAGGTTGATTGTTTGTTTTTCTTTTTAATTCATGGTCATCCCAGCCCGAGGGCAGGGTGGGAACCATGATTGAAACCCACTAATGACTCTGGCTGGTGGTGGGCAAAGGCGGCAGTGATTTATCACCTCGCCGTGCTGATAACTAGCAATAATTCTATTAAATATTCAGAGTGAGGCTTTTGCAACACAATTATCAAACGGGGTTTGTTAGTGCAGAAATGCTCCTCGAGCACAAAAAGGGGCTGCGGGCGCAGGGGAAGGGGCTCCTCTTCGAAGAGCAAAATCTGCCCACGGTGTCACCCCAGGCTGGGGACAGCTTACCCTGCTCAGAGGCTGGGAGTGGCCCCAGTTTCTGCAGGATAAATCAGGGAAGTAATAAAGGGATTTTCCTCCTTTTCTCTTTTTGTTTTTCTTTTTGGTTCTTGCATTTCAGAGCTCCCTTCGATTCAAAGGCCATAAGAGCCCGTGACTCCACCAACCTTTGGAAAGGAAAAGGGAACCCCAGTGGAAGCTGTCGTGAGGCAGGGCAGGGCTGTGTGAAGAGAGATGAAGGACACGGATGCTCAGAAGGCTCCAGATCAGGGTAAGAAGTGCTTGTGGAATTATCCTTTGAAATGTACACTTTGCAGGAAGGCCCCAGGGATCATCAAACTGAGGAGCTGGGCTGAGTTGCACCATCTGCTTGGGATTTAGGACAGGCAGAGCTGTGAAAATATGAATTAAAAGCAGAGAGTAGCAGGAAATAGTTTCCCCTTGCCCCATCTCCTGGAAATAGTACCCAGTAAAGCTCGGTGGCTGGTGCCTCTCTCAAGCTGTGGTGTTCCCTGTGACAGGGCTGGGTCTCTGGGACCCCCAACACCAGACCTGCACCGTGGGCTTTGCTGCCTGGCCCCAGCCCCAGCTGAGCAAGGCTGTTCTGGCAAAGCTCAGGCACAGCCCCAGTTTTTTTGTTCCATTCTTGCTGCATCAGCTCCCCATGGTCTCGCTGCAGCAGCAGGCAAGGGGCTGATGCCCACACAGAGCCCTGCACCCCTGGGCCCTCCTGGTCACCAGCTGCCTGCTCCTCACTCCACGCTGCTCAGGATGAGTTTAGGAGCTCCAGGAAGGGATGCATCATCTGTTTCTCATTGCAGCCCCTTTCCTCTGGGTTGCTGATGCCGGTGTGCTGAGAGATGCATTCCCTGACACCACCATGAGCCCCAGCCTGCCCAGCCCCTCCTCAGCCATGAGGGGCTGCACACCGGGACAGTCCTGCTGCCCAGGAGCCCACCAGGGCAGGAAGGTGAGAGGGTGCTGCTGCAGGCAGGAGCTGTCCTTCACCTGCAGGACCCTGCTGCCTTCCAGAGGCTGTCCTTGTCCTCTGAAAATTTATAATCTTTATAATCCAAGATTTAGACTCTTCAAAGCTTTATGCCTGTCTTTAACCTGTAGCATATGCATGGTCTCAATGGGATTTCTCATCTGCTAAGAGTTAAGCACGTACATAAATCTCTGCAGGCTGGACCCAAGGCATTCCCACGCACACGCATTCCAGCGCTCAGGCGTGATGAGCAGCCCCGAGCACCCGCTGCCGGGCACGGGGGCACCCAGCCTCTGCTGCCAGCCTCTGCTGCCAGCCTCCTGAGCGTTTCTCAAGCCCTTTGGAGGCTGGGAGGGCGTTGAACTTCTGACACCACCTCTGGCAAATCCACTCTCTGTGTCAGCATCTCCAGGAAGCGGGATGGGGATAAGAGCCAGAGGTGAGCCAGGCAGGGAGGGCCGTGCACAGCCGCGTTTGAGTCAGAGTGGGAGCAGAGCAGAGCCCAGGAAGGCACTGGCCTGCCGGGTACTCGGCATGGAAGGGGAAGCATGCCGAAGGTGCAGCAAGGCTCTCCCTTGCCTCCCTCCCCAGGGGCTGCTTGCTCACAGACACGGCCAGGGCAGCGTGCGAGGAGCTGGGGCAGCTGCTCCACTCCAGCCCAGCTCACCTAGTGCAGCCTCCCCTGCTCAGGCACTCTCATGTGGATTTGTCACCAGGTGCCATCGAATCAGCTTCATTTTCACCAACGCAAGCTGGTCCGGTGTGACCTGGAGTTAAGCTGATTTAAGAAACCACCAGATTTTTTGCAGACTGGTAGAACTGGTGAGGTGCACGCCAGCCATAGTACATCCTCATGACAAACTGGGCTTACGGGGTGATTGAATGTAGCAGCACAGTTTTTTTCAGGGCCTGGGCTATTAGATTCACTGTATGAATCTCCAAGCTTTCATTTCCATGTTGTAATTTCTGCCATCAAATGACAAAAAAAGAGGGAATACAGTTCACATTTTAAATCATGCCAGTGAAGCCCTTTTTTCTCCTCATGTAATATTGTTTTAAGTCAGGTGATGTGACCTTCTACTGAACACTTTCCACTTCATATCTGGTGCTTTCAATGGGAACAGATAAGACCTCTTTAATTTGGGGTTAGAAAATCCAGGCAAAGCCATTAAGTGAGAAGCAGAATTTCATAAACGACTTGCATTCTGCAGCATTCATGTTTTTGAGGGCAAAATTGCATTCATTTCCCTAAAGCCTCACCTGCCCAGGCAGGCAGCCGTGGCCATCAGCAGCCCCCACACCAGAGCTCGGGTCAGCTGCTATTTGTCAAAGCAGCCGTGGCCACGGCCCCCGGCAAAGCGCTGAGCGCAGCACGGCACCCTCTGAACTGACCCGGGCACTTAGCCTTTCTGAGAAATATTTATGGAAAGGTCAGCAAATGCTTTGTGACAGGACGCTGGCACATCCCTAACCCTCTGTCTCCCGCTCCCTGCCTCGCCCACGTGCCAGGCGCCGAGCAAACCAGGACTGGAGCTCCTTTTCCTCCTCCAGGTCACACGAGCGCCACTGCGAGCCCCCGCGCCAGGGAGAGTCTCCAGCCGTGTCCCATCTGTTTCCAGAGGATGTTCCTGCATCAACCAGATGATTTCCCCTGTGCACCCACACCATCAAGCTTGTGCTGTGAAAAGCCCTTCTCACCGTGCCCTGCCTGGCCTGGCAGCCTCTGATCCACAGTCCCCATGTCTGTGTCACCACCTTTCCCTGGAGCCGAGGTTTGGGAGCCGTGGCTGGGCAGGATTGAGCAGAACCTGTTACTGCAGAGTGCTGGCCAGGAGGCAGCACAGGGTGGGGTGGCAGCAGGAGGGCTCCGTGCACTGACCGTGGCAGCACCAGCTGCCTTTTCCTGATGGCACCAGGCACCTCAGGCTCCAGAGCCAACTGCACTTCCCCATCCTACTGCCAGTGGCGTCTGGATCAGATCTGCTGCGCTTGCTCCTGGCAAGGCCCAGGCAGCCCCAGCTCCCAGCACTGCTGCCCCGTCTGCTGGCTCCATCTTCGCCTCCCACCACACTGCCAGCAGTGCCAACGGCCCAACCTGGCAGCTCCTACCTGGGAGGAAGCAGACAGACAGACAGACAGAGCAGCGGCAGGAACCAATCACTCCAAACAGATCTACCAGCTAGAAAGTTTCTTGTGAGAAAATAGAGCAGTGAGGGGCACATGGTCCTGAGAAGGAAACAGGCTTACATCCCTGAGCCCTCCTGCCCTGGAATGGCCTGGGCTGCTAAGCAGATCAGAGCCAAAGCCTCCTGTAGCTGGGTAATTCCGCCTCTTCCTGATAATCCAGTAACGCCGTTAATGGGGAGTCTGGCAGGGGGAGCTGTGATGGGAAAGCACTGCACCTCCACACACATGGCAGATTAAAAAGGACTTAATCACAGAGCAGCCACAATGTGCACTATGTGACATTATTCCTCTGAAATAAAATTTTACATACAGACTATCTGAGAGCAGCACAAAATAAATACTTCAAAAATCTATGATTACTGTAGGTTTTTTTTATTATTTTATTTTATATTGGTGGCTGAGTTCTGCTCTTGCTCCAAAGGATTAGAGGGATAATTCCATTACAATTTAGTAACAAGATTAAAAGAGCCAGTTATCCATTTATGGGGGTCTATGGAAACGAGCAGTGGCTTCTGGAGGTCTCGGGCTCTGGGTAGGTGTATCACTCACATCACAGACACATCCAAATCAGGTTAAGGCACAGGCACGACAAACCCGAGGTGAAAAGGTCTCTGGGGCCACCTGTCCTGGCTTTACTGGGCCAAGTGTTCAGGGGCTCACAGGGTGAAAGGACACAGATGGGGAGATGTCCTAGTGTGAAAGGTCACGGAGCAAAGGAGAAAGGCAGGAAGAACAAGGAGTGGTCTAGAGACAGAACCCTTAGAGCAAGGTCTGGGACACCAGGGTTTTGCCATCTGTCCTATTGCCATGCATGGGAGAGGAATCTGAGACAGCTCCCATGGCAAATTTAGCTTTGTCTTTTTCAGGAGCAAATTCCAAAATTCTTGAACACTTATTTCTCCAAATTCTCTCTGATTTTCTGTCTGAAAATGAGCATGGTATAAGGTGCAAACACAGGAGATGTGGAAGAAGGAAGCTCTTGTTTAGGTGTGTTCATGAGTGCCTGTGGGAACCCCCTGGTACTGCTGGACCAGCTCTGCCCCCACAGTTTGGGATTCTCAGTCTGAAATATCCCCTCACAAGAAAATAACATTCCATGTGGGACTGGCAGGAAACATCCAGGGATAGAAACTGGCCATCATAGCCTTGTTGTGTGTATCCTCTGTACTGATTAACTGATTAATTGATATTTAATTGATTGCACTGTCAGAGCAGGACTTTAGCATGTGCTGATTGCCTCGCTGGCTGTTGCTAACAAGGCTGAAGAGCATTTAGTGTAAATCCATAGGATTCATGCTTGCAAAAGATGCAGGAACTGCTTTGGAGGCAACAAAGACACAAGTTCATGGAGTGCAGTGGTCAGTCACACTCAGCAAGGTCCTCCTTGCTTCAAAAATAATTGTTAAGAGAAATTTAAATTTAGCTGATGACTGGCGATGTCTTCATTTGCCTGTCCCAGCATGGCACTGGACTCGGCACTCTTGGAAAGCTCCTCTGGAATGCTGGTGCTGTGTTTGCCCTGTCCTGGTTGTGAATGATCCAAGCACAGCGTTGGTGCCCCTGCAGGACCCCTCCCTGTGCCCTGGGTGGAGGAGGCAGGTCTGGGGGCACAGAGACTTCAGCCCCTGATGGGTGGGTGAGCCCCGTCCCTGGGGTGGTCCTGTGCCCACGCACTGCCAGTTTGCTCTTTATCAAGAGCTGCTCTAGGGCCTCCCACTGTAGAGTTACAACCTGGGACAATCTGTCCTTCTCAAACCAACCCTTTATGGTCTTGCTGTGGGGAAATTTACAGGTTGTTGGGTGAAACATTACAACAAAAACATAGAACCAGGGTCCGTGGTAAGTGCCAGCTGCGGGGACACAGCTGTGCCCGGGCTGCTCCGCACAGAGCAGGGCTCCCAGGGATTATGGCCAGTGCCAGGGGTCCCCAGGGGCACGGGAGAGAGCCACGGGCGTGCCCCTCCAGCTGTGTCAGGGGGAGGAGCAGATTATGCACTCGGAAGTGTAAAGATGCAGATCCTGGACCAGCCTGGGTTTTAAATGCACAGATTGAGGTGTCCTGGTGCTCCCCGGCAGCGCCAGGGAGTGAAGCCGCTGGACGGGAGGAATTTGAAAGGATATGGAGGTTTCCAGAAGAGCCATGAGACAGTCATAACCACGTTGTCTCTCTGGATTAGTTTAACGTCCACTTGAATCACTGACCTCACGGTCTGAGTAGGACCGAATCTGGGAACGGATGGTTTCTCCTATGCGACGTGACAGCGGGGGTCGGGCCCGCATTCAAATGCGGGTTTAGGTTCACTTATGGAAATGCGATTTTAGGATCGCTTATCGAGATGCTTTGGAAAAGAAACCGATGGCAGTGCCCTGGGACGGGCAAAACCCGGGAGCCGCCAGGGGATGCAGCAGCAGGAGCAAAGGGAACGGGAGCTGCGGATGGTGCGGGGAAAAGGGCAGAGAGACAGAGAGCGACAACCGGCGGGACCCGGCGGGAGCGGGAGCGGGAGGAGCGGGAGGAGCGGGAGGAGCGGGAGGAGCGGGAGGAGCGGGAGGAGCGGGAGGAGCGGGAGGAGCGGGAGG
>VZTB01004456.1:1211140-1222280 GCA_013397245.1 Thryothorus ludovicianus
CGGGGGGACATTAATGAGCATGGAGGGACATTGGGGGACATGGGGGACATAGGGGAGCACGGGAAGACACAGGAGACACGGGAGACATGGGGGACACGGGGGAACATGGTATCTGCTCAGGACTGTGCAGGAATCCTTGCAGGTACCGCAACAAAGCACCAGCCCAGGATCCCGAAGTGTCCCTCGCTGGGGGCCCTGGCAGGGCTGTATTGGAGGTTAAACACAAATCTTCTGGGGTTGCTGGCTAAGAAACCACAGGCAATGGCTGAACAAATTCCTTCTCCTTTCTGCCATGAGGTAAATGCTGTTCTCTGCCCAGGGGCACTGCCTGTGTCTCTGCTGGGGAATGTCTAAATATTGAGGAGGGTTTCAGATAGGAGGAGAATCCTTTGGGGAGCCCTGGCTCTCTCCCCCTCTGCCTGTGCTGACCAGGGAGAGCCCCTGTACATATGAAGTTGGGGTTCCTGAGAGAAAGGGCCATGGTGACAGTAGGGATGGATGAAAATCGCTGGTGCTGCATCATGAGTCCTAATAAGCTTGTGCCCACGTGCCTGGGGAGCAGAGACTGGGAAGGGCCAGACAGGAATGTGGCCACAAGCAGATTAAAGGCACAAAGCCGCCTGAGCTGAGCCGTGCAGAGCAGCTCTGCTGCCCTGGGCAGGCTGCGGCTGATCACCCGGGCTGCCTCGGCTGCGGCACAACGAGCCCTGGCGTGGCCCCAGCCCCTGGCACCTCTGCCCCACAGCCCTGTCTGCACTCGCACATCTGTGCCACCACTGCTGGGGACAGCCGTGGGGACAGCCAGCCTGCAGCTGCTGCCGTGCTCCCGGGCTCCTGCGAGCCACAACTCTGTGCTCGGCAGCTGAGGCCGAGATTCTGCTGGTCAGGGAGGACGGGGGAGCTTTGGGAGCTCAGCAGGGCTGGCTGTGCCCCTTCCCTGTGCTGTGGCACCTGAGAGACCAGAGCCAGGGAGCGAGGCAGGCAGGGGAGTGGGGCTGTGGCTCCGGTGCCTGCTCAATGCCAGGAGCAGTGAGACATTTGTTCACCCTGAAATTGAGCTGTCTTCCAACCCCACCAATCCCACACCGCAAATCCTGGCACCTGGGCACCATTGCAGAGAGGAATGACCACAGCAATGCCCTCACCCGTGACAGCCGGGGCACTGCAGGGTCACAGGGCAGCACAAAGGAATGGGCAGCAAGCACCTCTGGGGAGGACATCGGGCAGGATGGGATGCCCGTGGGGTCAACAGGCAGTCCCAGCGCCATAGAACATTTCTGCCCTGCAGAGCTGCCCAAAGTGTCACCTGCACGTGGCTGCCCGAGGTGAGGAGAAACAGATCCTCGCGGAAGGAGCAGCGAGGTTTGGGCTTCAGCCGTGGCCAGGCAGCCCCAGCAGAGCAGAGCTGGGCTGAGCTCTGGGGGAGCAGCAGCTGCCCGAGCCCGCAGGGCCGGCGAGGCGGCTCTGAGTGACAGCAAACACCAGCACCACTCCAGAGGCAGAGCGGGCTGTGACAAACACTCACTAGGAAATAATAAAGTGGCAAAATAATTCTGCATCGGACACACTTACCAGAGCATAAAGAGTCTGAAAAGGAGACAACATCTTGTATCATCTATCTTCCTTAAATACCCAAGCTGTGACAAAGTGGAAAGCAAAATTATGATGAATGATCGGACATATTTAGTCTGTACCTGTGCTCTTTAACTAGGCCTGGTGAAATGGGTGCTAATGAAAAGCAGAACACCTACCAAAAAGAGGAGATTTCATTGAAAACAAGTCTTTATTACAAATTGGCACTTCGTTTTCATAAAGTGCATAATGAAGGTGCATATTGTGACATAAATTAAAACAGGCAAGTGATGGGTCAGCACTGCAAAACATTACACAAAGACAAATCACCAGTGAGCCCTCGACAATGGCTGTATCTCATTTACAATTTTTCGAGTACATTTTCAGATTGTGAGGGAACATGGCGAGGTTTTGTTCATAAACGGCATGCCATCATTTATTTTACTGCCTCATTTGAATATGATGAATACTGTAGCCCTTTATTTGTTCACAACAACCAAATAATTGTAGATCCGTGGGTTTCTGGGCAATTAATCACATTTTTTTCCTCCAACAATCCACTATAAACATGACATTGAACAATAAAGTACATTAACCTCTGCTTTGCACAAAAACTTTGCTTATTTAAACACTGCAAGGGTACCAGCTCCTGTTCTCCTTCCAAAGGGATCCCGGCGCGCTGCCGGACGCTCGGCCCTTGTGGCTCCCAGGTGGATCATCCAGCAAAGGGATGCCAGCTCCCCGGGGGATGGCAGCCCCTGGGGCAGGCTGTGTCACCCCGGCAGCACTGTCACAGCCATGTCCTGACATTGTGTCGTCTCCAAGTGACGTCCAAAGGCGACAGCCGCCCGTGCTGGGTGCGAGCGGGGCTGGCGCGGAGCCGGCAGCTCCTGGGGAGGCACCGGGAGGCACCGGGACACTCTGTACGGCCGTGGGCACACAGAGCTGGCAGCTGGGGCAGTACATCACCCTCAGGAGCCTCCTCCTCCTCCTGCTGCCCCCGGCCGGGCTGCCCACTCCCCTCCCCGGCAGCGGGCACGGATGGCCACGGCAGAGCCGCCCTTGGCACTCACTCCCACCTGGCATCCCTGTGCTTTCCTAGGAGCAGGACAGTGAGGTGGTGGCACTTTGGGGACAGAGGAGCTTGTGTCAGGCTCTTCTGCTTGTGTGATGTAAGTTTTTCCTTTGGGTCCAACTAGTTAGGAGCAGGATCATTTCAGTGAATTTCAGTGAATTACCTGACTCTAGAGAAACTGGCAAAATGTTTGTCAGTGATTCAAGACTCCTCTTTTTACAAAAAAATTCCCAGATTTTCCTGAAAGGAGAAGGCTTTGGGGAACAGCTGTGCCAGGGTGAGCCCATCTCAGCCCAGGATGGTCCACTGGGGCCATTGTCACTGCAGCTGCTGCCTTGTCTATAGCTCCAGGCATCCCAATCCAATTCTGCTGGATTTTGGGTGACCCTCATCACACTGCAGCAGTGTCATGAGGGGCTCACTGGGAGAGGGGCTGCCTGGCACCCATCCACTCCAACATCTTAAATCAAAACATATTTTTCTTCCACATTGCTCTTATTTTCAGCATTTTGAAAAATCCTGTTTATGGTTTGTGTTTTTTCTATTTTTTTTTAATCTACCACTGGGGATAGATCCTGCCTGAAAAAAAATGGGTGTGCAGCCACTGTTAAGCCATGAAAAGCAGCAACTGGACTGTTATCTAACACTGTTGTAAGGTTACTATTTATCTAGAGCAACTGAAGTTGGCACTCACATCTGGCGCCTGGTACTTAGTGCAATTATTTATGATTTCCACCAAGATTTAAAAGCTCATCGCCGGCCTTGTAATGCAGTAACTGATTGCACTGCTAATGTAATTAAGAAAAGATTATGATGTCCACGTGGCACACCAGATGGTGGCATTCATAGCAATCGGCACACACAACTGGCAGACAACTGCACAAGGGCAGTGAGGCACAGGCAGCTGGAGCTGCCATGCCCCCTGTGAATCCTGGCGGTGCACAGGGGCTGCCCCACTCACCCCACAAACACCATGCGGGTGAACGGGGCAGCCCCTGTGCAAGGAGTGCCCTCTTGGTGGATGGATGCATCCTCAGGCACCCTCACTAAACCTGGGAACACATTTGGTGGAAACATCTTCAGTTTGCCCCTCGTTTCCATCAAAGTCTCTTGGGAGCTGTGGAAGAGGGAGTTTGGTCTCGCAACTCCAGCGTGCAGTCCTGTGCCAGCTGGGACTGGCCCAGCTACAACTCACTGCAACCAACAGATCTGTGTTGAAGCCACCATTTCTCCTGCCCAAATTCTCAGTCAGCAGGAGGGGGTCCACAGCCTTGGATCTAAGCAAGACAGTTTGAAATTTGCTCCCCTGTTTTGTGAGATGAGTATGGGTTAAGGGAAAATTTTGCTTTCACAAAAATGGAAGATTTCTGGCTAATCATGGGAGTCTGGTCACTGAGGGACCTCTGCACCTTTTAGGGTGCAGGGAAAGCCCTGCTGCTCTGTGCACGGCTGCCTCAGCTTGTGGGACTCCAAACTGGGTGGCAACTGCAGGTGCTCTTCAAGAAACAGATTCAGAAACTGGCAGGGAGCAGGAGCAGCATCCCTCAGGAGCCTTCCTCACACCCATCCTGTCCTGGGACAGGGGCTCTTCTCCCACCACGGAGCAGAATTGAACTCTTGTAAGGGACAGCTCTGCTGCACTGCTCCAAATGTTGTTGTGGCCAGGGCTCTCCTGCCTTCTCCGGGAACAAGAGATGCATGTCCTTGACGCCAGGAACAGGAGATGCCTGTCCCTGACACGGGGAACAGGAGAGGCCGGTCCCTGACACTGCTGGATCTGTTATTCAAATGGATTCCTTTACTCCTGGCACCTTCTGTCATGGAAATGATGCTGCAGCCTTGACTGGCTTCCAGCAGGGCAACGGTGAGAGCAGAGTTAATGCTGTGCCAGAACAGGGAGAGGTTTCTCTTGGAATCAGTAATGTCTGCAAGGATTTGGTGTCACCCAAAGCCCTGCTCCCCTCTTTGCCGTTGCCTGTGAATTGAATAAAGCGGCTGTGACTCATCTGCTCGTGGTGCCAGTGTGCAGGGTGTAATCTCACTGGAGGTTTCCATGCCATCTGCATTTGCAGCATGAATATTTCAGCCGATGTGAGGTGTTGGAGGCCGGTGTCTGGCAGGTTTGGTGCTGGCAGTGTGCGCAGGGGGTGCTGCAGGTCCAGGCGCAGCGCTGTCAGTAATTTGCCGCTCGGGCGCTAAGCAGCGCCGGCCGCTGCGCCGCAGGGTTTGCTGCCTCATTGAGCCCACACGGCTCCAGAGCAACAGAAAAACACTTTTGGATCTCTTGCTGCTGGCCTCCGCCTGAAAAGCATAAAGCAGGAGGCAAAGCCACGGCAGCTTTTCTGCCAGTGTCACTGCAATATGGATGGTGTTTACTGTCACTTATGAGGTGAGGAGAGCAGCACGTGGGGCTGGAAGGGATAAGGCATCTCTCCTTCAGTGAACTGTCACAGCAATGGCCTCTGTCCTGCTGAGAACAGGCACAGCCCATCACACCTGTGGGAGACACAGGTTTCTGGGAGCTCCAGTCAGAACTGAGGGCAATAACTGTCCTGATGGCTTCACCAACCTCACACTCAGAGCTGCTCAGCAGCTGGGGCTTCTGCATGAAAAATTGGTCATGGTGGATTTAGGTTTTCCCATGAAGACCCCATTTCTGAGCTCATATCCCCATTCTGGCCATAAGAAATTGGAATTTCTCAGCTGTGGGATTGATCAGGCTGGTTTCTGCCCTTGCCCAAGGGTGTTGTGATGACCTTGGGTCAGTGACCTTCTGTTTGGGGACAGCCAGGTGAGAATAGGGAACATCTTGCTGTTCCCAATGACCCTTTATTAAGGATATTTGAATTGCAATTTTTCTGGTCTCCCAGTGATACAGTAATCGTCCAGTTATGACCAACTTTGGCATCATTATCCACACCGGCTCTTGTCAGATGGATGGGAAGCTTGCTGGGGTGCTAATATGCACAAGCTGCAGTAGCCAAGGAGCCAAAAAGCACTGTCTAAAGATGCCAGTGGGCCTGGGAATTGCCACAGAGGGAGTCAATGTGCTCTTGAAGCACATTGGGGCCCCTGGCATTCCCGGGTGCTGCTGCACAGGGGCACAGCTTAGGGCTAGATAGGGGTGCAAAACTCCTGGCTGCTGCAGTTTAACCAGTGTGTGAATGACTTCTTTTGGTTTAAGGAGAACAAGGGGTGCTGCCTGTGGCCCTGCTTTTGGGAGCTTGCAGATCAGAGCTGGGATCCTGCATAGCTAAATGGAGGAGGGGCTGCACCCAAACAAAGTCTTGCAAAGGCAGCTGAACTGTGACGAACTTCCCAGCACCACTGCCAAATGGTCACCTATTAACTGACTGCCTGGCATTCCTTTGTGCAAACACCCAGCACCGGAATGCTGTCTGCTGCCAGCCTGCTCCTGGGAGAGCAGCTTTGCCACCCTGATACCATGTCCGTGGGTGTCCCCTGCACAGTCCACAGGGAAGGCCATGGACAGGCAGAGGGTGGCTGGGCGCTGTGGGGACACCCCCATCCGAGTGGGAAAGCAAAGCAAGCAGCAGCATTTCATCAGAGGAGGCCTGCAAAGAAAACATTATTTCCTCAAATGTGTTCATCATTCAAAATTGTTCAAGCAAAGGTTTCCATCGTGCTGTGGCCATTACTCATAATCTGAGGATCTGGATGCGTGGCTCTCCTTGGTAATTAGCTGCATGGCGTTCTCTCTGCCCTCCATTTGGTGGAACTGCAGTTGTGCTTTAGTCCCGGGCTGTCTCCACAGAACAAACAGGGCTGGTCCTGGCCATGGTGCCTTGGAACAGGACTCACAAGGCCAGATTTCATCCCTGTACCACTAAAGAGAGCCAGTGCCTGTCTGCCCTGGGCCAGAGGCTCCCTGTGACCCTGGCAGGTCATGGGATGCTTTGGGCACTGCTTCCCTCATTGTGGAGGCAGCAGCTGACAGCCTCTCCTCCTGGACCATCCCTTCAGGTGAGGGATGCCCTGGACCTCTTTAGGGCTGAACCCCTGAACTGGCCAAAGCCACAACTGGGTGCTACATAAATCAGTTATCTCTGGTAGGATTGCTGTATATTGGTGTCCTGTACATCATAATGTAACAACTGAAATACAAATGTGACAACTTATCTAGTGCTTAGTAACAATTATGGGATAGGAAAGTTAATGGGAAATAGATCAAGAAATTTCTTTTCACAATTGCTTCATCTGTTTGAGAGTGAGTGCCTGGGTTAAAGGAGATTAGGACCTACTCTTTTTTTTTTTTAGAATAAACAAGGCGTAAATTAGAAATACACAAGGGAAGTTCTGGCTGCAAAGAGATATTTTGGTGCACCAAATTAGAGGCAACAGGTTAAACATACCTTCAAGAAACCTTAAAATCAGGCAGCAGCTGAGCCGTGACCTGCAGCAATTCCAGCATGAAATGAAACCCTGGGCTGATTTTCCTCCAAAGACAAGCATGGCAAACATGGAATGTGCAGCACTACTGCACTACTATGTGCAATATTTGGCTATGGTGAGATTGATTCCTGCAGCACAAAGGATTTTAAAGGACTTTAGCTTACAGGCAGGATGAGGATGCAGGATCCTTTACAGCTTGTTTCCCCCTGCAAACTGGGATCCTTTTTGATGGTGAAGTCTGACCAGGGCTTGGTGGGAGTTCCTGTGCCCTTGGGAGTAGCACTGGGCAGCAGCTCTGGGCCAGTGTCCTTGTGCTAACCACATGACTCTGTATATTGTCTGTTCTCAGCTGAAAGTGTAGAAACCTGTGCATTGTTATTCTTGAGAGGTGGTATCTGAGAATGGGCAGATTTTGCTGTTACAAAATGCTTGAAATGTAGAGAGGGTGGTGGGGATCGGGATCGACCACTGTCTCCTATCTTGTTCCAGCCTCTGGCTGCAGAGCAGATCTGGCTGCTCAGCTGAGGTGCCCTGGGGCTGGAGATACCAGGACAGGGGTCCTGCCCTCCTGCATGGGCAGCCACAGTCCCTTCCCTGCTGGCTTTACTCTCCTGCATGGGCAGCCACAGTCCCTTCCCTGCTGGCTTTACTCTCCTGCATGGGCAGCCACAGTCCCTTCCCTGCTGGCTTTCCCCCCTGATGGCCAGTCACAGCCCTTTCCCCACTGGCTTTACTCTCCTGCATGGGCAGCCACAGCCCCTTCCCCGCTGGCTTTCCCCCCTTCATGGGCAGCCACAGCCCCTTCCCCGATGGCTTTCCCCACGGAGAGAGCTGCAGTGTGCAGGGCAGGACCTCGCCACAGCAGCACTGGCAGCAATGAGGTCTCTGGCCACAGCACCGAGCTTCCTCTGGAGTGGCTGTGGGATTGGCTCCCCAGGCACCTCCTTCACCCCCACAGAAGCTGCCAGCAAACCACTGCGAGGTGCAGAGCAGTGCTGTCACCAGTGCCAAGCCCCGAGGAGCGCACGCTGGCACCGCGCCGTGCTGTGGCAGCCACACGGAGCAGGGTGGCAGGAGCCGAGCACGTCCTGCAGAGCTGACAGAGCCAGCCTGCACGCACACAGCGCTCTGAGGATCTGAGCTCTGGCAGCCATCCACCCAGGGATGAGCAAGCCACGTTTGTTCAGCCACAGCAACAGCATTGGAGCCAAGACTGACCAAAATTCCCCCTATTAGGTGTCCTGAAAAGACGACACTGGCACGAACTGGACAGCATGTAAAGGACTGCAGAACTCGTGAGAAAAGATATGTTCTGAAATAAAGAGGAGTAAACAAATGGATCTTGAAAATGATGGATGTAAAATATTCATAGGAAAGCATTATACTTGCAAATATTTATGCTTTTGAGTAAGTTTACACAGATAGATTAACCAACTCCAGCGGAGCTGTGATTCATGTGCCCAAGAGCCGGTATTTGCTGATTCAGAGCCCGAGCCATGCCCCTGGAAGAGGACAATAGGGCTTTTCCCAGCCTCCAGACCTGCCGAGGTTTAAAGGTGCCTGCGGGCAGAGGTGCCAGCACTTGCCCTGGGCTGTGTTGCCGTCACTCCGAGGGCAGCGGCTGAGCCGTGCAGGGAAGTGACTCTCCTTGGAAAACATGTTATTGCACATCGTGCCACAGACACATTGGGATATACGCTTGCAGTGAATATCTGAATATTTTTTGGATACTAAGCAGCAATTAGAGTCTTCCTCTGGAATCAATTCATTTCCTACCACCGTGGTAGCAGGGAGGATCTTATTGAAACTCTCGGATTTTTAATATTATTACACTAAAGACTCTCTCAGTATCAGCATCTCCGTGGGGGAGCATTAGCACACTGTAATGTGTAACAACTTCTTCAGTTCAGGAAATCTTCTTGTATTTGTAATAGGACATTTGGGGCATATATTATGTATGGGACATATATTTCTCATTTCCACCCGGCATCATCTTTTCTTCTCTCTAAATTACTCTCCAAATCAAAAAAATGCATTGTATTCCTTATCGCTCAAAAAAAAAAATATATTTTTAATCTTTGGATGCAGAAGCCACTAAGAGCCATCTGGGCTGTACTCAGTAGGAGCCAGAGAGCCTTGGTCAAACAGGGAGGGAACGGAGTTTCCCTTCAAAACACTCAGTTATCACTGTGGTTGAGCTAATACCAGTCTAAAATGCTTTACTGGAGAGAAGCACCAGACAGGACAGCAGGAAGGTTTGGCCCCCGCCCAGGGTTGTGTCCAGGATGAAGCAGGACATCAGTTTCTGTTGTTTGCTTTGTGGACAGGAACACAAACCCACTAATGTGTATGTTGCCTTCCAGACAAACCTCTCAAACACTGACTAATCACAGCTCACAGTGTTTTACTTGGTTGTAAGTCTGAGCACACCAGGATGAAGAGCAAGGAGCTGCAACAGCCCTGAGGATCAAACCCAAGAGCTCCCCTGGTCCTCAGCTCTGCAGGCACATGAGCACCTACAGCCCAGTCGTGGCTGGGCCAGTGGGAAATGCCCAGTCAGCCGAGCTCCTGTCCACCTCAGAGAGACCAGAGAGGTGCAAAACCAGCCCCGGACACCCACGAGAGGAAAGAGAAGGGCTGTTGGATCAGATCGGCTAAAGCAACGCAGAGGCAGCCCAAATAGGATGTAAGACACAAACCACTAACTAGGTGAGAAAAGAACAGGGGGAACAGAACTCCTCAAAAGATGGCTGAATCAAGCAAAAAGAAAATGGGAGAGGGGAAGAAAAAGAAGAGGGGAACTAGTATTTTAGTTAAAGGCAGAATATCAGACAAGGAAACACCCTGTGACCTTGGAGAGGGATTCTCTGATAAATGCACCACCCTGCCACGTGGTACCCGATTTAATCAGCTGGAGGAAATTTGGGTGTCTGAGTGAGATCCTTCTCTTCTAAGTCACAAAGGCCAAGTTCCCACACAAAGAAAACCCTGGCGTCATGGAAAACAGAGTAAAGCATCTCTACAAAGGATGGGGGAGACCATCTGCTCCGAGGGAATGACTGAATAATGTCTGATAAGAGCTTTCGGGGGAGGGCTTTGGACTTGACCATTAATAAAATTCTCCAAGCTGTTCTTAACACTTTGGCATTGTAGTTTTCACCGTTATCTTCACAGAATCTCTTGCTGCACTTCACACACATCACTTTTCAGCCTCTGACAAAGGGGAACAGGTTTCTGCCCTTCTCTTTATTCACATACACATTAACACGTTTCCTTCCCCCCCTTATTTCGTTCTTCACCCCAGGATTTTTTTTCTTTTGCTTTGGATTAGCAGCTCGAACTCTGTCTCGCACCAAAGGCTGCTGATGTCAGCCCCTACACCCATCTTGCTGCTCTGCAGGCGATTGTTGTTGACCTTGCTTCAGGTAAGGTGCTGAAAAGCCAGCACGGGACAGCTGCAGGATTGGTTCGTGCAGTGATGGCTACAGACCGTGCTGCTGTCCCACGGTACTCTGAAATTCACATCATCGGCTGGTTCAATGAGTGTGTGATCAGTTTCAAGGCCGGCACATGTTATTGAGCACAACCAGACCTTCACAGACCCATTCGGGATGTTTCCTGTGCTGTGAGTGGACCCGAATGCTGCTGGTCACCCATCCAGCCAGGCACACCCTGACCACTTTGGAGCATATCTTTAACTTGTTTTTTAAGCCATGGTGAGACGGAGCATCAAACATCCTAATGAACTGAAGGTAGCTCCTGAAATCGCTCATCTCTCCCAAACCAGGCACTTCTTGAGAAGATAATAACCAGCTTGTTTGACACCATTTGCCCTTCCTCAGCCCAGAGCAGCTGCTGCCCATTTTCCGGATGCAGCCCGTTTCAGAAGGAAGAAGGAGGTGACATGGTCCAAATCACAACTATTCAACCATTTCCACCTGGCACCTCCCGCCTGCTCCGCTCGGGGAGGCCGTTCGGAGCGCGCCGGGGAGCTCGGCCGGGCGCAGCCCCGCTCCCGAGGAGGGGGTGTTGGCGAGCTGTGCCCGGGCCGGTGGCGGGGCCGGTGGCGGGGCCGGTGGC
>VZTB01004456.1:1222633-1271247 GCA_013397245.1 Thryothorus ludovicianus
CCGGGGATTGCCGGGGCGGCCATCGCGGGCACCGCGCTCCTGGGCCCGGGCTGGAGCCCCCGGCGGCCTCCGAGAGACCCGGCGGCTCCTCCGAGGCTGCAGGAACGGCCTCGGGTACCAGCCTTGGGGAACAGCCCCGGTGACCTTGACCTGCTCCGCAATTTACTGTAAATTCTTCTTGGTGACGGATGGAGGAAATAACAAAACCTCCCTCTGTCTCGTGTGGTGTTTTGCTGCGTTGGCAGCATGGGCCTGCCTGGCTGCCCGTTTGTTACCTGTGCTCGGTGCATGGCTGGAGGTGTGAGTGACACTGGCTGGCTCCTTACAGCCTGCCTGGAGCAGCGACACAGAGCTGCCTGCGTCTTAAGTACCCGTGCCTTGCTCCACGGAGGCTTGCAAGCTTTCTCTGAGGTTTCTGGAGAGATTTTCAAAGGTCCACCTATCTTCAGTGTTGTCTGCACGTTCCCAGAGCTGGGGCATTCTCAGCTTAGCCACAGTAACACTGAAACCAGACGGGCCGGGTGTCGGCAGGTGTGTAGCTGCTCAGGCTGGAGCTTGGGCTTCTCCATTTTGTGTTTTGTTTTAACGGAGTGAGAACGTGCTCATCTGTTCTTTAGGGAGCCTGTGTGTTGTGCTGCAGGTTCGCAGCATCATCCCTATAATTTTTGCTTGAGATGGCCTTCCCTTCTAGACGAAGGCATAACTTGAGCTTCTGGAGGTTCGAGATGAAACAGACAACATCTCACTCTTGTACCATGTGCATCTCTGACAAAGCAAATCCCGGGCTTAAGGGTGCCAGTAGCCCCCAGGGACCTGTTCATACCTCTGCCAAGACAGAAATAACTGAACTGAATGCCATTTCAGTTTTGCTGCCCTGGTGCAAGGTCAGCTGTGTATGGAAACCTATTTTGGTTTGAAACAGGACACTCTTCAGAAATGTGTGTCCATAGTTAGAAGTGCTCTGAGGCAATACAGGGTCTCGATTTTGCTCATTCTGTCGCTGAAGTTCCTGTTTCCATCCCATTCAGTTACAAGGTGTAGATTTTGCAGCTGGTGCCGGGCAGCTGTCTCCAAAGGGAGCCTGTGTGCGGGGCTGATTCCGGGCATGCCTTCCGTGGTGGTGAAACCGACCCTGAAATTGTTCCTGTTGGCCATGGTGGCCTCCAAGGCGCTGATGCTGATTGCTGCTGCGGGCTCCTGTTTCTCTGATTGGAACTGGCCCTTTCCATGGGCAGTGGGAAGTTGGCAGGGGCCGTGTCCGGCTGGGGCGCGGTGGGAAGCACGGGTGAGCTGCGTGGATTGATTTGTGAGACCATTTCCCACAGACTGCAGGGACACAGTGAGGTAGTTTGGTTTTTTTCTGGTTTTGCCTTAGCTTATGCTTTTCTGCCTGTGGGAAGAGCAAGCCAGTGTCAAAGTGCAGGGCTTGTAGTTGAGGGAAGAAACAATAACAGCATTCTCCCTCTAAGTCCCTGGCTATTTAACTTCGGAGCTTGACCCGCTTTGCTGGCAGCACGATGTTTCAGTCGGAAATACATTGAAAGGCCTGATCTGGTCATGTACCCACCAGCTCTTGAACTTGCTGAACTTGTTGAAAATGAACACTGAGAGCAGAAAATGGTCTAGAAACTCACAATAATGCATTCATTTCTGAAAGTGGGATCTTCTGCTGTATGTATGTCTCAGTCAGAGCCCAGCAGTGTGTGTGGTCAGTCACCTCAGTGGAGCCAGCAGAAAAGTATGCCTAGGATAAACTAATAAAGGCAGATGAGCTAACAAGGAAATGGGAAAGAACAAGCAAAAAGGCTATAAACAAACTTGGGAGTGCTGGCAGAAGGGGAAGTGTGTCACTGTGGGTATGGGTTGTGGGAAGAAGGCTGTGCCAGAAGCCAGTGGAGTCCCAGAAGACCTCTGCTACAGCTGGGCATCAAGATCCCAGGGACACTGCGCCTCCTGTCCTGAGGTGTGTCTGGCTGGGGGTTTGGGAAGCATTCGGGATAGAGCCAGCAGCATGGTGGCTGCTTGTCCAGGATTGCAACACTGTGCACCTCGTCCTGCAACCATCCCACCCTGCTCTGCTGCGTGCTGCTCGGGGCTGGTGCTGGCAGGATGCACAGGGACCTTTTCTGTTAGAGACACATTCTTTCCCCACTGGATTTGTCTGGGCGGCCCCACAGTGTTCTGAAGCTTCTTCCTGCCCCAGAGCTCACATCCGGCTTCCTTTGGCTGCTGGGGTGTGCTGGGGACTGGATGTGGCCCCACAGCTGAGAACAACTTGCAGAGAGCATGCTCCCAACTAATGGGAAAAATGTTCTCATTGTTTTGTCGTGTTCCCGGAATAACCCTGCAGTGAGGGTTCGGCAGGGGCAGTTTACTGCAGGATGCTGATGGGCCAAATCCTGGGCTGAGTGCTCTCTGCGATGGTGGGTGGGCATGCCGGTCAAACTTGCCTTGCTAAAGAGAGTTAAAATAACAAGCTGCCTAATAGAGGTATTTATAGAATCCTGCTCCTTAATTTAATTTAATCTCCTCTTCCACTGTTTGTTTTTTTCATTTTTAAGTTAAAAGGTGCAATAGAAAAGAAACCAAACTTTGTTGACACTCTGACAGAGAAGTGCAGTGTAACTAATCGTCTGTGTGATTGCCCTGCCAGAGACTTCCCTCTGGCCTGTGCAGACTTCACAAAAGCATTTATCCCAGCGTGCAGCTGACTCGTGCTGCTCCATACCTGTCCCAGGTGCATCCTCAGTGCCACGGGCAGCTGCCCAGTGACGGGCCTGGCGTGGCACTGCTGGCCGTGCTGCAGTGGCCGCTGCAGGGCTGCTGGCTGGGCAGGTGCTGTCTCTGCCATCCTGCGGGCACAGGGCAGAGGAGGCTGCTGGGCTGGTGGCCCTTTCTGCAGCAGGTGCTGCTCGGGGCCTGCCCCGCTGCCCACCGTGGCCGGGCAGACAGAGGGGCTTTGTGTGAGCCCGCACAAAGTGGGGATTGACGCCGTCTGCCCTCCCCCTGCCGTGCCGAGCAGGGCTGCAAATGGCTCCCACAAAGGTGCCCTTCTTCCTTCGCTGAGGACAGGGTGCCAGCGGGCTGAGGGGGACGCAGCACACCTGTGCGGGTGCTGGGGACCCCCTCGGCCTCAGCCTTGCCCAGGCTGGCCTGGCAGCTGCTCAGGTTCCTGCCAGGGCAGCTGGGCCTCCCTGCCACGGTGAGACAAACTGGGCAGCGTTCAGCAGCAGGCACTTCATCAGGGCGCCTTTGGTGGAGGCCAGAGGCGCCGTGTGAGCAGATCTGCTTCCCTGCAGTGCAGCTGCAGCTGTGTGGGAACCTGCCGTGTGGTGCTCCTAACACACTGGGGAGCATCATCACTTACCTGGATTTGAGTTCAAAATAGCCTAAGAGAAGCTTATGTCAGCATTCATTACCTCCCAGCTCCTCCCACTATGTAGTAACAAGCCACCACACTATTGAGTGACTTGAAGGAGTTTCAGAAAACATTCATGAAGAACAGATTGTAAGCTCTTTGTTAAATTCACGTTGTGTTTGTTCCACACTGTATGTTTGAGGTTCTTCATTATTTGCAAGGCCTTTGGATGAGCCGTGGGGTGGCACAGGCACAGGGTCTGTCATGGCTGTGCCAGTGCCTCCAGCATTCCTGCAGCAGGGTCCTGTGCTCCTCGCCCACCCTGAGGGCAGGGAGCCTGCTGGGAGGCTCAGGCTGTGCTTACCATCCTGCTCAGAATCTGAGCTGCTTTGGGAGTGAAGAGGGTTGGCTTTGCTCTGTGTGCTGGGTGCGTGTCCTGGGCTAAAGCGGAGCTCTCTCCTGTTTGGTTCATCAGCAGTAGTGTTTGCACCCTTAGTGGTCACTAGCACTTGTTGTTTTGGACTCCTCAAGTAGTCTGGATGTTCATGTGACATTATTATTATTTACATAGGGCCCAGACTTGCTGTTTTTTATTGCCTGCAGCACGATGTTTGTTCAGACTGGGCATTGTGAAGTGTAAACCCCAGGTCCCACTGGCACCAGTACTCATCTCTGCCTTTTCTAGAAGCAGTAAGTAACCAGCCGTCTAAATGGCCTAGAAATGCTGGGGTTTGATTGCTCTGAGGAGGGAATTGAATTAGGCAGCTCTGGTTCACGGCTTGTCTGGCTATGCAGCAGTGATGCTTGTTTACACAAAGCACTGCCCTTCTGTCTTGGGGTGTGTGTGGGGGGTGGTTTCCTGGGGCATTCCTGCCTGAAAGCCAGAGAAGACTTGCTTTAACTGGCTGCCTCTGCAGGAGACCACGTGCTGAGGCAGTGGCACCTCTCCCCATCCTTCACCTCGGTTGTTTCAGCCCCTTTCTTGTCCTCTCCTCCTGCTTCCTGCAGCAGCATCCCTCCGAAATTAGCTGGTCTTACCTGCTTCTGTCCTTTTTGCATATCTCCCTCCCTTGACGTTCTCGGTGATGTGTCTCTTCTGGAAGATGCTCGGGCCTCCTCCAGGCCTCTCTGCTTTGCACCAGCCCACCCTGTGCTTCCTCTGTGTTCCCTGGTGTTGAGGCTCCCCGCAGCCAGTGCGGTTCTGCATCCAGCGCCAGAGACATCTGTGCTGCTCCTTGAAATCAGTCTGGCTTGGGGGGGTGGGATGGGACTGATGACTCATGGGGGAACCCCCAGCATGTCTTAACACTCATAGTGGATGGGGAACCTCCCCCTAAAGCCATTAGGAGCAGATTTCTTGCTGTTTAAAATGACAGAGCTGCTTCAACCACCCTGAGTTGGGCTGAAATTTGTTCTCTTTTTGGGAGAGAAGGGATTGAGCTTTGGTTTTCCTGTCATTGCTAGATGGAGACCAGCCCATGGAAGCAACAAAATGAGTCTCAGAGGCTGCCAGCCCAAATTTCAAATCTATTTGGCATTGCACAAGTGTACCCTCTTATCAAAAGCAAATGAAAGTGCAGAAGGTGTGTCTGGCCTAATCCTGTGTTTACCTTGGCCGTCTGTGGTGTGTCAGCACAGGCACTGTGGCATGCATGCGTGCTCTTGGTTCTCTGACTGCTGGGTGTGGTGCCCAGCAGCCCTTTAATTCTGCCCCTTTCTTGCAGGAGCAGTCCACCATGCCCGAGGTGCGGGACCTCTCCGATGCCCTGCCCGACGTGCCCATGGATCCCATCACAGGCGTTGGGGTGGTGGCGTCCCGGAGCCGAGCTCCCACTGGATATGATGTTGTGAGTAGAGCTGTTGGAGCTGCTGCACGTAGTGCTTTGGTTCTGCACGAATGAGGCTTTGCTTTGTTGGGAGCAGCATCTCCTCCAGAGAGAGCATGCCTTCGAGCTGGGCTGTGAGGAGTCCTTTGGTAGCCAGCTGCCCACCTTGCAGCCCACAGCACTTGGTGCATTCCCTCAGCAGAGGGTGTGGGTGCAAATGTGCCACTTCATCTTTGCCACTTCAGAGGAGTTTCATTTCCTGGAGGAGGGGTTTACAGAAATAGCTGGCCACTGTGGCAAGCAAATTTAATAATCCTAGTAACATTCATCCTCAAGGAGTCCCATGTATTGTACAAATTATATCTCTAAATAAATGGATCCCGCATCAGCTGTTTAATCCCACGTATCAGCACTGCACAGTGATGATGAGAAGCTCCAGAAAAGGAATCAAGAGTTTTGCATCCAGCTGAAACTGCAAGGATGATTTTGATGGGCCAAATGCAAACCTCTAAATTAAGGTTTGCAGGAGACTGGCAGCAGGAAAAGGAAGCTGGATGCAGCATAGATGGATGTGTGACTAGGTAAAGGGAAGTTGCTATTCAACAACTGCTTGTTCCTTGGATTAGTTGCTGTGTAACCGACAGATGTTTCTACTCATAGATCAGTGTCCCAAACTGAAATATAAAATACTGACCTTGCAGAGATCTGTAGAGAAAGATTTGGTCTGTACTTCCTCTGCTTGCCTTTCTATGTGTCCTGCTCCAACTGTGCTACATCACACCTTGGGTTTCCAGAGCCACACAGCTTGTGTGGTGGGAGTGGAAGCCAGCTGACTTGAGGCTTTGCTCACGCCTCTTCAACTCTGGATCGTTGCATTCCTTGTTCAGTGTGAAGAAACAAAATGGATCAGGCTGAAGTAAGGACACAAGGGGGGAATTGTGAAAAGGCTCCTTAAAGACCTGGGAGGTTTTTACATTTACTATGTTTTTCCAAGTGCTCATTACCTGTGTGAGCCAGGCTGTGTAATTAGCTGCTTGCCCTGATAAAGAAGCACGGGACAGTGTGAGACTTCTGATAACAGAATTGCATTTTGCCTAAATGGCTGGGCAGAGAGCGCTCACCCCAGATAGCCTGCCTGTGGCTTAATGGGGAGTTGCAGCGCTAACGCAGTTTAAACTAAACAAGATAAAAGAGTCTTCCTGTGGCTTAATCCAATTATGGTGCTGGTGTAATGCTGGTGAATGTGGGTCGCTGTCTCTTCAGGGCGCAGCAAGGAGCTGCCTTTGCTCTGCCTCTGCTCTCATTGCTCACAAGGAGCCCTGGCTGCCCCCTTGCATGGGGCAGTGCCTGCCCTCTGCTCTCCTGCACGGCTGCCACGCCCTTGCCACGCCCTTGCCACGCCCTGGCCGCGGCAGCCCTGCAGTGTGCCCGGGTGCTGCCAGCCGCCCTTGCTGTCCTGCCCTGGGCAGCACCTGCTGGGTGCCACGCCGGTGTGACAGGGGACAGTGGCGTGCAGGAGTGTGCTGCTCTTGCCTGGCTGCCTCTGAAGGTGGCTGGCCTGTGAGTCAGTGTGCTCGAGCAGTGTGTGGGATGCTGGGCTGCCACTTCTCCATGACTTCTCTGGAACTTGCTCTGGCCCAGCTGAATGTGCACAAGTGCAGTGCTCAACACAGCAGAGAAATCACATTCTGAGACGTGGGCAATGTGCAGACCTGGGTGGTCTTGGGATCTGTGTTTCTGCAGGTATGCAATTTCCCTAACTAGACACTGACAGCTGATTGCTGTAAAGCCTTGAGGGAGGCAGCTGTGCCAGGAGTGTGCTCCCTAAAGCCCTCATAGGAAGAGGTGCACAGTGCACCCTGGAAAGGAGAACCACGCTCATCTTTTGGGAAGCATTAACAGCAGTGTTTCTTGGGATGTTGTAGTCCCCTTAGGGATCCAATGGCTTTGTGTGTCACTGCTGCATCCTGCAGCATTCAGTTCTGCAGGGAGATTCAGAGTTGCACAGGAAAGTATTTCCTCATGTAGTTTCACTGATGGTTTCAAGTTTTGCAATGAAGTAACCAGCTCTTTCTGAGACACCTGTGTTATTTATAGGCTTTACCAGTTTCCCTTTAATTTTTGTCCTTCTCCAATTAATATCTTCATTTTCCCTTTTTTTCTCTTTAAAAGAAATCTCTGGGAGATTCATCTCAGGTATAAATTAAATTCCTAGAGATGTCCAGGTCCATTTGCCAGGTTCATATGGAGTCCCAGGGCCTGTCTGGAGCTGGCAGGTGGCAGTCTGGAGGGATGTCTTGGCAAAAGGGCCAGAGGCCTTTTTTCCTTTGTAGTTGCTCCATAATCTCTATTGCCTTTGTGTCTGCTTAGAAAACAAATGCACTACTGACACTTGTAATAACTGGCCAGGCCTTTTCACAGCTAATGCACCAAAGCCTTGATTTTGCCAAAATATACAGTGTGTCTGAACTTAGATTCCTGAAAATCCAACCAAACTGGCAAGACTGAGTGTCTGGGTGGGGAGGAGGGGTGGGAGGCAGGAGCCTGGGGTAGGAGTGAGGTGTGGTTCCTGTGCAGCTGTGTTCTGTGCTGCAGGCTGAGCACTAGCTCCGTGCTCTGGGGCAGTGCCCAGGTGAGCTGCTCACCCAGGAACAGCCCTGATCCTGCCAGAGGGGCAGGAGGTTTAAAGGACCCTCTTGCCAAAGGCCTGACTGTGGTAGCAGTAGCCCCATTCTGACTGCTGTGCAGGTGGGTCACCCTGTCCCTGCTGGGGTCACTCTGCCAGGTCCCTCTGTTTGTGGCACAGGGCTGAGGAGTGTCTCCCCAGCTGCAGGAGCACAAGGACCCTTTCCTGTGCCCGTGCTCAGTGCCAGGTGCCAGATCCTCTGTCTCACACGTTCCTTGCTCTCAGCCAAGGAGGGACTGGGCAGGCTGGGGCTCTAGAGTGCCAGTCCTGCTGGCCAGGTCTGCCGTGGCCTCCCCCTCTTGGCTCCTGTCCTGAGGGCTTGCTGATCAGGCACAGCTCTGCTTTGAGAGCTGCTGGGGCTTCTTGCTTGCAGGACCCCAGCAGGTGATGCAAGAAGTTTCCTGTTTATACTGCTCTGTTTTCTTTCCCTGTGAGTTTCCCGACAATTTCATTCATGCTTGCATTCTCTAGGCTTGGAGTTCAAGCTGACCATCCCTGTATGCCAGCAGTTTTTCCAAGCAGACTGTTTCCTGAATATCTTTTCATCAGGACTGACTTACCTATCATGGAGGAAGCATGTGGATTTTACATATTCCTAAACTAGCAGTTCAGGAAAGATTTGAATTCAAGAAATTAAAATAAGAAAAAGAGTTCACCAAAATCCTATTCTAAAATGTGGCTGTTTAAAAATCAGGCATGTTTCTTTTCAGAGGCCTGAACACAAAAGCAGTGTGTGTTGTACAATGGCTTGACCTGAGCTGGGGCTTGTGAGCAGCAGTTGCCAAAATTCGGAGAGCAGTCAGTGCACTTTGCTGCTTTGATCAGACTGTCTCTGGTCTCTCTGCTGCACTCAGGGTAATTGGAGGCCTTGTCAGCACACAGCTCTTGCTTCCTGTGCCCGGCGCAGTCTCTGCTCAACTCAACATGGGTGCAGAAGTGCCAAGTGTCAGCTCTTTGTTATCAGGCTGCTCCGGGGCCAAGGGCTCGCTCGGTGTGATTACAAGTGCCACAGTGGAGGAGTTTGCACCATCTGAGAGGCATTAGGCAGAAGTCCAGCTTCTATGGAGCTTCAGACCTCGTGGAGTCTCCTGTTGGAGGTGCCAGTTGTGTGTTAGTCTGATGGAGTAACCTTGTTTCTTCTACCCTTTTCCTTGTGTTTGCCTTCTTGCCCTTTTGGGGTCAGGGCTTTTGCCAGCTTGCTCTGTGCATGGTGAGTGCTCAGCTGGTCAGAGTAAAGCCCTTACCCACTGCATGGTGCTGCCTCTTGCCCACTCCTTGAAGCTCAAAGTAAGATTTTCTCCTGCACATCCTGCTGGCTCTCCTGTGAAGGCTCCAGGGTCTGTTTCCTTACCCAGCACCATCATGTGCCATCAGTTCAGCTGGATGCAGGCTTGCATTGGAGAGGGACGTTTGCAGGGATGTCCTCACATGCAGCACTGCTTCTAAAATCCACCAGTGACTAGGGATTCCCCTGGAAGCAGCTTTTTGACCTGGCAGCCAGAATTCCTCGATGGTTTTCCATGAGAATAGTCCAAGATGGGTCATTTTCTGTGCTCTGTCTCCATGGACCCTCCCAGCATGCCTGCTGTGCCCTTGCATGTAGGGTGGTAATGAATCCCTCAATGTGCTGACTGCTCCAAACTATTGTTTGGAGACTGTAACCAAAGTTGCAGTTTCCTCATTAGAGTAGCCTTTGTCAGAGAATCTTTAATCAAGGGTCTCCTGAGAGACAACATTTTTAGAACTTCTTTTTATACCTGCTCTTGAAAGTTCTTTGCACTGTACCTTGTGAAGGAACTAATGAGATGCTGTGAAAGTTTGGGCTGCTGTTAATTAGGAGAGGTCTGAGGAAGAAGTACTGCACATGTATTAACTTTATCTTGGCTCACATGTCTCCTCTCTCCCTGTGTCTCTTCTTTGCAGGTTGCACAAACAGCAGATGGCTTGGATGCTGACCTGTGGAAAGATGGCTTATTTAAATCCAAGGTCACACGGTACCTGTGCTTCACCAGATCATTTTCGAAAGAAAATGTAAGTCCGTTTGCTGAGTGTCTGCATGATTTGCATCTGTGCCTGGTATGCTCTTACCCATAAGATGATTCATTTTATGGAGCCAATTATAATTCAAGCAGGCGTTTCGCTGAGTTCGGGTGAGTAAGGAGGCAAACTGCAATGGCAGAATATTTGCATTTTCTCTGTATTTCTTTCATGGAAAGAAATTGCTGACAAAATCTTCTGCAATAAAAGAAGCACAAAAGAGAATGGTTGCATTTCAGCAGCCTCTCACACTCGTTTTCTGCTGCAGCTATGGTGCTGCGCACTCACAGTCCTGATTGAGGACCCAAATTCCTCAAATAGTGCAGGTAGTGTTGGTGAAGAAAATGTTGGTTTATGAATCCAGGGGCATCATAGATATTTTATTGCAGGATTAGCTTGCTTTCTTTTTTGGTTTTGGTGGTGATCCTTGAAAATGTGCCCACGTTGTGCATATGCTATCACATTCTTGTAATCTGGTCTGACTATTAAGTATGAGTTACTTCATGATTAGCAGCAGTTGTCTGCCCACACTTTCTGTGGAGGAGAGGAGACCATGTGCAGCAAGAGCTTCATGCATTCTGCTGTGGTTTTGGTGGAGGCTACTGTGAAAACTTTCTTTTTTCTGGAGGAACTGTTGACTTCTGCAATGAATGCACTCCATCTAGTGGGTAATCCTGCTTTTGGTCATGCTTTGGATATTCAGGGCGACTCCATTGGTAGGGTCTGGAAGTACCATTTTGTACTTGTGCTTTCACTGTGATGGGAGCAGAAAAGTGATGGCAGCTTCAGGGGCTGCTCACAGGTCCTGGCAGTCGAGCTGGGTGTTGCCAGTTCCCAGCGTTTGACCTTTATTCCATCTGCATCCCTGCCTGCCTCTAGATTAAAGCAAAGCTCCAGAGCTATGGAAAATATCACTTCCTGAGGTGGATGGAAAATAATTTTGCTTTTCATCCTGGACAATGTGCAGTTGCAGGAATAGCAGCCCTGCAATAGGCAGGGAGGCTATTAAATAGGTTTGTGCTGATTTGAATAGTGGGCTTCTCTGTGGCTACTGAAATGGGAAGTTGTCAGAAATAATTACAGGACAGGAGCAGCTGCTGGCTGCAGAGACAGTGTAAATACCCTCAGGTGGTGCCTGTTGGACTTTGGGCTCGTGGTGGTTTGGAAGTACCTTGTTCATATTGATGAGGCATAAATTAAAGCAAGTTTCCCCTTCCTTCAGTCCTCTTGGCCCCATGGGATGTATGATGTGCTTCCCTGTTGGGGGGCATCTGGGAGCTAAGGGGCCTCAGTTCCCTCATCTGGGAGGAAGGGAGGTGAGAGGCTCCTCTCTCTTCCCTGGACACTGATGTGTTGCTGCACTTTGGGTTGCGAGTTTTACCATTCAAGGGTTTCTTCTGTGTTTAGCAAAACACTGGGAACTCTTTTTTCCTGGAGAGCATTTTGTAGTTAGTAGAGTTAATGCACTTCAGATGTCTGGGTTAGAGCAGAGTCAGTCTGCAATGCCTGTTGAGCAGAATTATCATTCTCAGCAGTTCACAGTCTGACAATTATAAGGGCATTGCTGTATCTGAGTGTGGGGAGGCCCTGGGTGGTGGGTCTCACAGGCTGGGGGGCTTTGTCCCCTTTTCTCCTGGGCACATGGCACAGCTGACTCCCAGGGTTCCAGCAGCCAAGGAGCTCACTGGAGACACCTCTCCCACCTGTCTGCTGCTGAGGCAGCAGTGATCGATGGCTCAGCAGAAAGTTGCCACTGATGTAACACACAGACAGCTTAAATAAATAAAACATGAAGGATGAATCAGCAGCAACTACTTCATCTGCTGTTTGCTGTGCCAGGACCATGTTTACTGACACATTGAGGCTTGGCAGCATCCAGCACTGCCTGCTCCAAGATGCCCTGGCCGTGGGCAGTCAGAGGCACATGGGGGCTGCCTGGCTTTGACCTCTCCTCGTGAGCAGAGGACGTGTGCCACGCTTGTGCCTGCAGCTCTGCTGACCCTTCTGGTGAGGAGCTGACCACAAAATGCAGGGCCTCCCAAAAATAAACTCAGAGCTGACATCCCCTGATTTCAGAGCCTGCAAATTTAAATATTTTGTAAGTAGTTCAGGGAAATAATCAGAGACTACAGGTTTGTCTGAAAAACTCTTGCCAGATAAAAAGTAAAGGAGGTACTTTGCAACCAGTAACAGTAAAACTCAGTGGCATGATGGCTTGAGATGAAATTTTAATTTTTCTGTGTTGTGTTTCTGTTTATAAAGGCTGTGCAGTATCTAAAATGTGTTGTTCTTTCACATGTGACCCCAAATTATTGGCAGCATTGCTGGTTTTATTGAAAACTGCAAAGAAAATCTGGTCTCTAAACCATTGTGGAGGCTGTCACTCTGAATTGAGCTCTGAGCTCTTCAAGCCTTGATTAATAGCATAAGGCATGAGTTCAGAATTCATATGGACTCTAAATGAAGTTTGCTGTTCCAAATGGCCTGTGCTTCTGGAGTGTGCTGCATTTGGAGCTAGAACCCTGTCTGTTCAGTACTAATTAGCTAATGCATATAATAACTTTGGCTGTGTGTGCATAAGCCATCATCCTGTAATGGTTTCTGCTGTTACTGTCACAGAAATGTCACGTTGCTCTTGTCTATGTAGAGTGTGTAAGAGCTGAGGCGACCTGCCCAGGGGGTGGATTGGTGAAAGCAGTGCTTTGAACTGCTGTGCCTGCAACAGGAAGAATTTGGCTGTGCTCCAAGGATCTGGAAGTATGGCAGTGGATGAGGTGTTAGAATTTTGAGTGCTGAAGTTTGCCTGGTACCTCCTACTCAGTCATTGTTTGGTTCCTGCCGAGGACACTTGCAGGGGTTGCCCTGGTACATTCTTACCATTTCTAAAGTTGTGGTGGGATACAATGACAAGGAATCTCAGGCTTCAGCAGGTGGGAAGATTTGGGGTTTAATTTGGTGACATGATCACAATCAGCTGTTTCTTTTCTCTCTCCAAAGAGTCATTTAGGCAACGTCTTGGTTGATATGAAGCTCATTGACATCAAGGACACTTTACCTGTAGGCTTCATGCCCATCCAGGAGACCATTGATACACGTAAGTTGATATCTGTTCCTCAGCCACACTCTGCCAGTGCTTGTGTGGTCAGGCCGTGGGGGTGGTCATGCTCTCTGGGGTGGCATGTGCACATTTAGGGGCAGCTCTGGGCTGCAATAAAACAGCCTTTGGTTTTCTTGTCCTCCTCAGGCTGTTTAGTGGGGCTGCCTGTCTGTCTCCACTCACCTGTTAGAGTCCCATGTCCCTGGGGCAGGAAGGGAGAGTTTCTTTTTTCAATTTGAAGAGTGGACTGACCGAGCAGGAGCAGAGGTTCTGTGCCAAGGGATGTTCAGAAATGCACTGGAAGGAAGGGAAAGTGGATTTATGCCCATGGTACATCTCCTGCCAGGAAGTGCTGAGGGGGTCAGGTGTGTTTGTGCTTGCTGACACGAGGCACAAGTGCAGTGTCCAGGGGGAATACCGTCCTTGTTTCTGCAAGGTAGAACTGCTTCACTGCAGCATGTAAGTGAGCAGTTCCCAGACAGTGTGTTCAGCTCCCCTGGGACTTGTGCCAGCAGCAGCTGGAGCCATGTCTGGTGGCAGCCCTGTGCTGTGCAGCGAGGGCATTGGGCTGACAGGGCACAAGCCCCAAGGGAGTGGAGCGTGAGAGGATGGCAGGACTGGTGCTGGTGCCCGGTGTGCAGCTGCTCATCACAGAAGGGCTGGTCCCAGTGCATGTCAGTGATGAAATCCAGCCTAGGAATGAGCAGACAGGAGTTACATGAACCTGCTTTGCAGGGAATCATTCATCTGGGGCTGCAGCACAGGAGGATGGTTTTCCAGTCACTGTGATGTGGTTCTGATTGGAGCCTGTGGCCTGGGAGTGAAAGACTGAAGACCATTCCCCCAGGTCACCCTCTGCTTCTGGAAATTCTTGGGCGTGTGTGGTGGGAGGTAGAATTGTTGGCTTATCCTGCTGACCCTTGGGAGTGCTGGACCTTACTGTGTGCTGCTTCAATTTCTGTGAAAATCCTGTGGAAAGGTGGAAGGGGGCTTTGTCATTAATTTGAAATTCATTGGGTTGTGACTGTGACAGTCTTGAAAGCAGAGGCACTGCCTGTACTAAGGAAGTGGTGTGAAAGAGAACAGACAAAAGCAAATAGCTTTGTACTTGCAGAAAAAGTCAAATGAGAGGCACGGATTTTGTTCAGAGTTTGATTTGTCTCTGTGCACCTCTCAAAGAGCCAGCTGACTCGCAGTTAATACATTTAATACAGTACTCCTAGTAGGTCCTGAGAAGATTTTCAGGAAGCCTTTAATCCTAGACTCCTAAAATCAGTTTTAGGCACTTCAAACAGAAGCCCTACTTTTTCAACGCAGGGGAAGACTAGACTTCAGGGATGCAGGTATTTACCATCTCTAAAAGCACCACTGTAACTGCAAGCTGCATGCACAGATGCTCTATTGGCACACCTCACACTATCTGTATGGTTATTGGTGCTAGTGCAGCAGCACATTCCAGAGGCTGGAATGGATTGCTGTTTCCCAAGGTGTGGATTACGAAACAGGAGGAGTCTATGGAGACAGGGCTGCTTGCCATCTGCTGAAGTGACAGCATATTTTAAGTTGGAAGATATTTGTTCATATTAAGATGAAGGGTTTTTATTTTGCAGGCACTTGTTTGTAGTTGCTGGGTGTTTCCAGATTTTTATTCAGCATCTGTTCTTTAGATTTTCAGTATATCAGTAGACTTCTGTCCTACTTTCCAAGTGCCTGAACCCAAACAGGAACCTCACCTTGCTCACCCTGAGACTCCTTAGGGTGAGATGGAGCTGCTAAACAGCCTGAAGATCAGTGAATTCATTATACAGATAAGCTCTAACTCAGGTGGGCGTGAGTTTTTTGTGATGGATAACATGGAAACAAGTGGAATTGCTCTGTGACACATTGCAGAAAGGACTGTGCAGTGCATTCATCCACCCTCAGAGCATGGGTCAGAGCAGCACAGCTGCCCCGTGGGAGGTTCTGGCAGGTCCTGCTCTATGAATCTGGTTTGTCCTTGCAAAGAACCAGGGCAAACATGGTGGGAGTATCATTTCTGTGCCTGATTTGATCTGGAGATGTCACTAACACTTGGGACGTGTGAGATGTGGACAGGCAGCTCTTACACTCAACTTCCCTGCATGACAAGCTCTGCCTGCTCCTCCTCATGGTGGGCTGGAAGGGGCTGGTTGGAAGCACGTAGCAGAATGAGCTGACTGGTTGTATCTGAAGCTTCCAGGTGCATTCCTAGAGGCAGTGCTTGTGGGAGGAATGTTCAGGTATGCTGTCCAGGCCAGTGAGGCAAACATTACCTGGGAAAGAGCAAGGGAGTGCGAGAGGATGTGGAACTGGCACCTGCTGTTCTGTGCTGTGGGGCAGCTCCAGGGCGCATGTGGGAACTGATCCCTGCAGCAGGCAGGAGGAGACCTGGTTATTGCAGTGCCAATAACACATCTGATAGAACATTGCTCTCTGAGTGGCACTGCACTGACTGGTTTGTTGGCATATGTCTGTTCTTTGGCACTACTTCTGCCATAATTACCTGTCTAATATCTAGAGAGTCTATAAATAAGATTTATACTCTAATCTTACATAAAACCCACCCTGTATCCTGGGTTGTTTTTGCAGAAGAAGTAGCTTTCAGAAAGAAGAGGCTGTGCATTAAATTCATCCCTCGAGATTCCACAGAGGCAGCGATCTGCGATATCCGAATCCTGGGCAGGTCTAAGCAAGCCCCTCCTCAGTACACGTTCATAGGGTAAGTACCCCTCACTCCAGAGCTGAATGCATTTATACCAAAGCAAGGGCCCTATGCTCCTAGAATTACCCAGTAGTGGCTTGTAAGCGTGAAGGTTATCACTGGAAAAGTCCAGGTAATACCAGTGGTACTGAGTTGATGTAGGAGTTAACTCACCCCTCCCTTTTTTTTTTTTTGAATTGTGCTTGTTCTTGCTGACCGAGGTGTTGGTGAGACACGTTGGGGCCTGGTGCTCGTGCAGGTGAGCAGTGTGGGCACTGATGCTGGCTGTTGTTCCCCAGGGAGCTGAACAGCATGGGGATCTGGTACCGGATGGGCAGAGTGCCACGCAACCACGACTCGGCACAGCCTGCGGCTCCTCCCGCCCCAGCACCAGCTGCAGCACCCGCCCCCAGCCTGCCAAGGTAGGCTCTCTGCATTCCAGCTCCTTCTGCTTGATGCTGCATGTCTTGTGGTTACTAAGCTTGCCTGGGAAACCAAGACCTGGGTGCTGCATCAGTATGGAATGATTGTGTCACCATCTGATAAGGGAATGTGCTGTTTGTTGAAGTGTTTGCCTGCTGGAAGTTCCTTTGCCTGTTGTTGTGTAAAGAAAAGTGGATGAAGAAGCCAGAAGAAAGGAAAAGCCTACGGAGGAAGGGAAACAGCAAACTTTATCTTTCTCTTGCTTCAAACTATGCAGGATGTTGTGGCTTCCAACACATACATGTGGGTCGGCTCAGAATGGTGAGCCAGAGCTGCAGCCAGGCTGATTGTTCTCCTTGGCCAGGGGGAAGGAGAGGTCTCTTACAGGCTTCAGAAGGGAAACAGGTTTTGCTCATCTCCGGGATCAGTCCGTTATTCGTGGTTTGAAGTACTGGTTCTTGGTTTTTTATTTTTTTGAACCCAGTTGCTGAGCTCCAGCTGCGCAGCTGACCCGAGTGTGCTCAGCAGCCTGCTCATCTTGTGGTGCCTGATGGGAGCAGCCCTGCTGGGCAGTGATGTCTGTCCAGGCTGTTCTTTCTCCCTGTGTTACAGGCAATTTTTCTGTGTGTATATCAACAGATGTTTCATATACCAGTAGTGCTGTACTGACAGCTTGCTTGCTGGATTTCGCTGGACAAAAATCAGGTGTTGTTAAGCAACAAACCAGCCCAGACAGTGATTAAACTGAGAACTTTGCACTCCTGACATTCCCTCCAAAAGCACAGCAGCACCCAGTGTGAATTGTGCTCCTGCTGCTGAGGCTCACAGGCTGGGCCAGGCCATTGCCAGGGGACAGCATTTTCCTGGGGTCCCTTTGTACTTTTGCCTCTTTAAGTGTATTTTTGCATTAGGTATTTTCTACACTGCAGATACATTTACAGTATTACAGTGACAGTGAGAGCTAGAGCACATCAGGAGACAGCAGAGAGGAATTCCAAGGTCCAGTTTGTGTACAAAGGTCCTTATATCACATGGGTGGAAATTGCTTACGTCCTTTACAGTCTTGATTTACAGGTCATTTCAATATAGGCTTTTAAACTGCTGCCACATGTTCCCCTGAAGGCTGTCAGGTACTTCCTTAAGGCAGGTATGTACCTTTGAGCCTGCACCCATGACCCAGACTGAAGTCTGCTGTCCTGTGGTGGCTCTTTGAGCTCTCCAAAGCATCTGGGTGTTTCTTTCCTTGAGAGTTTTGCTTGGTCAGCTGCCGTGCCCTGGCACAGTGCTTGCTGTCCTGTACTGTCAAGTGTTCTGCAGGCAGACATGCTGTCATGCTTCTCAGAGATGGAGGCAAAAGAGATGAAAAGCCAGCAGTTTTCTGGAAATTCCAGCCTGTCCCACCAGGACCTGAGATGTTATTCTGAAGCTCTGCTGGACATAAGCTAGATGCCAGCCCAGGCCATGTGAGATCAGAGAGAAAGATATCTTGATTTTAGAGCTCAGATCTTTATTTTCTTTCTGCAAGAAATTCTGTCTGGGCAGATTTCCACAATAAAGAAAAGAAAAATTATCATAGCAAGAGAATGCCAATGGCAATGCTTAATCACTGAATGTGGAAGGGTCACTTTATAGCTGACCATGGAAGGCTGCAGAGCAGTGTCAGAGCTTTTGGGAACAGGGCCAAAATTAGAGCTCAGAGCATCAGTGACAGTCTGAAAAGAAGTGTTTACAAGGCTTATATATTTTATAACCTCTTGTTGTGCAGTTTATGGTTTACAATGGCTGCAAGGAAATTGGATCAGTTTTGTTTTACATGCCAAATAAAGCAAATGTCAAAATAGTCAATATAAAATGTATTCTAATTTGGCTGAGTTAAGCCAGCCAGTATGCAGTGGAATAATTGAATGTTACATTAATGCCTTGTAGTAAAACCCACCTGTCTGTAGCCAGCTCCACTCTCACACCCCATGTGTGATTTACAGGTAACTTTTACACCACCAGCCTGATCATTCAAAGCATCTTTCATGTCTGTTTTTTTACTCTGGTTATTTATTATCTAATATATTTTTTAAGAAATAGAAATGTATATAAAGGTGCATCCTGCAAATATTTAATTATTACAGGGAACACAGACAACTAGAAGGCCTCTTCTAACACTGTCAGCAATGCAGTGACTTACTCAACACAGTGTTTGTGGAAGACTGTAGTCACAAGTAATCTCCTATTTTCATGTTACCGTAGAGAGAGGAGATTACACTGGCAGCCAGGTTACTGTTTGATTCCATGTGGGTATATCCTGACAGGAATTGCAGTGGGTTGTTCTGAACCACTGCCTCAGTAGTGAGGGAGAATCGAGGAGCAGTGCTGCATGGAGCACATGGAGAGTCTGCTCTTGGGCTGGGCAGATACCTCAGCTTCAGAACAACTGCTAACACTGCATATAAACTAAACCCTTCTGTACACCTAAGCCTAGCATGGAAGGACTTTTCACTGTGGGATATGTTTATTTCTGCACTGGCCCCTCTGCTCTGTGGTGTGAGGTGCTGATGGCAGGGGGTGGTGGCCCATCACAGAGCTGTACCAGAGCTGTGACCTCCCCAGGTTAGTGCACATCAGCAGTACTGCTGCTGCCACAGGCTTGTGGCTCACAGTCAGGGCTGCACAGGGGGAGACTTTCTTTGATAGTTGTGCTGGACTACATATGGTATTTTTCAGCCATTTCTTCTCCTTCTTGTTTTCTTCTACAGGCATCTGGCTTAATGGCCTCCAGCACAGCCCTGGCACGTCCCAGTGAGTGTGGCATGCCATGGAGCAGGTCATCAAGCTGCTTTGCTGTCTTTTGTCTCCAGCTCTGCGACAGCTTCTTGGCACTTCTTGGCACATTCTGAGGAAATGCTCTTGCAGGTTCCCATCCTGCTGCTGAAGGATGGCTTTTGTAGGCTTGAGTTACATGAGGGGGCTTGATGTAACTTCCCTCGGTACCTCTGCTCTGTGCACGAGGCTTCTGCTGCATGGCAGCATCATTTTGGGGAGCAGGGAGGTAATCCTGCCCCAAAGGAGGTGGTGGTTACAGGTGATTCACTGCCCTTTGGCCCTCTGGCTTCCCCCAGCCTGTGCATCCACAATTGCCAGTCCATGGGCTGGGGACGTGGGGACCAGCACAAGTCTCGAGTGTTTGAGAATGTCCCTGGGCTCAGCTCTGCCATGCCTCTGTTGGAGTAGGCTGCAGCAGGATTTGTGGGTGACCTTCTCCTCTTGGAGTCCGGTTCCATCATTTGGGGAGCAGGTCCCTGACTGCTGTGAGTAGTGCAGAGTCAGCCACGAGCCGTGTGGCTTTGCAGCTGCCTGTGGTGGCTCCATCGCCCCTGTGGTGCTCCGTGAGCCCGAGTGGCTTCTGTGGCTTGGGAGCACGTTCCACATCCCTTCCCGAGGTGCAGCAGGAGCCTGTGCCACTGTCACTCAAACAGCTCACTCAGAGTTTGTCAGCTGCAAGCAAGATGTCAGTCAGTGCTGTCGAAGTGTGTTTTACAGTGACAGACATAATTGCACTTAACTTTTTGCATGGATGTTATCAATCTCTGATGGATACTTTGGGGAAAGGAGCACTCTGATTGCAGATGATGTGTCACAGGCATTTAATCTTCTTGGAGAGAGCAGGATTCAGTCACAACTTTCACTTGTTGATGTGAAGTTTTGGAAATGTAGATTTGCACTGACCCTGGGAATCATTCAGTCATTTGGTTTGTGAGGCTGTCATGTGAAAGGTTAATGATTTACCTGGAGAGGGGAGGGGTGGCTGCAATCTGCTTGCATTCCTGTGATGTGTTAGTGCAGCAGTGGGCATGCAGGTTCAGAAGGGCAGAGCTGCTCTGGTTCCTGCCCGGGGTGTCTGTGCCAGCCAATCCTGGGCTGGTCCCTCTGTGCCCCAGCCTGGGCACGATGGCCAGGACAGAGCAGTGTGTGCTCCTGTCCCTGTCCTGCCCCATCCTGGCCATGGCTGCACCACGCCAGACCTGGGCCAGCCTTCTGGCCTGACCTGTGAAATCAGCAGGAGCAGCTCAGCCCTGGCAGCTGTGGGTCCCTCTCTCCTCCCTGCTTGGAGCAGGTCAGTGTGTGCTACCAAGTGCTCAGGGCTCCAGACGCTCTCTGGCAGAGCACTACAGCAGAAAAGTGCAGCTCTGGCTTTGATACACAGAAATTGCTCTACTTAAACACCTGGAATAAGAGCAAGATGTGTGAATTTTCCTTCTGAGCTCCCAGTTACCTTTTCACTAGTTAAGCTGGCCCCTCCTTAGGAAAAGGAAACAATTTGTTCCTGTTCTCCGCTCCCAGTGGAGCTTTGTGTTGCAGAATGTAGGAATTTCTTTGCTAGGTAGAGAAGTCTCATTTTTCAAATTGATTTATTAACGGTGTTTGAAATTGGTGGTGTAGGCTTGAGAAGGGATCAGTCTGTGGCTTTCTGCTGCAGGCTGATGATGTGCAATCGAGACAGGTCATAAAGCAACACCAACAAGCCAGTGTGGAGACCCAAGCTGGGGCTGGGATGCACCAGCCTGACTCTGTGCAGTGTGGTAATGGGAGGGAAGCCTTCTGCCTTCCCTATTTTTTAAGTAGCTACACTATTATTTAGAAATGGCTATAATAATTTATTTCTTTAAGTCATTTAAAATAGATTTTTATGGAGCATTTGTAAGGGAAAAGGTTCCAGGTTCAATCCAGTTCTGCTCTGGTGTAGAGAGAAGCCAAATCCTGGGAAAGCTGCCATTGCCCACTGCTGGTGGTGTGAGGGCCAGAATGCCTCCACAGAGCAACGGGGGCCTGCCTTAAATCCCTCATTGGAGCCAAATGCTGCCAGATAAGGAGTGCTTAGGGATGGGTGTTGCTGGTATGACTGGAAACTCTTCTGAGAAACGTTGCCAGTGGTATCCCTTCTGCAAAATGCTGCTTTCTTGATGGAGTTGCATTTTTTAATCTGTTTCATCAGGAGAGCTCAAAAGTAAAACCACCTTCTGACTTGCAACTAATTGTAGAGTCTTTTGCATTGGAAAATACCCATAAGATCAAGCAAAAAAAGTAGTTATTGTTTATTTTATTTTGAAAATATTATGTTACTTGAATGCTCAAATCACTTGCATCATGAAACACAGTATTTCATGAAGCACAGTATTTCTAGTTTTTAAATAGCATACTTAGCAGAAGCCAAGGTTGTCATAAGGGCTGAGGTCACATCTCAGCAGTGATGGATTAAAAATCCTGTGAGACTGAAATAGTAAGTTGAAGCCTGAAGGGAGTGTTTCCATGGATCCTCTCTGGTGGGGGTGGTAAGAAACAAAATGTAAGGATGAAATGCCCATGATGTATATAGGCTGTGCAGATCTGAACATGATGGTTTGGGTGGCTTAGGGGGGCTGGCACATGTTTCTCCAGAGTCTGGTTCCCATAAAGGATTTGTTATGAAACGGCGCTGACCGTGTGGCTTGCATCCAGCTCAGCTGGATGAAGACGTGCAAAAATTGGTCACAGTCCAGTATGTTTTAGTGGTAGAAAATGATGATAGGAAAAAATGTTTAAACAGTACGGTTGGTTTCCAGGCACAAGAGTCTCTTGCAGCAGCTGAGAAGGAAAGCTGTGAACTGTAATTAGAAGGAGCCTGATGGATTTGGCCGATTTTGAGGATTCACTAAAAAATTTGTGGAGTGCTCTGAGTGAAGAGGCTTCGATCTTCTTATAGTAATTTTTCTTTATAGAGAGCCCTCTTCCTGCTGTAGCAGTATTTCTGGGGGCATGTTTTCTTTGGGGCATAGCATAAGGTTGTTAAGCCCAAACCGGAGGTATCCATTTGGAGTTGTTAAATAAGCCCTGCAGGGAAACTGAGCTTTTTTTCCCTAAAACTTGTGTGTTGTCTGCTATTTAATATGATCTCTGCCACTGCTGATTTGTAATCTGTGCTTTCACCCTGAAGTGCATGTGGTTGTGTTCAGATATTTTCTTTAAATCAATCACTTTCACCATTTTCCAAAACACTTCTTGAGTTTATTGCTTTTAGTAAAGTGTTTGGACTGTCATTATTTATTACTGGCAAAGTGCTGACAATGTGCTCTTCCCAAATGAGTCTTTATGTGGAATATTTGTTTAACAGGTTTTGCAGGGGAGGCGTGGGTGTCCCTGTGGGCTGGGCTGTGCCTGCAGCACTCCGGGGCAGGGGGGTCTGCCCGGGCAGAGCCCCCGTCCCCAGCGAGGGGCTCGTCTCCGAGAGGGGCTCAGCATCTGGCCGGGGAGCCCGGGCTTCGTTGTGCTGATTAATTTGACAGAATTTAAAATCCTATCCCAGGAAACTTACACCATGTGTAATTTATCTTTCTGGAGTATTTCTGCTGTTTGGCAATTTTTCCCTACTGCTTCATTATCTGAAAACTCCTGACTCTGGAGAGCAGCTCGTGAAGGATGTGAAGCCGGCTCGCCGCCGCAGCCTCCCGGGACACGGCGCTGCTCAGCTGAGACAGCCACTTCATAAGCACTTCATGCTTGCAGAGCGAGGTCCCAGCTCTTTGACGCAGCCTCTGCCTGTAAGGATTTAATGGGCTGCAGCTCAGACTTCCAAGCGGCGTAAATTAAACTTGTTGGGTTTTTTCCTATTGTTTGGCAGCTGCTCTGTCCCAGTTAGTCAAGTCCTCTGATCTGAATTAATCCCCACGTAGAGGAAGCTGCAGGAGCTTCGTTCTGCTTTAGGCCTTGCATTTTGGGTTGCTGATCTGCAGCAGGTGTCGTGGCCTCGTGAGCATCCCTTGGCTGTGCATTCAGCCAGCTGCTCTTGTTGGAGGGGGGGGCACAGCGTCACGTCCCACGTGGGGCAGGCACCTGGGGATGGGGCTGGCAGAGGCACCCCCTGGGCCCAGAGCGTGGAATGTGGCTGCCCTCCTCCCTTCCTACAGCTGGGAAAGCTAAATGGGGAGATCTGAATGTGGAAAGAATCGCTCACTCCCTTTTTCATTCTCCCCTGCCATTGGGCTTTTATAAAATCTGAATCTGGCACCCCCAGTTCTCATTGACTCTTAGGAAACAGGATATTTTAGTAGCTTGGAATGAGATGAAATGCTTCCAAAGCCCATATGTTGCTTGTTTTAGGGAAAGGGTCAGGAAGGTTTTAAAAAGTATTTAAATATTTGGTTTACACGATTAGAATAGATTGTCTGGAATGAAGTCCATTACCCGAGGTGATTCTTGCCTCACAGTTTAGGTTTTCATTGCAGTTCTTTGGAGTATGAGGTAGGTGTTCTGGCATCTCAGTGCCCCAACACAGTCAAAGTTAAGGGCTGTGAATAAGTGCTGTAGCTGGGGTCTAGCCACTGCTGGAACCACAGATACCTGCTGTGGCAGTGGCTGCAAGCTGCAGCCTGGGAGATGCCTCCTGCTAGAGGGGATGGTTGCCAAGTCCTCTGGTGCCAGTTCATTGAACCCCAGCAGCTTCTTTCTTAGAAATGTGCCTTTTCCAGTCTGTATAAGCTAAGCTTTCATGTAGGATTATGTTTCTTAAGAGCTGCAGCCTGATATTAACTCATTTTAGGTGTGTTTTCAGCTTTCTACAGCTTGAAATTTAATTGTTCTGTTCTCAGTTTTTCATGAGGAATAATGCTCTTTGCATGATCATTGTTTATGGAAAGTAGAGTTTGGTTTTGAATTTTTTTTTTTTTGAAAGGTATTCCCATGAGACTGCAGGTTTTGCAGCACTTTGCAGGTTTTTGTTCTGAAGGTCATTATGAAACAATCAAACTCTGCTGCCTGATGGTTCAGATGCTGCTCTGGGTGTCCTGCTTGTGTCACCCCAGTCTGTCAGTGTTGGGTCCAGAGCTCAGCTTACCATTGGGCTTTTGCTGTGCATTGTTGATATTTTTATATGAATTATGAAGCATCCTTTGATATTTGGCACTTCCTCTTGTGATCTTCTGTTCCTTTTTATGAGTACTTGCCCCCTCACTTCAAAAGCAGTTCATCACCTTCCTGCAGACAGTTCTTAATAACAGGTTTGGAACTGTTGGGCATTCCTGGGCCTGTTTTATGTGAGTTTCTCTCCAAAAATGTTCAAAAAGTGGCCATAATGTGCACAGACCTCAAATCCCCTTTGCCTGCACGTGAAGGATCTCCTCATCACATGTTGACTTGTTCTATGGATTTGCTGAATAAAAGAGCAACTGGAGAGAGTGATTAAACTTCCTCTAAATTGTCTTGAAATTATCGTGTGCTGGGGAAAAATGTGTTTGGTATTGGAGCAGTGCTGGAGCAGTAGGGTTTGACTCCAGCTGTGGAGGGAAAAGCTGGAACCCTGTTCCTGGCCTTGCCAGGACCGTCCATCCTCCTGCTGTGCCAAACTGCCCCATTGCTCATCTCTGGGGAGGAGGAAAGCTGCTTCTGGTGACAGTTCAAAAGGGAGATAATTGGCACGGGGACAGTCTTTGTGAGTTGCCATTCCTTAACATCAGAGATCCACTAAAGTACTAATAATTACTGCTAATATCTTTCAGTGGAAAGTTTCTGAGTAAACGAGTGCTGGTTGAGGCTCCATTTAACGGCCGCTGCTGGCATGATCAGAATGCAAATAAGTGTTATTAGCCTAATGATTTTGCTGTCACCACGGTGTGCAGCAGTAGTGTTGTGAATATGTCATGTAGTACCCGTGAATTTGGAAAGTGTGTCAAAACACAACTTCAATTAGTTTGCTCTAATTATGACTCTAGAGAGTTCATAAGTATATCACTCCTCATTAAAAGAGATTTTCTTATATGGATTAATACAGCACATAAAGGGGTGTTTGAGCGATTGTAGGCAGGGCTCTGCAGAGGGAGGGTGCCCATGGGGTGCTGGAGTTACAGCAGGTCTGGGGCAGCACCGGAGTCCAGCCCCATCCCAGGAGCTCCTGGTGCAGGGCCAGGGCAAGAAAACCTCCCAGGCAGGAGCAAGTGGCTGTGCCAGGTCAACTGTGGGCAGCAAGAGCCTGGTTCTGGACAGGCTCTTCAATTAAAAATAACCAAAGCAACAACAAGCCCCAAACCAAAAAAGCCCTGGAAGAGGCCACACTTGATGCTGAAATAGAGATGTGGCCCAAAGGCTCTGCTCTGGAAAGGAGCACAAGCAGTCAGAAGCACAAGCCTGTGCCAGCCTGGCCTCTCCAAAGAAGCCCTTTGGGATGCTGGGTGTCTGTTCCCCTTTCCCAGGATATTTGTAGTGCATTTTACATTGTCATTTACATTTACACTTACATTGTCACATTGGCTGATCATGTTCCAGCTGTGAAGAACAGGAAGAGATTGTTGTGCTCACAGGTGAGCGGTTGGGTAAGGGTTAAAGTAGTAATTGTTTAAATCTTTTAGGCATTCCTCCCAGTTCTGTGATAATTTGATGAAGAACTTCACCCTAATTAAATATTCAAATTAGGAATAAGTGTCAATATGGCTTCCTGGTGCCTGGAATGATGATTAATTGTATTCAAAACTCTAGTGGCCACTGTAATCTAAACCAAACCGTTGTTCTTGATTATTTGTGCAACACATTTACCATGTTTTTGTTTTAAAATTTAAACTAGTAATTGATTTGCCATATGCCACAGAACTGCACATACTTTCACGATATGTGTTTAGGAACTTGGGGACTTTGTAATTGGGATTTTCTTGCTTTTCAATGGCAGCCTCTTTTTTTTTGCCTTCTACAATGCAAAATGATTTGGCTCTCACAACACATAAGGAAAATGCATTATGCAATCAAGCTTGTAGGTATAAGCTATATTGATCCTGGCCAAAGTTTACGTTAATTTAAAATAAATTAGGCTTTGTTTCCCATTCCTCCCTACAATGTCATCTTTTATGAAAGGAAAGAGAGAAGGGAAGAGTTGATTTCCATCCAGCAGTCACTGCCCTGTCTTGTGCAGCTAATGTTCTTCCTGGAGACATCTCTCTGGCTGTCTGTGGCAGCTGGAGTGGTGGAATGCCCCGTTGTGCTACCTCAGGGAGAGCAAGTGGCCCTGGAGCAGGCAGGCCCTCGTTACAGCCACCATGGAGACCCCAGTGTCAGACAGAAGCAGTGGCCACCTTTGTCACTCTGCCACAGCAGGGTTCCTTGTGGTGTCTTAGGGGTGATCCGTGGGGACCAGAGGAACTCCCACTGAAAGATATTAGCAGTAATTATTAGTACTTTAGTGGATCTCTGATGTTAAGGAATGGCAATTCACAAAGACTGTCCCCGTGCCAATTATCTCCCTTTTGAACTGTCACCAGAAGCAGCTTTCCTCCTCCCAGAGATGAGCAATGGGGCAGTTTGGCACAGCAGGAGGCTCTCAGGTGGATTGTGTTTTAAACAGCAAACTCATAGCCAAATTCAAATATATTTTCACACCATCTTTTTTCGGTTAAAAATAGCTTTGGAAAGCACAAGCAAACTCAAACTGATGTTTGCTTTTTCTTATTTTATCTGTGCTGTTCACCATCATCTGCATCAAGGGCTAAAAATACATTGTTCTTCCGAAAACGTGTGCTGTTTTTGAAGGCAGATACCTTCCAGATGATTCGTGTGGTAGATAAAACCTGCTGGCTGAGGACATGGGTTTGATGCACTGCTGGAGGGTACCCAGGGCCCTGTCTCACACACAGGGCATCCAGGAGAGCACAAGGGCTGCCTGGCTCTCCTGCTCGGTGTCTGCCCGGATTCAGGAGCTCTCACCCAGGTGAGGTGGGAGCTGCTCCCTCTGCCTCATGCTGCACCCAGCCCCTCTGTGAAGAGGAAGCATCTTTTTTTTCATGTGGCAATGCAGTCCAGAAGATTATTGATAATATTTTATTAAAATGTGCACAGACCAGGGATCTGCATTATAAAAACAAGGTTTGAATTGAAGGGGCAGAGCTGTGCTGGCTGTTTGTGGGTGCTGACTCCAGTGGAGTGGCTGTGCCTGGCTGGGGGTCAGTGCCCTGCTGGGGCTGACGGCCGCTGGTGCAGTCCTTGGTTGTTGGCCAAGCCCTGGCTGCAAGAGGTAGAGGGGGCTGACACTGAGTGGAGACATTTGGTAGAGTTTTGGGAGCAAAATTAAAATTGCTGTTTGCTGCTTAATGTGACTGGGGTCGTCGGGCTGGGGCGAGCTGTCAGGGGCAGCATCTCCTGCCCTGCAGTAACGTTGGCCATTTGCTCCCTTCCCTCAGGCACATCTCGCTGACCCTGCCAGCCAGCTTTCGGGGGAAGAGTCACAGCACCCGCCTGGACTTGGAGCACCAGCACTCCAACCTGTATGCCATCTCAGGTGAGCTGCCACCATGCTGCTCTGTGCTTCACTCACTGCTGCTGGGGCACCGCAACTTTGCCTGGGGGTTTTTTTATAGTATTGTTACACCTGAACAAGTATTGTCATAGGCATGGTAGAATCACACTTAGCACAGGTTTTGTTGTGTTAGCTCTGTTATGTTGTTTTAGCCAGAGGAAAAAGATACTTGATTTAAACCTGACTTTGTCAAAGTCTGGTCCCTTCATCTGGCTGAAGGAGATTTTAGGACAGTTTGGAAATCCAGCAGTGGGTTCAGTGGGCTGTGCAGTTGAAACTCCTTGCGCATAACCAGGGAAGAGAAGGTGGCAAAAATGTGACATTCACAGATTCCTCCTGTTAACAGTGAGTGACACTTGTAACATGGGAACATGGCATTAATTCATGTACCCTAATCAAAGGGTTCTTTAAAACGTAGTCTCTGCCTGAAACTGCAGCTTCAAGTTCCTAAAGAGATGGAATGTAACAATTGCATAATCCTTGTCAGTTGTCCTGTTTCTGGTTACTGTCCTGCCCGGATACATTTGGAAAGGTAAGGGAAGGTGTATTCCTGTGCTCCCATGGGATGGTTCTGCATGGGGATGGGCAGCTGTGCTTTCTCTCCTGGGAAAGCACCAAATGCACAAACTGCAGCAGCTCTGTGTGGGTGTTAGTGGGACTGCCCTTGCTACAGGATGTGCTGGCCTCTGCTCTGGGTGCAGCCTGAGGGGGTTCCTGCTTTACAAGGAGCCTGAACACTTTACCAGATCCTTACAGGCAAAGCACAAAACAAGGCCTTGTGGAGCTGGACAGGGCATTCGTTCTTCATGTTTGCTTGAGCACATTTTCAAGTATATAACTCTTTATTTTTCCTCCAATTGCACATTCTTCTCTAGAAAAACAGTGTTATGAGCTGTGCATGTGTTGTAATGGCTATTACAGCTGTGAGCTCTTTCCAAAGAAAGGGTCTTGTCATATGACACATCCTGTGCATTGACAGGATTTTTGTGCACAGCTCCTGCCCACGGCTGCCTTGTCAGCAGCTGCGGCGAGGTGCCGCGACAGTTCTCTTTGTGTGCTGAGCCTTGCCGAGGTGGATTAGCCCCCAGACGCTCTCTGGAAGCCATTCCCAAGTTTCCTGTTCCGTGGGTGTCGTGTGCAGCCAGTCTGGGCTATCTGCAGTGCTGCTGCAGTGCCATGGCAACAGGAGATTTAGGAGCAGGCTGCCACGCCTGGGCTGCTGCCAGGGCTCCCGGTGCCGAGCTGGGGGTGCCTGGGGGATGTGCTGGGGGGGGAGCTGGGCTCCAGCACACACAGGCTCCCTCTCTGTGTGGATAGGCCTCTGGACTCCCTCTCTTGGCTCCCAGGCCAGAAGAGGAGTTCCTGAGGCTGCTGAGGGAAACAAAAGCCTTTATGAGCAGTCTCTTCAGTTTTGGTATGGCCTCAGTGTGCTGTGGGCACCGGAGGAGCTGCTGGGGAAGGGAGGGCTGTAATGCATGAAGAGCTGCAGCATGGTCTCTTTTTGCTCTCTGTAGACACCCAGGATTTTCTCAGTACTTGATGAAAACAGCACTTCTAGCTGTTGTTCAGCATGTTTATGGAAGATAAAATGGGTTTTGGCTGTCGATCCTACATTGTGTCACAAATATATCACAAATATATTTTGGCAGAATGACTGTATCCTCATTGGAAGTGCCCATTACCCCTTGGGCTGCATAATGCAGTTGTTGTTTGCACCAAACTGGAGTAAGGAAAAAATGCAGCAATTCTGATTTTTAACCAGTCTTTTGTCATTGCCCGTCTTGGCCATGACACACTGGGTGACCGGAAAGTTCAGGAGACTTCTCTTGGGACAGTGATAAGTGAGTCCCTGGTGGGGTGCAGAGAGGTTAGCACTGCCCAGAGCCTGTCACGAGCCATGGCAGAGCAGCACTGGCACTGCTGGCATCATCCTCGTGCCCGGCAGCCTCCCTCCTCCCACCCCATGCCAGGCACCCAGACCAAAAGGCAGAATTAGTTCCAAGCTGATGTGCAGAGCATCTGTGGGTGCTGCTGGGAGCAGGATGCTGAGGAGCTGACAGGTTTAATGTACATGCTGGGGCAGGCAGCTGCTGGAAGAAGAATGCCTCGCTCCAGACAGACCTGTTGACAGACATGGCTCAGTATTTCACAGCGCAGTCTTTCCTCATGGCCTTCAGTTTAATTAAGATGTTGTTGTGACTACATACTGCCTTCATTTCAGTCTTGAGCATCTTCTGCCAGCATATTGCTTTGGCTTATCAGAGGCACAAGCACAGTGAAAGAGAGGCAGCCCTCGCAGGCAGACACAGATAATGACATACAGGGAAAATTCCTCAATGAAGTGAAAAATTATTTATAATAATGGTACTCAAATAGAAGGGAAATAAGTCACTCTAAGGGTATATAAATTTTTATGATAGTGTATAAACAGCCATAGCTTGCCTTGTCTCCCATCTATTCCTGCAGAGAATGAGGGCAACATCTAGCATAAAGAAAAATACAATAAGAAAATGAAGAAATGAATGGGAAGAGCTGGAGGATTGATCACCCAGTGTATTTGTATATCCTGATGTAAAAGGTGGTGCTGACAGGTGGCCAGGTTTCTTCTGTATAAAACCATGTGTGTGCTGTCAGGGCAGTGTGAGCAGGCTTGTTTCGATTGATGAATTGCCTGCTTTCTTGATTAAACCTTCCATCACTTACAAAACAAAAAGCCTGTGTTTCGATGGCAGAGTGGGACATGTCAAAAAAATCTGTCTGCTTTACCTTTGTGCAGATGTTGGGCACAGACTGTAACATGTATTATTAAAATGAATGTGGCATTTACTGTGCATTATTTCTTTCCTGGGAGAAGGGACCTGTAAATTATATGCTAATAATAGACTTTAACCCTTTCAGGAACCAAGAGATGTAGGAGTGTAAATATTCTGCAGGCCTCACTTAATTGGATGGGCTCTAACACCACTGCAGCACTCTGAAGTTACTAAGCAGTGAGTTCCAGCCCTTGCTGCCTTGCATTCTGCTGAACAGGATTGTCTTCTTTTCCCCCCTGAAATTTCCCTGTAGCCACCTTCAGTGTTCTGTTATAGATAGAAGTGTTTTGGGGCAGCAGCAGACAAGTTTGTGTCACTTGACTCACCCCCTCTCTTGGCCTGTTCTCAGATTAGGATAGAAATTGTGTTGTATGGAGTCTGTCAGTCTGTACAGCCCCATCAGAATGTGTGCATAAAGCAATTAAAGCCTCTTTACACCAGTTTTGTGCAGGAAACAATTGTATGAACTTCCAGATCCTGCTGTAGCTGGCAGTGTATAGCCAGAAACCCAACTTCAGTCATATGAACCTTTCCAATGATATTTATTCTGGCAGAAATTTGGAGATAACAAGATGATCAGTTACCCTTGACTGAGGTTCATCTTCTGAACACTTCAATATGGAAATTGTCCTGGGAAAGCAGTAGAACAAAAGCAGAATATACTTTGATATATGTTTGTTGGTAGTATTTTCAAATATCCCTTGCCAGCTGGCAGCCCCAAATAGTCAGAACATTTGTGCAAGTACCTTAAGAAATTAATGATGTTAGCTGATGTCATCCATCCATCCTCAAGTCATGTTAATCCACAGAAATAAAACAGGATCCAGAGGCACAGCATCTCACTGCTCGGAGCATTCTCAGTGCAGTTCAAGACCTTGCTGAGCTGCAGGTGAAGGGTTTCATTCTCTTTAAGAGGAGAAAAGCCATGTTCTCTGGGTTGGAGCTTAGATGTCAGATCCCAATAACACATAAAACACTTTATCTTCTGATAAAGCAACGTCCTTGCTGTGACCGAGACCGCAGCGCTTGCTGTTTGTTTTGCTGAGGAGCCACGGGTTTTCCAGCAGTCACCTGATGCTGAAATGCCTTTGCATGTATTTCTTTCCTTAAAGATACTGTTTTGCGGTCTTTAAACACTTTCATTGATACATACTAAGTTGCTTGTGTGCAGTGTTTTCTGTGAGGAGCTGGGCTGAGCGTCAGGGAGGGGAGGCGGCGGGCTGCCAGCGCAGCGCTGGCTGCAGTGTGAGTGCCAGCGTGCCACCAACGGGGAGGTTCCCCTGTGCCAGCTTCTCCACAGCTCTGGCTTGTTTATTTTGGAGTCATGCACCAAGGTTTATTACCTTAGGGAGGTAAATATTTACTTAAATGGGTATTTATTATATTTATATATAAATAGTTTTTTATGATAATTAAATATTTATTGCCCTCTTGAAGACACTTCCTGTGAAAGGTCAGAGCAAACTGTGGTCCCTGAGTTTGGAGAGGGAAATATTTGTGAGCAGAGGCTCCAGTCCAAATTCCACCTGCTGGGCCATACAGGTGAGCGTTCCCAGCAGGAAGGCCAGGGCAGAGGGTCCCAGGCTGGTGCAGCCCAGGCAGGGCGAGCTGAGTCTTCTCTCTCTGCAGGAGCTCGGGCTGTTCCTGCAGGCACTGCAGCGACATTTGGCGTTCACTCCACACAGGGTTCTAATCCAGCTCTCCGGAGGCAGCAGAGAGAGTGGAAACTGATGTTAATGATCTGGAAAAATATCAAAGCCAGTGGATTCCTGAAAAGGAAACCAAGTTGCTTTTCCGTCCTGCAGGCTGGGCTCTCAGCAGGGGCAGGTGTTTTCTGTCTGGGCGGCAGCGTGGGAAGCGTTTGCTTCACACACTGCTCCTGACACAGCAGTTTGCTTCCTGATTCCTCCTGTCCTGGAGGGGCTAACATGGAAATGCCTTGGGGTATCTAACCCACTCCCACCATTTCTTCTCTTTTTTTTTCTTTGGTAGTGACAAAAGAAGTCTCTTTCAGAGGTCCTAGATTTAGATTTTGTTACATTTCAGTGTCCATATGTCAACTTCCTTTTTGTTGCAAAATGCCAGGTTATCTGGCATATCAACACTTCCTTAGTTGTCTGTTTCCTTTTAAAAGTCATAGTAGCTCTCTTCTGTATATAGGAGGACAGGTATTTTAATCAGAGGTTAATAATTTATTTTTACAAACTATTGTTTTGCTTCATTATTTCTGTAGGTAATTAAATTATACACTTGTCATGGCATGTTTACTAAACCAGGTAATTTTGAAAAAAAAAGGAGATTCTATTTTTTGGATCAGTGCACAAGGATTGCTTTTATCTTCATCTTCTAGCACAGTTCCTGGTGGTTCTGCAATTGCCTCTATGTTCAAGTGTTTTGAGACCCCCAGTTTTGGAAGGGGAGGTCCTGTGCTGCTTATTACTGTCGGTCCCCATCCCTTCACTTGTGCTCTTGGTGCTTCTTAAGACTAGAAGCGGAACTAAATATATATTTTGTGACACTGAATTTTTAATCAGGATGGTCCAAAAGCCAGACAAGTTGTGACACAAGCTTTATTCTGCATTGAAACCTCTTTGCTGAAGCTGAGATTAAAGTCAGCCTGTTCTTTACCCTATTGCAATTTCCAGTCTTAGGACTAAGAGACCTGGATAATCTTCCAGCTATGAAAGGCTCTATTAATATCCAGCAGTTCAGGGAGACTGGAGTCTCATGTAAAATGCTGCAGCTGCATATTTTAGAAAGGGAAGTGTGTTACTTAATACTATACTTAATGAGACTCAAAAAGCATGTTTTTTATTAAATTATCCTATCTGTGGTGTACGGCCCCTTGGTGTACACACTGTGTCAGCGTGCCCCATGTGTTACCCAGGCTGTGCTGGGGCAGGACCCCAAAGGGGGACCATGGAGCCCTGAGTTCTCTCACAGGTGATGTTTTTAACGCAGACAATTTATTGATGAACCTGCTGTCGCCCAAAGTGCCATTTGTTGTTTTCCTCTCCTCCTGTCACGTGCTGATAGGGGAGGTAGAGGCCCTGGCTGGCTACTGCCCTGCCCTCTCGGTGGTCCTGGCTCCCTTTGGCACAGCAGGCAGGTGTGGGGGCCGTGTCCCCTCCTGCTCGGGCATGTGGGCTGCACCCGTGTTCCTCAGCTCGCACATCACCTTCCAAGGAGGCTGCTCAGTCTGTGCTGAGAGCATTATCCAGCTGTGACCCTGGAGCCATGAATGATGCATGAGCAGGTGTACCAGGCACAGCCACAGGCTGCAGCGGGCTGGAGGAGGCAAGGGTGAGCCCTCTGAGGTGACCTGGCTCCCTGGGACAGGGGTGTCCCCTCCCTGCAGCAGCACTGGGTGAAGGCCAGTGGCTGCTGCAGGATGAGCTTGCAGGACTGGCGCTGTTCCTGTGGAGCACAACCTTGGGGTGGCCTGCACTGTGTTTGTTTTGCTTTGCCAAGTGCCAGAGTTTAATTTTTTTTTTTTAAATAGGGAGCTGCTCGGAGGTTTGGATATTTAAACAGTTATTAACCGAATGACAATTAACAGATTGCAGAGACAGATTTTCTTTTCAAAACCTCCGAAATTGAGTACAGTTTGCAAAACTATCACAGCATAGTAATGACAATGAATTTTGATTTCCCGGAACTGATATTAGACTCCTTATTAAACTATGTGCATCTGCTTTTAATTTACTCCAAATAATTGGAAAATGCAATGAAGCTTTCCAATTAAAGCTTGGCTTTATGCTGTTTAATAATACCCCCCATAATATTATAGCTTATGAAGTGACAGGTGAGTTGGTGTATGAATAAAACATAAAGGCAGCAATAAGGGACAGAAAACCAGAGACAGTTGTTGGGGATTTTAAATGCTGGATGTAATTTGCATATATTAATCTCTTCTTTTCAGCCTTATCAGGCGTTCTTCAGTATTTGAAGTTAAAATAGCATTGACAGGCGGGAGTACGCTTAGTTTTTTCAAGGATTTATTACTTGTATAATTTCTGATCTTTAATAAGCAGATATGACTGATCCTCATAGTTCTATAGAAATCAGTTAATTGTTCCAGATGGCGTGTACTGATTATGCAAAATTACTTTTCACACCATTTTTTTTTTTTGATGGAGTTTGGAGTAAAATTAAATTTTTTATAGCCTTCTTATCATGCTGTTTTACAGTGGGTTTTGCACAGAAGTTGAATTTAATCTACTATATTACATTGACCAGCAGAGTTATTCTAATGTAGCATTCTGTGATTTGACAAAGAATAATAGAACACGTTGCTCATTGTGCATTTCTGTGCTGCTAATAAAAAGGAGTTGCAGGCAGCAAACCAGGCTGTTATTTATGAAGAATGCTTAATTCGCACAGTTAAAAATGCAAAATGGTTACAATGGTTCGCTCTTTGGGATAGAAGGCTCGGGCAGGGTAAATGTAAATAGTCTTGTTGCTACAGCTTCCATCAAACGGAGCAGGAGTTGGTAAATGCCTGCCTGGCGGGGTGGGGTGGCACGGGGAGGAGCAGCCATCCAGCAGCGTGTTCCAGCTCCGAGCAGGAGATGTCACTGGTGTTTTCCCTGATTATCACCATCCAGATATCTCAATGGCATCATTTCGTAATTGAAAACATTTGTAAAGGTTGTTGGGCTTCATTTGTCTAATGAAAAGCTGCTTATACAAAATAAACCACACATAAAACCCTCTTGCTAATAAGTTTATTGTGGTTTGTTTTGGCAGTGACTTTTATATGTACATATAGATGTGAATATATAATATATATGGAGACAACTAATGGCATAAATCAGAAATTATTAGAAAATATTTGTTCTAATGAAGTAATAATTTGGTGGTAATGTATTTCATCAGTGTAGCTTAAGGCCAAATTAAGTGGACAGACTTTATATGGATTCTCTAATTTTAATCTTCAAAATGCTATCTAATGTCTCATTAAGACTTTCATATAATGTATCTTAAGTACAGTCATTAAATATAGTTTAGGGAGATGTATGTTCAGATATTGCTTAAAGATGTTTTAATAGGCCCATTTACTCTGATGATATTAATGAGCTCTTAACACATATTAAGCTTCTAAAACTAGTGGTGTCTCCTTGCAGTGAGCAAATCGATGTAGGAATTGTGGAGGAATTGGATGCTCCAACAAAGCCAGCTTTCCAGGGACTCTCCAGAGCCCTTCAGCTGTGTCAGCACAGGGTGCTGTCCCCGCTGCTGGGGCGGTGTCCCCGCTGCTGCCGTGTGCCTCGGGGCTTTGTGAGGGTGCCTTTGCATGGGGGCTTTGCAGGGGTGGCTGCTGCATCCTCGCATCCTCGCTGCAGAGCTGGGAGCTGGCCAGCAAGTCTCGGGGTCTCTGATACGTTAGGCACATTTGACTGCGTATCTGTTAAAATAAATCAGATAGGTTAAGGGAAGAGCCAAATACAGGCCTGTGTTTAGATAAATTCTGCCTTTTGATCATCTAAAGTGGAGATGCAAGAGTTGTAATTAAGATAATATAAACTGCTCGTTCTCTGTTGTCACTTCAATTCCAACTCATAAAGTTATTGCAAAGAAAATTCTCTGGTTTCATCACTCAGCTCTTCTTAACAAATCCTTCTGAGTTCAGAGACTTTTATAATTACTAAATTGGTTTGTTAGAGGGAGATAATAGCAAATTTCTTCTTTTCATAATTGGACATTTCTTCCCTGTAGGCTAATGCAGGCGCAGCACTCACATACACAATGAGCTGTGCTTTTGAAAAACCATAACTGGCTAATAAGTGCCGTGGTGTCATCGGAGAGTAATGGTGTGCTGATTAGCATAATTAATGACAAATGGTGGTGCAGAGTGGGTGGATTGGTTTAGCAGATGATGAATGCGCTGCGCCAAGGCCGAGCCCAGGCTGGCAGCGCTGCCACTCGCACCTGCCACCACTGTCCCCCCCAGGGCTCGGGGGCACCAGCCACTGGGGCAGCTCTGGTGGCACAGTGTCCCCACCGTGCTGGGGTGGCCCTGGTGGCACAGAGTGTCCCTGAGTGTGACTGGTGGCACAGTGTCCCCACCGTGCTGGGGTGGCCCTGGTGGCACAGAGTCCACCCCGTGCTGGGGTGGCCCTGGTGGCACAGTGTCCCCGCCATGCTGGGGCAGGGAACTCTGCAGTGCCAGCAGCAGCAGAAAGGAGCTGGGGCCTTCTGTGGGCCACGAGCCATCCTCATCCTCTGAGGGCTGGAGGGCCACGCCAGGCGCTGGCCGTGCTACAGGATGGGCACATTAATCTGTGATTTGACTAATCAGGGCTGATTTACGTTCACAAATGAGACTGATAAAAATGGAGTTACCTTTTCACCTTTAGGGAGGAGGAGGGATTATTACTAGGTTGTCTCTTTTTTAAGTGATAAGCAACTCTTTTGCCAATAAGGATAAAAATACTTAATTTGCATTAGCAAAAGAAGCTAATTATTATATAGTTAATTAGCATCTGGAAATGAGGATTATCTTAATTACAAAGCACAGTTTCCTTAATAGCTACAAAACTGTAAGTTTGATGTGTGTGGAGATTGGTGACTATTATTATGTAATTACTGATCATATTAATGATGCAGTGTATTTAGATATCATTTGCATATGCAAATGAAATTTACCTGATAGATATATGTGGCTGCAGTAATGACTTTGAGCACTTAAAGAATAAATCCCATTAGAAGATCTGGATCCTGCGTGGCACAGTGGATCTCCTCCTGCAGGAAAGCTTCTGTCTCGGCAGGGCTGTGGCTCCGTGCCCGGTTGTTGGCAGGAGGAGGGCACCTCCCCTGGCCTTCAGCCCCAGCCCACGGTGTCAGGGACTTTGCCCTGCACCAGGCAGTGCCTGTGCCCTGTGCCATCCTCTCCAGCACTGATGGCCTTAGCTTTGGGTCTGTGTTGAGGCTCTTCTGGCTGGGTGAATGCTCCATGGGATGGTGGAGCATGTTCTGAGCATCAGCTCCAGGGCAGAGGATGGGTATTGCCACATCCTTCCCAGCCATGCTGAGATGAGTTTTTTTCCACTAACATGCAGGCATGCTTGCAGAATGGAGAGCACAGTGTTGTCAGGGCAGCTGATTTAGCTTCTTTCTCCTGCTTTTATTGGAAACACAAAGCTGCTGTGTGTTAAAAATAACTTGAGTCCCTTAAACCAAAACCATGTAAAGAGAGGACTGTGGATGGTTATCTCCTCTGGGAGTCCTGTGGGACAGATGTTGGTCACTCAGTGCACTGCTGGAGGGTGTGAGGTGCTGCTGGACAAGATCACAGCATCATGGCAAGTGTGAGCATCTGCCCCTGGCCAGTGACCTGGCTGCTGTCCAGGGAGTCTGGGGAGCCTAGGACTGTCACGGTGGCGACAAATCCCACCTCACACCATCAGTGGCTCAGCTAAGGAAAAGGCTTCCGGGGCCAGACACTGTAACAATATGCAGTGTGTGGATTTAATACCCCCTGCTCCTACCCTGCAGCACTGGAAGCCGTGTGGATGTTTCTCTCATCAAGCAGCAGGAATTTACAGCTGCTGGCCAGGGAACACTGCGGCCATTGTGGGGCTGCCCGAGATGCTTTTTGCAAGTGCTGCTGCAGCCTGCGCTGCCCAGCCGCCGTGGCAGACAGACATTACATGTTTAATGACTTCCAAGGAGTGTGTCATTACAGCCAGAGCTGAAGGGAATGGAAAAGCGTCTGCGTTTCTCTTCAGCACGCAGTCGTGAGCGGACACTGGAGGAGTACCTGCCTCTGTCTCTGCCTCTGCCTTTGCCTCTGCCTTTGCCTCTGCCTTTGCCTCTGCCTTTGCCTCTCTGCCTTTGCCTCTGCCTCCAGCTCTGCCTTCACCTCCTCATCCCTGAGCAGGCCCTGTCCCGGCTCTGCCTCAGCCCCATACAAGTGCCCTGGTTTGTATCTGCACTCCTCTAATTAATTAAGGGTTGTGGCTTGGAAACAGCACATGCTAAGGTGTGATCTTTGAAGTTTAGTGTGGTGCAGAGACTTCAAAGGGGACATTTTATTAAAAAATAATAAAATCAAGAGCTCCTAAACACTTGCAATTTGAAGAGCTTGTTTGAAGTCTCTCCATGTTCTCTGGTGCTGATGGAGTCACAGTGCTGCGGTGCTCCTTAGGCGTCACCATGCAGTACTTAACCTTCACTTTATTTAAAAAAAGAAAATAATCAAATCCAGGGGTACTTTTTCAAGTGTTTTCATGGCTTGATCTTAGCAGTAAAGAACTAATTGTGCCATGTCATGAGCTATGCAGGAAACTGAGAAAATCAAGGCTGACAATCAAATTAGCAAAAATGAAAATTTAGTCCAGGTCTGTTTTTTTAATCAAAGTAATTTCAAGACAAACAGGAAAGCTGTAAACCTTTCCCAAAGCAGAGGTTCCTTCCCCAGCCCAGGAGGCCCCTGCTCTCCCACTCACTGCACCAGGCATTGGGTGGTTTGGTGCTGCTGCCATCCTGCTGCCTGGCCAGGCTTGGGCACAGGGCACAGCCCTGGGGAGAGCTCCTGCTGCCCAGGAGGCACAGGACCTGCAGCACAGCTGCACAAAGTGCTCTGGGGCTCTCATGAGCTTGGGTTTGTGCCTTGGGCAAGCAGAGCTGAGCCCTGCACCCCTGCCTGCAGCTCTGTACTTCTTTATATGACACAAAGGCATTGTGTGTGTGTTGGGGTTGGTGTCTGCAGCTGTGGAGCACAGCTGGGGCAGCTGCAGGTTCCCTGTTGCAGCCGGCTTGGCAGGAGCTATCAGGGAAGGCTGCTTTTGGTTTTGGCCTTGAGGTTTTGCCATCAGTGATTTGGTGTGGTTCCATCTGGACCTTGGTGCACTGTAGTACAAAGCACACACACATTTACTGTTCAGGTTGCTGTTTAAATCTCTGTGTATTGAAATTCAGGAGCTTAGCATCATGGAGAGCTGGTTTGGTTTGAAAAGCTCACACCCTTCTCTGGATGTGTTGCAAACTATTTTAAAACATTTTTTTCATACTTCTGAGTGTTTTCCCCTGTACTGAGGGCACTGTGCCTGGTTTGTGCGGGTGTCCAGTGCTTCCCTCCACGGTGCAGAAGCTCAGGCCTGCAGAGCTCTCACTAGGGCATGTGGCAGGAGGCAGAGGGGCATGGGTGGGAGCCAGAGCTGTGTGCCTGGCAGGGGCTGCAAGAGGGCACCGAGGGCTCCAGCGTCCCCTGGCCAGCCCCACGCTTTGTCTCAGCAGCCCCCCAGGGAACAGCGTGTCCCCTGTGCTGTGGGTCTCTGCAGCTGGGCCCCAGCAGGGCTCTGCTGCTGCTGGAGGGAGCAGGCCTGTGTGCTCACCAGGCTGGGGCACAGGCTGCTCGTGCCTGTGCCCTCCTGCTCCCACCCACCACTGGGCTCAGGGGCTCTGCTGGTGGGCACACCACCCACACCAGTCAAGGGCTCCAGCCTGACCATGGCTCCCCTCCAAGTGCTGCTGTGCCTGAGCTCCGTGCCAGCCCCTGGTTCTTAATCTGCTTTCAGATTCCTCTGGTGCCATTTAGATGAAAATCAAGTTTTCCCTAAGCAGGGGAGCTCTGCTGCTTTTATGATGTTGCTGTTGGCTGGTTTATGAGATACTCTTCTTGGTAAAGGATGAACACTTTGTCAGCATTCGGGTCTGGGCAAAATGGGAGCAGTTCTGCAGCATTAGAGAAAGCCCTTTCTAAAATCTAAGGTCATTTAAGTTTTAAAGGTGGCAGTAGTGCACGTAGTGTTGGATTTTTTGTTGGTTTGGATTAACAGTTCTTCATTTTCCGTCATGCAGGGAAATGTTTTGCAAGGGATTTATTTATTTATTTAAATATTTTTAATATCAGAAATTGAAAATTCAAGTGCAAAAGGCTATGCAAAAACAGCAATAAAGAAATCCAAAGCTATGAAAGCTTATGGTGAGAATTTAATGCAGAAACAGCTGTTATTTCCTCGGGAGTTAAGGTATATAAACTCTTGCATGGTTGTGTATCCCCACAGTCGTGGTGTGAGGAATTAGCACTCACTGCAGTGTGCAAACGGAGCCCGCCAGGCTCTGAGGCAGCGATTCATCTGTACCCAGGAGTTAAATATGACAATGTTAGCATTTTTCATTTCCCTGACGTTACCATTAATAAAGCAATGATCCAAAAGAAGCTTTGCTGAGTCTGTTCTTTATGCTTCCATCACTCACAACTAGATAATTTCACACAGGATCGTTTTTAAATTAAATGACGATAAAAGCGCTCTGCTGTCCTGTGCTCACTAGTTCATAGAAGTCTATCAAGTCATTAATGTGTCATGACAAACTGTGAGTTGGATACAGGAGTAATTAATTATTTGCATAAATAACAGGTTGAACTTCGTGCTTTCAGCCACAATGACACATCGTGGGCATCCTGGAACCCCTGGCAGAGGTCACGGGAGGGTGAAGGCTGAGCTGGCACACGGGTGGTCCCACTCTCACACGCTTCCAGCAGCTTGGAAGCTTTTGTGTTTCCAAGTTCTTCACTGATGGTTGCTTCAAGAGAGCATCTGATCTTTGGAGCTTTAGAGAACAATTATACAGATTTTCATAATCACCATTAATCACCACATATTTTCCAAGATAATTACAGCAACTATTGTTTAGATTTCTCTTTTATGTGCACATTGTAGAAAAGAACAAGTGCTTATTACGCTGGGTAGTGTAGAGAACTACTGTCTGAAGTTCTTTGTCATCCAGAAACTCATTATGTTAGCTGATGCTGCCTGTGAAAGTTCGTCAGCATGTTTAAATTAGGGTAGCATTGGCAGGTCTGATTATTTAAATCTGGTAGCTTGGCTAAAAATATAGTTATTCAAGAAAGATGAATTACTAATTTGACAACTGAGATTTAGTTGGAGTCTGCAGCACAGAAGGCAGCATCTCTCGAGTGCTTAGAGAAGGGTGACAATACTTTTACAGATTAAAGAGAGGATTTCTAAGCGAGCTAGCAAGCTGAATTACAGAGCTTGCTTTGGTGTCCTCCCCACTGGAGCCTGAGAGAAGTCTCGGTGAGTTACAGTGAAGTAGCCACCAGGTGGAAGCCGCTGGTCCTGCACCGAGGGCCGTGTCCACCTCAGCGAGGCACCCATCCACATCCTGCCTGCTGCCAGGGGCTCCTGGGAGCGCTGTCCTTTGGGGCTGGGCTTTGTGAGGGTGGTTTTGGCTGCTGGCTCCTTTCGACTCTTTTAAATAATTGCAGTGCCTGAGTTAATTAGCTGTGACTCTCAGGAAGGAGCTGATCCTGGGAGGTAGCAAACAGCCTCCCAGGAAAGAATTTTTCTTCTGAAACCTGATTTTATTTTGTTTCATTTTGAGGGAGAAGAGCACAGGTGCCTCGCTGACCTGTTGCCAGTGCTGTGATGCAGTGCATGGAGAGAACCTGCAGCCTGCTGTGCTGAGCCCCTGACAGGCAGCTATCCTTCTGGCACGAGGCTCTGAGGGGCAACAGCAGCTTTAGAAATAACTTAAAAGTCCCAGCCTTTAAAGAAATTTGAGCCTGTGTGGGTCAGTGTGTCAGCTGCTCCTATGATGAGTAATGCTATAAAATTGGGACCTTGGCCACCATTTTTATTTGAATCAGCATGTGTACCTTTGGAAAGAACTGTGCTTTGTCATTCACCAGAACCAGGTCCTTTATCCCCTGGTGTTACCATCTGCTGGTCCCAAACGTGGCACAGATTGACTTGGAGGAACCTGGTACAGCTTTTGGCCACACTAAAACGGGAGCTGCAGCTCAGGGTCAGGGCCTGGTCTGCGAGTGGGGCACTGCCCACGGAGGTGGTGACACAGGGCAGGGTCTCAGCACAGCAGTCACTCTTCAGAGCCTGCCAGGAATGCTTTTAAGGCAAGAGGGGAAAAAAATAAAAATAATACGTAAATAAATGAATAAAATAACCGCAGTTGAGGTGGAGGGCACAGAAGGGTCCTTCCCCCAGAGAATCTTCTTTGTTCAGGGCATTTGTTCAGCCCAGGAACAGAAGTAAGGGGGGAGTGCTGCTCCCCAGGCATCCTGTACTGGGGGTCCCCACTGCCTGTGCAGCCCCTAGGGTGGCCAAAGGGCTCCTGGAGCCCGGCTGAGTCACGGGCTGAAGGGTGAGAGCTGCTGCCCTCCTGGTGCTGAGGCAGGCAGTGGCAGTGCCCGCCCAGGGCTTCGTTTCTGTAAAGTTTCCAGAATTGGTGGTATTTAAGCCCTCGTGACAGCAGTGCCTGGCTGTGAACGGAGACGCTGAATGAGCACCTTGTTTTCTGCTTTCTGCCTTTAATGCATTTTAGCAGCAGGCTGGTGACGGGCCTGACACGGCAGCTCCGCGCACGCTCCCGCGCTTGGGGAGTGCAGCATTAATAACACACTTCCATGCATCATGCCATTTTTAAGCATGATCGTTATGATAAAGGGCATATACTTAATTACAGGTCTGCTTAATTACAGCTCTGTTGAAGCTCGTTTGTTTAGGAGAGTGCTAATTGCGCTGTGGAGCCTCTGGCTCACCCTGCTTTTATCTGCTGCTTCGCTCTGGAATTGTGAGCTCCGGGAGGGACAGGGGGGCTCTGGGGGCTGTGGGGACGCACACTCGGCGTAGCTCAGGCTCTAGATTACTTTACAAAAGCTGGCGTGTGGCTGATCAAAGAGGATTTCTGTCGGATAACAAGTGCAGATGGTCTTTCAGGTTTAAAACTTCCTGGATTTGGTGATGCTGCTTTTCATCTGTTTCCTTTTGTTTCCCTTTGCGCTGTGGCTGCCACACAGCAACTTTGATAGCAAAATTACTCCCATGGAGGGAGTTTTTAAATCAAAAATAGACAAAGCAAATGTAAAAGGCTGAGTATTCTTAAATGACCCTTGTTTAATCACTAGCATGGTAACTCAGTGCTATAGAAGTTAGAAACAGCAGACAGAGGAGCACTGGGTTTGTGGGTGCAGATGCTTTCTGAAAGAAAACCCTATTTGAGGATCACTGGAGGGCCCCTCAGGGCCTAAATTTGCTCTAATTTGAAGTTTTTACTTCTTTCAGTGTTGAAATTTAAGGACTTCGGGTGTTAAATATGTAAGTCCAATAAAGGGGGTGTATCTGGGGGGTGTGCTGCTTAGAAACATGCTCTTTTTAGTCTTGTGTGGAAATTGCTGAGTTACATGTTTTAAAAATGTCTCCCTTGTACAACCACATCTTGTGGGAGGTTTCCTGTGACATGGTGATAGCAAGACACAAACACTGAGCATCATTGCACTAGGATGAATATACAAGATGGTATAAAGGCAAACAGTGGTCTGAGTACTATAAGGTTATGCTACAGAAAAAGCTGGGCTGTGTGACATGAGGCTGTGCCATGTGGTGTCATGTCCTCATGTCTGTCTTCATAGTCCACTGGTTTACATCCTCCAGATGTGGTTTGCAAGTGCTTGAGCTCCACTGCTCAATGTTGAGTTTACACTGGCAACAGCCAGGCCAGGGAAGGTGCTTGGCCCCAGGTGTTTGTCATCACCCTGCCCAGGTGTTGGCAAGGCTCTCCCTGGTACACAGGTGGTGGTGTTGACTGCTTTGGGGGCTACAAATCCCCTGAACCAGCTGTTCCTGATTCTCTTGTTCAGACACCACTGAGTGTGCTGAGCCAGTTTGGTGAGGAGGTGGTAAATAAAAGTGTGTCCTCCTTCCAGTTTTTAATACTGTCCTGCTTTGCCAGCTACACAAAATTGGAAAATGCAAAATTGAGGCCATGAAACTGTGTATGGATAGAGCAAGGAGAATTTGTTGGATTCCTGGTTTGGTAGGGACTGACCTAGCAACGTCAGAAAGAAACCACTGGCAGTTTAGAGGGAGGAAAAGGCTGGCAGTAACGTTTGGGAACAATCAGTCATGTGTCAATGCTGTGAGTACTTCATCTCTTACTGGGAGTGTGTGAAGTTGCATGTCAGAAGCCAGCTGGAAATGTCACATGTGATGTCTTGTCCCTTTCAGCAATGGATGGAGTGCCTTTTATGATTTCGGAGAAGTTTGCCTGCGCTCCTGAAGGGGTGAGTTTCCTTTGTTGTTCTCCCAGTGTCTGAAATTCATCATTTCATGGAAAGCAATCACAAAACATCAAGTTACCTGTTTTTGGGAGCTATTCTGTTGTGGGGCCAAATACAGACCCAGTACTTGAGATAGGCCGAGGCTGCATGTCGCAATAGCTGCCCATTAGGAGAGAAAGGCTTTTGCCAGATTGCTTCTAAAACTGAATTGTCCTGGGATTTCAAGGTTTATTACCATCAAAAATAGGAATGGCAATGGGACTCCCTGGTGCTGAAAGCATTTCTAATTTCTTAGCATAGATTGTAAAGAGAGCTGCAGATACAGAGTTCTCCTGGATTTACCTGCTGTGAGGATGGCATAGTGCCAGCAGCTTTACTACTTCCTGTTGTCACTCCAGAAGTTCAGGGCCGTGGTAATGGCACAGTGTACTCCAGTGCCATCAGCTTCCCCCCAGCCCTGCCTGGCTGCAGGCGAGCTGAGAGGGCACAGGGTGGTGCCTGCTCCACACCAGGCACTGCAGGACACACGGGCAGGGCACGTCTGCTTCACACAAACACAAACACTGCTGCTGGGCCAGAATGACCTCTGGGTGTCACTGGGCCAGTGCTTGTTAAAGCTGATGATCCAGAGCTCAAAGATTCAGCATCCCACTACCAGCTCCTGAATCCCTCTGATCCTAAAACAGCATCTTTTTAAAAATCAATTTACAGGGAGCTCTTAAGGCAAACACTGAGCCATCAGCTGTGTCTGATTTTTCAGTAGTGCTCCAGCTTTGTGCTTTCTTCTTCCTGCTGACAGGGGTTTTTCACATCCCTTGCTTTCTGAGAGGGTTGTTTATGGGCCCTTATTCCCAGAAAGCTGAAGTCCCTGCTGTGAGGACAAATGCAGAGAGATTAGGTCGTGCTAATCCTCCCCGTGGATCCTTTAGACACCATTGCCACCATATGGTCAGTTTGGTCAGGGCTTCCCGCAGCTGCTGCCGCTCGCGCCTCGTGCTGTGTCCGTCCGGCCGGCGTTCCAGACTCGTCCTGCAGTGGGGACGTGGCAGATCTCCCCAGCAGAGCAGCTCCAAGGTGTCAGCTGTCGTGCTGAGGGACAGCAGTGTTGGAGCTGGTAGCCCCAGCCCACCGCCTGCTGTTTCACTCTCCTGGAATGAGGAACAGGATCATGCCTTTGTTTACAGATGGTGCCTCTAAATCTCTGCTGATAGAGTGTTTGCTGACTTTAAACAGAACAAAACAACAAGCAAACAAACACACTCCCTCCCTGACCCTGAATTTGACATTTTTGTTTCTTTCTTGCCAGATGCAGCCGGTTGATCTCTTGGGTATCACAATCAAAACCCTTGCAGAAATTGAAAAGGAGGTAAGTAAACAGCCAGGCACTGAGCAAATCACAAGGACTGTCTTCGCTTCTTTTTAAGAACCCTTCCTTTACGGAAAATACTTTTCTTGTCTCTCCCAAGTCACAGAGGATGGATAAAGTCAAGCAGTAAGCCTAAGGTCAGGGATACCCTCTGTGATCTGTGATGGGTGAAGACAATTCAGGTGGTGCATTTAATGTCAAAGTGTGGGGCCCTCTGTTTATTTCCAGATGTCTCTTGGTTAGCCTTTCTTTCTCATGAATTAGCAATACGTGGTACAGGCAGGACACTCAGATGCCTCTTCCATGTCAGGGAGGCAAACGGAGTTGACTCAGCAATGTCAGGTGAATGCCTTCATCAGTTTTTAGTTTGCTGATGCTGGGAAGTTGTTGCTGGGAGAACTGGACTGCACTTCAATGGGATTGAAGGTTTGAGGAGTGCAGAGAGGAGGAACCAAACCAAGGGTGGTTCTGAGGGAGTGTTCTGGCACATTCCTGATGCACATGGCACAGTGCCAGGGAGCTGCCTGCTCTGCAAAGGTCGCTTTGCATTTGAAGTCTCAGGCTAGGAAGAAACTTGTTTCAGCTGCACATGCCTCTTCAGGCACCACTGGTCACAAAGGCCTCCTCCTATGCCATCTAGCTGGGTTCAGGGGAGAGAGTAAGAAGATGACATTGCAAAGCTGCCAGATTCCTCAAGGCTTCTCCACTTCTTTATTCCAGTTGAGCCCAGTTGCCTAAATCCACCCTCTTCTGCCTGAAAGTTTTGGCTGAGTACAAGATGGTTGGGCGCAGTTGCCAGGGCTTTTGCAGGCACCCCACGGGACTGCAGTGGCCACAGTAGTGGATCTGAAGATGCTGCCTGACAGGAGCAGTGGCTGACAGATGCACCCAGTGCCTCAGGCACTGCAGTCTGCCACGTGGCACACATGCCATGTCTCTGGGACTGCCTGTGTCTGTCTGGAGGTACTCTGAGAGCAGGGGGTGCTCAGGGCTGGCAGCCCTTTCACATGCCTGTCTGCTTTCCCCCTCCTGCCCTGAGCTGGCCAGGGAGCAGATGGTCCCTTTGGCCAAAGGGGAATCCGTGTGGTGCTGAGTTTGCTTCTTTAAATTTGCTCTCTGCGTGTTGCCTGGTGTGGGAGAGGTCTGGCAGCTCGGGGGCTGCCTGGAGGGGGGTGGGCTGTGCAGCTCTGCTTATGCCCTCACAGGCCTGTGGAGAGTGGGGACACCAGCACTGGAATCATTTGTGGGGGCCAGGGAGGAGAGGCCCATACCTGCCTGCTCTCCCACAGCTCCTGCTCTGTAGCAGGCTGTGTGCGTTCAGCGTAATGAAAAGTATGATTATGCAGCCCATATTCCTTGATGAAGCATCTTGTCTGCACATAGAGAGCTACACATATAAATATTGTGAATTTCGGCATGGCTTTATTTCCCTTGCAAGCAATAGCACCATTACAGCAAATCTTCTGGATATCCAAAGCAGCCAGAACATTCTCCCTGGAGCAAGATGCCTTGCAAAAAATATTCCCAAAGAATTCCAAGAATTACTGTTTTCTGTCACTACATTTGCTGATGTATGCACCCATCCTCCAGGCTGAAGGCAGCTGAATTTCAGGACTCTACCCTGTCAGGAAAATTGTGGAAATAGGTGCAAATCCTGGACTGCACCTGAACTGCTCTCGGTGCCCCAGGATGGCACAGCTGTGCCTGGGGTGTGCCCAGAGAGCTGGGCTAAGAACAGGTGGTGAAGTGCAGGTGTAAGTGGCACTTATGGCTGATTTAGTGGGTGTAGGACAGAGAGGAGGTGTAGGATGGACGGTGCTGCAGCCGGGTCTTCCAGCAGGGCTCTGGGGTTTGTCCTTGCTACCCTGCCTGTCCTGGGTAGGGTACAGTCACTGAGTGGCCACCTGGGCAGGTGCAGGTGATAGCAAAGGTGGTGGCACTGTCACTGTTCACAGCTCTGTGCCAGACACTGTGGCAGCGAGGGCAGAGGTCTGGCAGGGTGCACCCTGTCTTCATTTGCACTTGGTGTGGTCTAAAAAGTCTAGAGAGTCTAATTAGTAAAGGGAGCATCCAATATTCATCATTCCTTTTAAACTAATAAGGAAGGCAGTTCATTTAACCACTGAATTGCTACAAGTTTTCATGGGCTGCTCTTTGCAAATATATTTAATGAAGAAGTTGTAAATCTAGAAGAGCTGAAAATTTTAATTTTACACAGAAATATTTTTCCTTGTTTGCATGTTTGTAGTCAATTCTCCTGAGTGCAGTCACATGAAATGTTTTTTAAATGAACATATTTGCTAACTGGCATGATTTCAGATTTTAAAACATTGGTTCCAGCAATTAGGAGTTTCCTCAGCTCCCCAATGACTGGAGAGATTCGTCTTGATTATAATTGCTCTTAGCCACGCATATCTAATTTGTGTCTTTTTAAGTGTTAATTAGTAAACAGTTTGAGCTGACATCTTTATGCGTTTGGGTGTTGAAAAATGAGGCCTATTGCGTGCCGGCGGCTGCGGCATCGCGACAGGGAGGTGCGATTGCAGGGAGTAAAGGCCTGGCACAGCCTGGCTACAGCCCCAGTACAGGCTGAGTACAGCCCGGGGTACAGCCCCAGTACAGGCTGAGTACAGCCCGGGGTACAGCCCCAGTACAGGCTGAGTACAGCCCGGGGTACAGCCCCAGTACAGGCTGAGTACAGCCCTGAGTACAGCCCCAGTACAGGCTGAGTACAGCCCTGGCTATAGCCCCAAGTATAGGCTCTGGTACAGGCTCTGGTACAGGCCAAGCATAGGCTTGGGTACAGGCTCTGGTACAGCCCCGGTTCAGCCCGGGTACCGGCTCCGGTTCAGCCCGGGTACCGGCTCCGGTTCAGCCCGGGTACCGGCTCCGGTTCAGCCCGGGTACCGGCTCCGGTTCAGCCCCGGTACCGGCTCCGGTTCAGCCCCG
>VZTB01004456.1:1271407-1312851 GCA_013397245.1 Thryothorus ludovicianus
CGGCCCGGTGTGCTCGGCCGGGGCGGCGCTCCCGCAGCTCGGCCTGGCTCCGGTGTCCCCGAGCCCCGGTTCGGCTGGCGCGGCCCCAGTCCGGCCGTGGGGAGCGCACAGGGGGATGTGTTCATGGCATTCCGAGAGCCACCAGTGCGGCGCTGGGAGATGCGCGGCAGCACAGTCCGTGTTACGGGGCTGTTGCACTGGCTGTGCCCGGGTCGCGGGCAGCCCCTGCCCCGGTAGCCCCAACGTGTGGTGCTGCTTTCGCCACCCGCTTGCCACGGGAAAGCCGCCGCTAGCCCGGCCTGTCCCGCGGCGGGTGCGGCTCACGGCGTGCCACGAGATGGCACTGCTACAGTGCACGCCGGGCTGCGAGGGATGTCCCTTGTCCGCAGCGACATCGTGGGGGCACAGGGATGTGCGTATAAGGATATTCACCCTCTTGCCAACCAAAAATGTTAATTCTGATGGTAGTGACTTGTGTAAACCTGCCGGGGGGAATGTTTCTGACTAGCTGACTTATGGGCAGGATGAGTGTGGTCGTGTTTGTGTTAATGCTGGGTTTTAGGGGAGGGTGTGAGCCAGCATGGGGAGGTCACTGATGTGGGGTTGGGTGGCACCACCAGGTTCACCTGCCGTGGCCCTGCCTGGGCCAGCTGCTGTCAGGCCCAGTTTTTCTCTCATGCTTCTGCCTCTTCCATGGCCCATGCTGGGCAGGGGCAGTGCTGTGTGTGGGTCAGTGCTCCAGGTGCCCTCTCTCTGCTTTGCCCCGCAGTACGACTACAGCTTCCGCACGGAGCAGAGCGCGGCGGCGCGCCTGCCGCCCAGCCCCACCCGCTGCCCGCCGGTGCCGCCGTCCTGAGGGGCCGCGGCCGGAGCGTGTGCGCTCACTACTGAGCAGGACACGGCCCACAGCGATGGAACCGGCCCGGCCGCCCTCCCCGTGTCCGCCACCACCCTGCACACACCGCTCCGCCTGCCACCACCGCCCTTCGGCAGCTGCCCCTGCTGCTGCACACCCCTCTCCACGTGAGTACAGGATTGGGAGCCTGACGCAGCCCCTTGCTCATCCCCACTTTGTAACCCTGCTGCAGGACAGTCACAGAATCCAGAGCTGCAGCAAACCTCTGCGAACACAGCCGGGAGCTTGCGGAGCATCGAGAAGTCTTAGCCCTAAAAGGAACAGTAAGAGGCATGGCTGGATGCTGCCACACGAGCTGCCAAGGAGCTGCGTGGCTCTCGACACCTTGCAGCAGGAGGCTCCTGTGGCACTCAGTCCAGTGCAGGACTCAGCTGCAGTGAATGCCAATCCCTCTGACGAGGTCTGGGCGCAGAAGTTCCACTGTGGCTGGAATCAGTCTCAGATCCACTGTGGTCACTGGATTTGCTGTAGGCTGGGGCAGCCAGGGCCCCTGGCTCTTCCTGGGCATTGACAGGGCAAGCAGGGTGCCCAAGATGCACTGCAGGTCCTGAGATGAAGCACCTTCGCTTTGGACAGTGTCCATCTGACCGTATGGATCTAGGGCAACAAGCATCCTGTGTTTCTTTCTGGATGGATGCTGGCAGTGAGACCCTGGCAGACCCTGGCAGTGCCCCACTGACCCCAGCCAAGCTGCCTTTGGACCTGCTGACAGCTGGGATGCCCTCACCTGCCCATCATTGAGACAGTTCTCTAACATGTTCCCTGCTAGCTGCTAAAACAAAAGAGATGTGCCTGTTTCCTGGGCATTCATGGGGAAGCACTGAACACTGGCATGGCACAGGATGAGAGTGGGATGCATTAAACCCTGACCTCTGCCTCCCTGTGATCGCTGACTGGGCTTGCTCCCAAGCCAAACGCATGTCTTGGAGAATCCGTTGCTGTAATAAGTTATTTACAAGTGCCCATCTGACTCTGTGCTGCTCTTTCAAGTCTCTGCTGTAGAACAAAGATGCATCATAGCAACAAAATGGCAGTTTTGGAGTAAGAGTTAAAACGTACAGTTTTTTATATTGTAAAATAGTGATTCCCTGACCCCGCTGAAATGCAATTGCCATGGTAACAGTAACAGTGTTGTTGCTCTCAGCCTGGGTCCTACATGTGCGCTGACCCACTTTGCACTCCCTTGGATTGATCTGGCCATTGCACAGAGTGGTGACTAACAGCAGTTTTTGTAATGTTGACTAATATTTTTTATTTGTACATAAGTAAAATAATTCTTGTCCAAAGATTCATTTCTGGTTTTAAGGCACCACACTGTACTGCTGGGATAAAGAGCACAAAATACCGTGACATTGGGACAAACTGAGTTCAGATCTTTGCTTCAGCTTCTTTCAATCAGGTAAATAATTTTCTGGAACTGCCTCTGTAGAGTGGCCATGTGGTTGGAGAGCAGAGGCCAATTTGGTTGCATGTATGTTGTTTTTTGGGCAAAAGAGTTAAAGCTGTGCACCAGCTCTGGAGCCCTTGGGTGACCCCCTGGAAGTGCTCGTTTACTTGGAGCTTGCACCACCATTTTTAGTTGTTATTTATCCTGCAGTAAAGAAAAGCCAGACCTCACTGCCAGGCTTCACAAAGGCCAGATTGATGATGCCGACATCGACAAATGAACATACCATGGCAGCTTGGTCATTCGGCTCAGGTTCACTTCAAGTTCAAATCCACTCTATGCCTTAGTGCTGTGCCCATCTCATCCATCTTTTGTCTTTCTATTTTTCTGCTTGTAATTTGTTCTGTAGTTTTCTGTGACATCCATTTATAGCTTCTCCTGTGGCTCAGTGGTCACGGCAGGTAGGCAGGAGCCATCTGCAGCAGTGCGTTCCTCGTAGCTCTGGGATGAGAGCTGACCTTCCCTGTTCACGGTGGAGGAACGAAGGCTGCGGACTGGCACAGGGCACAGCACAGCCTGCAGAGCTCCAGGGGCAGTGCCTGTCACTGGGAGACTGAGAGACAGCTGCCAGGAGCCCCTCCTTGAGCCACCTCTTCCCACGAGGGCAGGGCTGCCTGCGCAGTGGACAGGGAGCTGAGCAAGGAGCAGGTTCTGAGAGCTGCCAAGCCCCACGGTCAGTGCCATGCTCCCAGGGTATGTCTGGGAAAATGGGTGCAGAGCTTCTAGTCCCTTATGTAAGAGAAAATCATTGCTTTGATATTTACACCAACTGCTAGGTTTGCTCAGCTGTCTTGGAGATAAGGAGCTCAGCTTGCTCTGCAGTGACCTGCAGGAAACACTGGGTACTTGAAACACTGGCAGGATACACGGCTGGGACAGGCATCTACACCTTCAGGATATATTTGTATACTTACTTCTCCCTCTCTAACACTGGGCCAGCAAAGCTGCTTCAGGACTCGCCTGCAAAGAACCTTGAGAGATGAGTTTGCTCTTCTTGCTGTGGTCCTGCACCACGGCACTGCGGGGACAGCCTGTTCCAAATGCACAGACAGGACAGATGCACTTCCTGTGGGGCAAACACAATGAAGGTGTTTGGAACAAAAAGCTGCACCTGCTGAGAGCCAGCTGAGCTCTCAGCCCTGCTAACCACAGGCTGGAAAACTAGGCGATTCCAGAAGGGAGAGGGCCCAGAGCCAGTGCTTGGAAGCACAGCAAGACACAGTGCAGGGTGGTTGACTGTGTCAACTTCTCAGTCCACTGATCAGAGGAAGCTTTTTTTATTGCACTGCTGAATTCCCGAGACCAGAGGTGTCAGGTCAGCATTTCCAGGGAAGGTTTTGTTGGCTGCTCCGTAACCTTTGTACTGATGGCAGCTCATTGCAAGGCTGGTCCTTGCATCCTTACAGTGAGTCCTCCATGCTGGCGTGTGCCATGGCCAGTACCAGCATCTCTCTGCATCCTCCTCTGTGTCCAGGAGGTGGCTGTGGAAGAATTGGCCCAGGCAGTAAATGTTCAGGGAGTCTGATGCAGATGCTTGGCTGTGGAGGAGCCTTCTGGAGCATAAGGGGAGGGGAGGAGTCAGTGGAAAGCAACAGAAGTGAATTTGCAGAGCTTTACCAGATGTTCTTGGCTACCTTGCCTGAATTTGTAGAACAAAACTGGTCTCTCGGTAGTTTAATCTTGTGGCTGAGGGAGAAGTTAGTTTGCCAAATTATTACACATCTGCAACAGAGACAGAAAAGCAGCAGTGAGGGGTTTGCTTACTGTAAAATACGCCTTCTGATGTGAATTCATAGTGACACGCTGCCTCCTGGATTCCTCACAGCAAGAAGCTGGTCATGTGCCGAGGTGACTCGTGGCCACCCAGGCCAGGCTGTGCTGTATGCTGTGTTGATCATGGAAAGGCAAGAAGTTAGTCCAGAAAGTGATGTAGAGTGTGAACTTCGTGATAAAATTCAAGTGTGAATAGTTGTAGCAGGTGTCTTCCCTTATGGGAGCACCTCATATCTGTAGTTCTATAGGAGTAAACTGTGTCAGACTTTTCCTGTGACTGTCCCTGCGTGTCCCCACGGTGTTTGTTGGAGGTTTGCTGGGATCCTCCTGTGCAGTGGGAAGTTGTTGGTTGTCTGTAGCATTGGACTTGTTTGGTTTTACACCCACCACTGCCCCCTCAGTGTCCTGAGCTCTCCAGACTGGACCCACGTACTGCTGAGCCTGGAGAATTCCTGTCATGGGCACTGCACATGCCAGGTAGGTGCTAGTGGCAAGGGCATGCCTCCACGGGCCTTGGCACCTCCTCTTCTGTGGGGCCCTGCAGCCTCCTGGGAGGAGAGGGAACAGGGTAGAGCTGGCCATCCCGCCTTGGCCTTCGGGTGACGCTGGGTCTGTCCCCCAGATGTGCCCACGGCCACTCTCCCATGGCAGCCCCAGGAGTCCGGAGAGCTGTTCCTGCTCCTCCCAAAGGGCAGGCACACCTCGCTACATCCAAACAATTACCTCAGCCTTGCAGCCTTGAGAACAGCGGGGAATGCCCAGCAGAAATCCCCCAGCAGAAATCCCCAGCAGCGGGGCAGCCGAGCGTGCTGGTGCCAGTCCCCCCAGCCCGGGCTGTGGCACAGAAAGGGCCAAGGCTGCTCCTCTGCTCACAGACAAGCTCAGTGAGGTGCTGCTCGTTCATTCACCACAGGGAAACCAAACACTTAGGATCTTCTGGTCGTTCGTTGTGAAATTGTTTCCTAACAGCAACAGATTTAAATGTCATCATACAAATGGCAGAGAGAAACCTTTTATGCAGTTGCAAAGTGGTTTTCTAAGATGGTTGGGTTACTGAAAGTGATTTTACTGTGCATTAATCTTATGAATGTTACTATGTTTTATATTTATTTTAGATGACCCTCCTGTATTTTACAAAGGGAAGTTTCATTGTGTGATAACTCAGTCTGTATTCTTAATATAATTTGTTAAATGAAACTTGTTTTAATCAGATAATTCTGTGTACTTTTGTGTTTTAATTTTCTGACTGAAACAACTACCTGGATCAGAAGAGTGAACTACAGAGATGGCAACACAATCCACTGTAGGCAACATGCTCCTGTTTGTGGATGTTTTTCTTGGAAATGGGATATAAAATGCCATGGAAAACATGTCCAGAATGTTTTGCTCTACAGGTATGCTGCAAAATCAAACCAAACTCAAGTGAGGTGTTTCATGGGGCCGGATTGGGTGAAGCCTGGCAGGATCAGTGCTCAGCACAGCGATGGCCACAGGCTGAGGCTGCAGTGGCCACCCTGGCAGAGTGCAGGCAGGTGCCTGCGTGACTGGGGGCAGCAAGCCCTGGGGGAACGGGCTGCTCAGCCAGGGGGAGGCTAATACTGCACTACACTGAAAATTGTTTTTCTTTGTGCTAAATTATTATTCTTCTGAACTTGACCCAAGCCAGTGGTGCACAATCTGACCTCTGGCATCTTCTCACCCCAGACAGTATTTCTGTCTCGCTTATTTTGAGTGCTCTTTGAATTAAGGGAGATTAATACCCAAGTTCCCGACATTCTCTTCAGGCATATGTTTTTATAACCTTTTGAAAGCAGTACCACTTGTTCCACAAAAAACTCAGAAGCAGAATCTTGTGGCTGCCGTGGGAGCTGTCACCGGCACCTGATGGAATGTCCTGGCTGGGGAGGAGGTGGTGTGGGGAGGACATAAACCAGAGTGGGCCCATCCCATGCCAGCCCAGGCAGCAGGCAGGCGTGGAGCTCTGCAGGCAGGGCTGGGCTGGGGGGCCCTGCCAGCTTCCCTTCACCTGCTGCCACTGGATGTGGGCTCAGTCCTGTGGCACAGCACACCCAGTGCCTGGGAATGCAGCTGAGCTTCCAGCCTGGCCAGGAGAACCCTCATCCCCCAACACTGGGCTGCGCCTGGAGCTGGCTGACATCCATCATTCACGGAATTTGGTTTCTAAGGAAAATTTCTAATTTCTTCTGCTCTGCTTAGTGCTTTGAGACGTGGGAGCAGCCATTTCTCTCTGGAGAGGTGTCTTGTGGCCATTCCTGCCCCAAGGAAATCCTCCCAGTGCCTGAGGGGAGCAGCAGGGGCTGGAGGCGGCTCCCTGTGTCATCAGAGGGTTCTTTTGGGCTTTGTGTGCCGGTGGCTTTGGTGGTGTTTTGTTTTCTTTTCTCCTCTCCCTCCTACAGCTTTAAAAATTAACTTGCCTGGGGAGTTTCTCAAAATCCTTTCCTTTCTCTGGAATGATGGATAAGCCATGTAACTGATTGTCATGGCCCTAGGGAGGATAAACATCTTCTGCAGTTTAAAATAAAACCTCCTCGCTCCCTGGTTAATAAGTGTTGAAAGAAGCACAAACAGAGCTAACACGGGATTTCCATGACTAACAAGATGACCACATCAGTGAATGTTGTTTGGGGTTAAAAATGACTCAGCTTTTGCTTCCCCTGGGTAAGATGTTTTATCCCAGTGCAGGAAAAGCTGCCAACAGCACTTTGAAGCTCTGGCAAATGCGATGGAGCCAGGATTGTGAACTGGGAAGTGTTTGAATGCCGGGTTAAAAAAACCCTCATAAACTCCACTCCATGTGTGCGGATTTCTGGAAGATAAAGGAGCCCACGGCTTCATCCAGCTTGTGCTGACTCTTTTCTTTTCAAAAGCCTTTTCAGATGTTTTCACTTTTCTGCTTGCTTTGTTGAAAGATGTAAAAATTTAAGACAACCACAAAGTAAACATTTCAAAACTTTCTATTCTGAAAATTAGTGGCATTTTCAAAATCCCTCAAATTCCATTTCAGCACTGTCAGAAATGAAGATATTTGGGGTTTTTTTGATTGGCAAATTTTCCAGGCAGGTTTTTGTTTGTTGATAACTTTTATTTTTCAAAGAAAATAGATTTATTATTCAGTAGAAACACTAGATAAGTAGATGTCTTGTCAAAATCAAGCAGGTTTTCTTTATTAGAGTGAAATAGTAATGAACTCATCTGCTTCCAATATTTATAAAGAGTAGGGAAGGCCATTAATTCTGCTGCTTGTGAATAAAACCATCTGTGATTTCTTTCCATTTGATGTGTTTTGGTTTTAATATACATTTTTCACAAATAAGTGTAGAGATTTTTTGTGAAAATGTCACATTCAGAATCTCATAAAGAAGGAACGCAAGGAGGGGGAAACGAAATGTTTTGTTAGCTCAGTAATTTCTCACCTTGCACAGAGAGTAAAATTCCTGCCAACTTTAACACATTAGGCGACAGAATTACATGTTCGGCTCTAATGCAATCCATGACATGGAACAAGGCAAACAGAGGATGTTTGGAAGTTTGTTTTCCTTTGGGAATCACACAGCACATTTAACTTAATCTGTCCTGACACTTGAATTATAACATGAGCTTCTTTAGGGAAGCAAAATGGTAGATGCCTCTTTTTAAAGCAACGCAGAAGTTAATAAAATGGGCAGCACGTCGAGGAGAAAGAGCCCGAATGAACCATCCTGCGATTCTCTGAGCAAATGGGCTCTAGCCTGGGGTTTTCCACAGAAATGCTGGAAATCTGGTGACATCCTTCCACGGAGGGTGAAATTTGACCTCTAGAATTTTACTTGCTTAAAGTAAGAGCTACAAGAATGCCTCAAGTGAGACCACTTTGTAGTTGGACTTGTGAGTGTTCAATCTTAAATTAAGCTGAGTATTCATCCAGCTGCTCTGCTAGGATTTATTTCACAATCTTCCCAGCAGCTCACACGTTGTCAGAGCACACTGTGCTGCAGCTTCCTGAGCTGTACCTGCTCTGTGCTCCCAGCAAACACAGCCCAGGCACCCCCGGCCATCCCTGAGGGCCTGCAGTGGGAATGGGGCTGTAAATGCGATCTGCTCCACTGAGTGTTGCTTGAAAAGGCTGGCTCCAGTTACAGATTTTAAGGCCCAAATTTAATGTCCATTGTCCAACAGGATCAAAGCAGATCCTTGGAGGTTCCTCTGAGTGAAGAAACCTGAAATCAAAAAGCAGATGTCCTCACCTGAAGCCCAGAACTCCAGGTGCTGCAGAGCAGGGCAGGTACTCTCCTGGGGAGGGGAAGGCAACGCCAGTTATCACTAAAAAATGAGTAACCTGGTTGTTTCCCAGCTACCTGCTGGCAGAGGTAGGAGAGGGCTGTGCTTTTCTCTCAGGAGAGTTTTCACACCTATGCCAAGCATGAAAGTCCGCTCACTGGTTTGCTTATATTTTATAGTTTTTATAATTTATAACTTGTCATTAAATCTGGTGTGGAACAACAGAGATAGTATTTGTCCCAAAAATTTTTCTTCACCAAATTGAACAACACTGTCAGCTGAACAAAGAAACAAGATCTGATTTTTCAGCTTTGAAGAGCTTGACCAAATAGTTTCCACGCATAGGGCTTGGGCCAGGTTGGGTGGGCTTGCACAAGTTCCCCAGCGGTCAGGGGAAAGCTGTCATGGCCATGGGCTGGGCCAAGGGCTGGCAAAATCCAAGGAGTACAAACTTGGGGCTATGTGAGGATCAGATTCACGAACCCTGGAGGCCAGAGAGGTGGCTTCCTGCGACTGACTGTTCTCTGAATTACACAGAGACTTTCTGCTTTTCCCACCAGCACATAACCCTGTTCCCACAGTCCCCAGCAATGACCTGTCATGGGTGGCAGAAGCCAGTCAATGGACTCAAAGCCCTTAATGCAAGCATTTTCCCTGTTCTAACTCTAAATTCCTTTTTCTGTCCAAATTCCTACTCATATGAACCTTTTAGGAACTTAATTATCCTTGAGACTTCTACCTCTCTGTGAAATCTGGTTTAAATCAGTAAAGAAAAGAGTTCAAAGTTATTGGGCAGGACAGGCAGACAGACAAGCACACAGGGATCACAGGAACCTTGTTTTCATAGGAAACTAGATTAAAAAAATCCCACAGCAGTTACCAGCCCCTTTGGTGGCACGCCTGCCTGGGTCCCGTGCAGGGCGGTGGTCGGGGGGTGCTGGGGCACAGGCAGCTGGGTTTGTGCTCTTTGGGAAGGGCAGGGGGCTGGGAACAGCTCCTGCCTCCTTCAGCCAGGGGTGGCTGGGCAGCAGCGATTCCACAGCCTGTCTGCTTCTCCCAGCTGGATGCAGATTCATGGCATCCCCGCTCGCTTTGGCATGCAAACCTGTACCTAATTTCTTCTGAAACGGGCCCTGAGGAAGTCAGCAGATGTTATTATTAAAGCATTGAGCATCAGCAGCTCCCGAGATATTGTCAGTCTGTTAATGAGCTGATCAAATGGGGAAGGCAAGGGCTTTCTCTACTTCTTAATAAGGAAAATAAGACCTCCAAGGTTAAAAGACTTCATTTAAACAGCACCAAGTTTATAGGTTGCAAAATGTTCTTTAATCAGTTTATTCTTAGAAGGCCCTAACTGCCCCTGAACAGGAGTGGACATTATCTTAAATGGTCCCACAAGAACACAGCAGCTCTGTCTTGGTAGGGTTTGCTCCCTTAGTCTCCTTTACCAGCCTTTTCCATTCACCTTCTGCAATTGTTTTGTGAACATTCTGTGCATCATTACACACAGCTCTGCCCCAAGACTTCTGATGATTTGTGAAAGAGTAGGTTTTGCTGTTTGAAAGTTAACCTGATTTTCCTATCAATATATTTGTATTTGCAGTTTTGCAAATCTTAAATCCCAGCAGTTTCCCAAGGCTGCAGGAGACACCAGTTGTACAAGTAAGGCAGAAATATCTTGAATTGGGAATTTCCCTGAACCTCTCCATGTCCTCCTTCACTGTCCTGTCCCTAGTCCTGTCCCTGTCTCCTAGTAGCAGTGGCTAATGGGAAACCCATTGAGCTAAGTTATTATCCATGATTTATTCCAGCATGGACATATTTATACCATCTGATAAGCAGTGCCTGCTATAAATATGTCCATGCTCTCCCTTTTGCTATGCACCAGTGAGGAAGGGGCATGTTGTGATAAATTGACCCTGAAATATGGTGCTTGTACACAGTTTTAAAGACTGGAAGGATCAGTCAGTTTGGTGTCTTTCTGTTGTGGTTCAATTAGTTATTTTTAAAGGTGTCTGCTCAACTGTGGCTTCCAGGGAACATTCCCAACATTACTGGTATTTTTAACCCTAACCTGTGTCACTTGGCAAAACTTCGTGACCACTAATAAACACAAAGGCCCTGAACTACATCTCAACATCAAAGCAGGACTGTTCTTCCCCTGCTGTGGCCCCTGAGGGCAGGGCTGTGCCCTGGCAGGGGAGACATCGGGTCAGCATCCACTGATGCCCTGGGATCCGCTCCTTCCCCCGCAGGGAGAGCAGCATCCCAAGGGCAGCCAAGCCTGGGGTCCACCAGCACATCCACACACCCTGCTCAAGGCTTCCAGGGAACCCACAGCCTAGACAGGGAAATAATAAACTGAAAAAAGTCAGGGGAAAACACTGACTCCCACTGGTTCATGTAACAGTCCAGAACTGGGTCTGCTGTGGAGGAGGATGAAGGGCACTGACACCCAACATGCCTGGGAATCACCCTGATGCCAGTGGGACCAGGTGAAGCTGGTTAGACACAAGGCTGCCTGATCAAGTCCCAGTTGATGATAAAAGGAGACACCTGTGCAGTTTCTCAGCATTTCCCTCAGACCTGGGGTCCATCAGCAGGTCTGCCTCTGAGCTGCTGTTACCTGCCTTTTCTCCCAAACTGTGAGTAGCAGCTATATTTTTTCATCTTTTGGAGGAAATTTATAATTAGGCTGGTATTCTTCAGGCAGAGGCAAAGGCCATGCCGGTTTGGGTTAGATTGTTTTGTTAAATTTTGAGGAAAACGGTTCTTCATTAAGGAATGTATGCTGGTTTCCAGAGGAATGGCTGAGACCTTCCTCTCTCTAGTATTCAGAGTCTTGTGCACCTCAAAACTTGAATTTCTTTTATATTTAAACATTTAAAGCTTGTCTTTGCTTTTGTTTTCCCAAAACTTGGGTTGGGCTGGAGGGGTGCCCTAGGCTGAGGCAACAGAAGTTTGAGCTGGCCGTGGATGTGCGAGCACTGACCGAGTGAGTGGCAGGGCCTGAGCAGCCTGGGAGGGCTTGCCAAAAGTGTTTGGAAGAGGAAGTTCACTTTCTGAAGAGTTTTGAGTGGCTGGTTGTCTCTGCACTGGGCAGAGCAAGAATCTCAGTGGGTGAATTGGTTGAGCTGGGCTCTGCTGCCCCATGTGTGAGGAGCTGGCTGCCCTTCCTCTGCTGTGCCATCATCTGTTTGACCTGGGTCTGAGCTATGTTTGAGCAGTGCCACTCTGGTGTCTGTGGCCAAAAAGCTCCTCCTTTGGATGTGTATTTTACTTGTATTTTGTACAATGCCTTTCGAGTTCCGCGGTGTTCCCCCGTGTGTCAGCAGAGCTGGGTCTCCGGGGCAGGAGCTCGCTCAGCTGTTGTGGGATTTTCACCCAGCCTGCCACGTTACCTGAGGCGTGCTGCCACGGGCTCCCTGAGGGCTTCGGGGGGAGAAGCTCCCAGGTGGGCTCAGACACAGAAGCCCCCAGTGCCAGGGGCTCCTTGGCCGGAGGCTCCCACCCAGGAGGGATCGCCCCGGCCTGTGGCAGGCTCTGGGAAAGCGAGCAGCCCCTGTTTCACTGCTGGTGGTTCTTGCCATGGTTTCTGTTAGCCGGTCACAGATTTTAGGTGGAAAGCTTTCCTGCAAACTCTGCCTCATTGAAGAGGCAAGAGCAGGAGAGGGGAGCAGGGATGTTGTTGCTGCGGTGAGCAGAGCAATGCCCTGGACAGCAGCGCCGGAGCCGGGCGTGCCCCCAGCGCTGCCAGGACAGAGCTGGGGCTGGGGCCAGACCCCGAGCCAGCCCTGCCTTGTGCCCCCAAAGCTGTGCAGTGGGGAAGGGTCCAGCATGAATTCATTACAAGTGTTTTCAGCAAAAACCCCCTCAAAGCATTAAAGCGTTCATTGTGCACTCTTCCCAGCCTGAGGTGGTGCTGGTGGGGTGCAGGTTTCTTTGTTGAGTCACCAAAGCTTTAGAAAACATGAAAGCACTTCATGTAACCGAAAGGAATACTAGATACAGGCTTATTTCTGTGTTTACAGAACTATTTTGGAAGAAAAAAAGTTATTATTTAAAAAAAAAATCAAGATAGAGTATTTTTTCATAGCATAACACCAAGAGGAAAGTAGTACAGCTTTAGACAAATTAGAAACAGGCTTGAGTATTAGACTTTACATGGATGGTACTCGGGTATTAATCCATTAAAGTAATCAAAAGAGCTTAAATAAGAATCTGAAGGCTGCAATATATATGTCAATGAACAAGCTGTAAAACTTCCTGAAAAGGTGATTTCAAAGCCATATTGTCCAAGCTTGGCAAATTGCATATTTAATTATTTTGTCAGTCCCTCTTTCTACTCTAATCTTTTGGTGAAATACCTTTAGACATATGAAATCAGTTAAGATAATTAGGGTATGATGGAATTAGGTGTTACTTGATTTTTAAGAAAGATACCATCCTCTGCCTTGGTATAAAATGTGTGCAGACCCCAAAAGCTGGACTGTATTGTAATGTTTTCTTTTCTATAAAGATCAAAGGTCTCCAGCCCCTTTCAAGATGTTTGCAGAATTTGTTTCCTAATTATCCCACATTTACTTATTTGTGTGCTGGGACATCAGAGTTAACTCTTTGATTGTAAAGATGAGATGAGACCTTCCTCCAGATGACTGTGGCCAGCAAAGCCTTACATCTCAAAATTGTTTTTCAGATTACATGGCTGCTCCAGTTCTGAGGTTCTGGTGTGGTTTAAGATAGATGAGGTGTTGTGTTTGCTTGATTTTAATACCCCAGTCCTCTACAGCACAGATTTGGTTTTCCGCAGTAAGAGTTTACACCTTCATTAATATCCTTTACAAGTTTACAAACTCTTGGTAAGCAACAGTAAACTATTTAGGCTTTGATTTGTCTGGGAGTTGGAACTGTTTTCACCAAACCTTTATGGTCTTTCCATGATGTGGTGCCTGAGTTTCTTCAACAGAATTTTCTATAAAAGTTTTGAAATTAGAATTTCTTGGCTCACTTCATTGATTTTATTTTTCCCTCATCTAGAGAGATATAAAAGACTGACAGGACACCCCAGAAATGTGAAAACAGGCTGTAAGTTTTGCAGTTTCAGTTGTGAAGTTACAAAAATAAAGTTGATTAGAATAGCATGAAATCTATAAAATAAAAAGTAAAATGTTTATAGGGGAAGTCTAATATGAAACATTTTTAAACAATGTGTTTTATTTACTTTTTATTCATTTCATTTCTCATATTCTTTTGAACTTTCTTGAGTCTCCTCATATGTTTCCTAATTACATTTGCCTCTCTGACTCCTGCCCGTGTTTCCTCAGCACAGAGGGGCTGAGTGTTTGTCTTGGCTTGTTTTTGTTTCTTTCCTTTGAGAAATCAACGCCCCGCACCAGGCTTTCCCGGGGGTGCATTGCGATGGCATCCCCGGGGGAAGCGAGTGCAGCGATAACTGAGGGATGCGCCCGGGACCGACCCGGCAGCAGCGAGGAGCTTTTGGGGGGAAGCTGCTCCCGTGCCGCCTGCTGATGGCTGCGGGCGCTTGTCCTTGGTGAAATCCTGCTGCCTGTTTGTGCTTGAGCGCAGGGCACGGCTCGGGCTGAGCAGGGCCCCCCAAAGCCCGTGGGGAGGAGGAGGGCAGCGGGCTCTGCTCACCGTGTCACCCCCGGGGGCTCCGCTGCCCTCTCCGGGCCGGCGGGGTCCCCAGCAGAGCCCCGAGCCCCGGGAGGGGTCTGTCCATCCCGGCACAGGGCGGGAGCTGTGCCCGTGTCAGGGTGGGGGGAGCAGCCCCCCGGGCTCTGCGCAGCATCCCCGGCCCGGGCCGGGTCCGGCTGCTCCGGCTGCCGTGTGCCATCCATCCATCAGCCCGGGCAGGGCTGTTCCGGCAGGGTCACAGCCGGGCTGCGAGCGGGTGACTGATGGCTCCAAATGCTTTCCTGACTTTTGCGGGGCTATTTATTTCTTCGCCATCTTAGCTCAGGTGTGAAGTTACTTATTGCTGTTTTTTTCCTCTGCTTTTAAAATTCGGGGAGATTTTCTTTAGAATTCACCATTTCAGTCCTTGCTCTTAAATTGGTGTTTTGTTCATTTTTTCCCCCCTAGTATTTATTATTTACCCAGATAGGATTCTAAATTTCTGTCCTACACACACTTTGATAAGAATAGTTTTCTCCCTCAGTAATCAGTATATTACTCACTTCCTAAGCACACACCAGAAGTCAGTATTCATTTCAGCATTTGGTTTGTTAGAATTCTTGACTTCAATAACACCACAGCTGAGTTTTTTGCATTATATACCCAGCTTGGAAAAGGTGGGGGATTTTAAATAAACATGGCACTGAAATACATCTCAGATTCCAACAGCCATTAATAAATATTTCAGGTGATGCTGTGGATTGAGTGCATATCTTTCAGTCTGGGCTGGTTAAAATATTTAAGTTCTTATTTTTGCATAAGTTTCAAATTTTTTTTAAATGCCCAAATTTGAAATAAAAAAGCATCTTGGGGATTTTTGTGATAGGCTTGTTAAAGATCAAGAAGTCTCCTATGCACTTGGATACAAATTTTAACTAAACTTGAACTTTAGTGTCACAGGAGCTTTTGAAACAGTTTGCCCCGTGTTTCAGCCAGGGGCTCATCGAGGGGATGTGGTGCTGCCCTTGGCAGCTGCTCCTGGTGCCTGCAGAAGAGATTCTGAGGGGTTTCAGTTTGATCCAATCTCATCTTGGAGATTTCTAATCTGAGCTGTTTGAGGTATCCAGAACTGTTTATTTGGCTTCTGCCTGCAATTTTGCCCTGAAACCCCTTTCCTGGAAAACCACATTTAGAAAAGAAAAATAAGAGAGGTTGTGGGAGAGGAAGGAAATACAAAGAAATTTTACTGAAGAACTCGTGTAAGTTCTGGATTTTGAAACTAAACTCAGCAATTCCTCGAAGTCACAAGCTCTGTTGTATTGCCATGAATAGCGATACAGAACATGAGCTCCCAGCTCCCGAGTGAACGCAGGGAACTGGCAAAAGCAGCTGCTTGAGCAACAAACAGCTGCAGCATGCACGATGCTGCTGCTGGATGTGGAGGTTTCACTCGTGGTCATTACTGTGATGAGCAGAATAGTCCTCTGCAATCAGCATCCTTGGGAAACCATAGATACAGCTCTGTTCAGCTGGCTTTAAAAAACATAATTTTCAGAGCTATCCTCATTGAAAAATCTAAGGTATGTTATTGATGGTAAGAATTAAGTTAAACTTTGTTTTTACTTAATTCTAAACAGATTAATAGCATATATTAATAACATATTCCATGAAACATCTTTCCCAGGTAACTCCCTGCTGAGGAAAAGGAGATGCCATGCTCCATTCCCTGTCCTTCTGCATGCTTTTCATTCATTGCAATGTATTTATTCTAGCCAAGGCAGCAAGAAATCTATTTGAACATATATCTTAAATTCCCCTCACATTTCTGGGCTAAACACAACTAGAAACACGAGCATTTACCTTGCTGTGCTTAGAGGCTCGGAGCGGGGTCTGGGCGCTGTCGGAGAAGCCCGTGGAGGGTTGGGGTGTGCTCAGCCTCTCCTCAGACAGGTGCACAAACACTTCCCCCTTTTAGGTGCTACCTGCTCTTTACTGGATGTTTATTACAAGTCGATGCAATTTCACAAAGCACCTGCATGCAATAAAACCCTATTACATGTGTGAGGCCTTAAGGAAATTAACGGTTCCTCCCTAGGGATGCATATTTTGTTAAGATGTTTATTACAGATGAAGTGGTCCTGGGGTAAAACATTAACAAGTTGTAGAGTGATAAAAGGAATTTTATCATTTCTCAGTGACATAAATAGGAAGAAACCTTTAACTAAATCTATAAAATTCCTGTTTCCTAATGAATTTGCTTTAACTATTTATTAACTGGATGAACTTATACAGGCTCAAATTCAGGTTTTTTTTTTTCTTCCTTGTCCCCTCCCAAAACCCAAACAGAAGTCATTATCTATGAACTGATGTAAGCTCTGATGCTCTAAAGAGAAACTTCAGATCAATAACATTTTTTTAAAAAATCAATTATTTTCCTCTGTGGATTTAAAGCAGGACCCTAAAATTCAGACCATTCTTGTGGTACTGATTTCAGAATTAAATGCAGAATTAAAATTCTGTGTTATATTATAAACTTATATTACTGAAATTACATGTTATATTTTAGAGTTCAATTCCAGGAATTTATTTTTGGTTGCCATTCTTTTTTTTAGCACCATATTAATGAAGTTTGCTCTTTACCATTATTAGAGATGAAAGCAGGAGCACTGCTTTGGACTGAGAATGCTCCATCTAATTGAATTATATGAATGTAGTTAAATGTCTACTTCAGAAAGGCCATATTCACTTTCAAGATTAGTTACTCCAAGAGTTAATGGCCTATTTAAGCAACATAGTCCAAGAGCCAAACACAGGTGGGCTGTGTTAATAACTTTATTTAAACCGTTTTTTCCCCTTTTGAGAGGCACAAGCCATCCATTAATGCATTCATTAGAGTTTATGGCGTAGTTCTGCTTTTCTCCTAATGACACTATCCAGACTCAAACTTGCTTGGCTAATTTAGCCCAGCTGCCCTTTGCCTCTCAGCAACAGGTCCCTTGTTCTTCGGTCATACAGGCTGAAGTGTCATGATGATTAGTTTTTGGTCATTGCTGCCCTTTGTGATATTGTTTTGTGTTTTCTCTGCATCAGAGTTTACATTTTCTTCAGGCTTTTAGCTGCGGGTTTGTGTGCAGCAGCTGTTGGAAGGGGCATGGCAGTGCAGAGGCATTGCTGCCTCGCTGCAGCCCTCGCATTCCAATGTGATTGAACATTGTGGTTTATGACTTGACTCTGACCAAACAAGCTCACAGGTTTTAATATCCAGCTCTGCCAAAGGTATTTGTGGAAGTTCCTCACAACTGCAGCATCTGAGCTTGCCTGGACTTTTCAGTTTTAAGTCTGACCCAAATATGGCTCTTACTGAAGTCATTACAGCTGTAAAATGTGTGACTGTGTACAGGAGTGCCTGTTTCCTCCAGTAGCTGCAGTGGGGGTGACCTGTGTGTGTTTAGTAATGAATTCCCCAGGTACTAATGAACATCACAACAAATCAGATTGACCAATGCATCACTGTGAGAGGAAAAACCAGGGTGGGTCAGGCTCTGCACCGGCAGCTCCTGACACTTGCAGAGTTTATTTTGGAATATTTAATCCGTTTGGGTGTGCATGTCTGATGTTTCTGGTAGTTTTGTGTTAGTTGTTGTCTTCCAATCTGAAATATCACCTCTGATAAAACTTGTACAAACAGTGGGGGTGACCTTGGCCATCATGAGATACTGGACCAGCCAGTCCTGAGCAGCCCACAGTGATCCCGGCCAGACCTCAGGATCACAGTGCCACTGAACTCCAGCGACCGCAGGGATGAGTGTCCCTAGGTGCTTCCCAGCAGATGGATTTGTAGGAAATAACGACTCAGAACTCTTCTGTACCTGCACCAAGCAATAAATAGCACAGCTTCGGTAGGAATGATGGCAGTGATGCTGCAGGTGTAACATTGCCCCTTCTGCACGAGCAGTAGGAATTCTCACTGCAGACTCTACGCTTGCAAGCTGCCGCGCCCGGGCGTTTCCTTTTACCGCTCTTTAAAGCGACACGCGTGCATCTGATCGCCGTCATCATCATCATCACGGCTGCCCACTGATTGCTCTCTTCACCACCTGCTTGCGGGTGATGCTTTGGGTCACCTTCAGCCTGGTCAGGGCTGCAGTGGGCCGGCCCGTCCCGCGCGTCCCCGTCCCGCGCGTCCCCGTCCCGCGCGTCCCCGTCCCGCGCGTCCCCGTCCCGCGCGTCCCCGTCCCGCGCGTCCCCGTCCCGCGCGTCCCCGTCCCGCGCGTCCCCGTCCCGCGCGTCCCCGTCCCGCGCGTCCCCGTCCCGGCGCGGCCGCCAGGGGGCGAGCGGGGGCGCCATGCGGTGCCCGGGGCGCGGCCGGGGCGGTGTCACCTGCCCGGTACCGAGCCGTGACGCCTGGGATGGCAGCCACACCTGGCCGGTACCGAGCCGGGACGCCTGCGATGGCAGCCACACCTGGCCGGTACCGAGCCGTGACGCCTGCGATGGCAGCCACACCTGGCCGGTACCGAGCCGGGACGCCTGCGATGGCAATGGCAGCCACACCTGGCCGGTACCGAGCCGGGACGCCTGTCCCTGGTGGTGGCAGCCGTTCTGCTCCCTTTCAGAACCCCTGCGCGTTGTGCCAGGACTGTGTCGCTGCCGGCTGGAGGGTACAGGTGGGAGGTGTGAAGTTACCCTGCTGGGTTGCCCTGACCCTTGGTGGCAGCGGAGCCGCTGCCTCTGCACCTGTTTGTGCCGCAGCAGCAGCAGCAGTGCTCTGCAGAACTACAAATGGTCAAATAATCACCAACTCCAATTCCCACCCAAACCCCATGAGCAGTGGGGCAGAGGAGCACTGCTGGGGCACTCACAAAATGTTCTCTGTCCTGCTGGAGCTCGGGGCACGCACAGGGCTCTCGAGGTGAGCTCTGCTCTGGTTTTGGCCCAGCCCTGTTGTGGGGCCCATGTTGGTGCTCGGTCCAGCAGGCTGTGGGATGGTAGGCAGGACTTAGCATACTGGAATTCTCTCCCTTGTGGGCGTTTATCTCAATAGCACATATAAAGATAACTTGGGGAGTACTGCAGGAGTTCAAGGAATCCTGAGACAGCACTGTCTGAGCAAAAAGCATTGAATTGTGGTCATAGATGATTATTGTTCTAGCCTCTGTGCAAGAACTGCATTTTGCAGGCTGTGAGTTGTTATGAGAAATTAACAGTAATTCCTTTCCCTTTATCATGTCTTCTTTATTTGGTGTCTTTTGGCAGACTTTTTTCACACAGGTATGAGTTCCCTGTGTCTTCTGCAATACTCTAACAATTAATGTTCTCAGCAACTTTGAATGTCAAATCTCACTCTGCAGAGGGAGTCCCCCAAGTACCTACAATATTTCTGGATGAATTGGAGCAGGATGTTGAAGTTGTAACATCTTGTGACCCCAATGCTTTTATCTTCAGGAGCAGTGAAAGAGTTAATGCATTAGTTAAAAAGATTTTTAGCACTGGTCTGAACTGAGGCTGACAATCCATTACTCATGACGCCTCAGAAACCTAGCCTAGTTCTTTTCTCTTTCCTTTGTGATTTACAGATTTTTACACCAATTGTAAGCACTTTGCAGTTGGTTTTTTATTAGAAACTCAGAAGTGAAGAGTTATGGTTTGGGGTTCACAATGAGAAAAGGGTTCTGGTGTTTGTAGACCCTTTTCATCTCCCGTGTCCCCAGCCTGGCCCTGCTCAGAGCAGGCAGCTGCTGTGTCTGTGGGGCGAGTGCAGCTGTGCTGGGCTGCGTGAGGACGAGCACTTGGGGGGCACCTGCCCCCCCAGCAGCTCTGGGCACGAGTGAGAGCCCCTTGCACTGCACACCAAGCAGGCAGGTGGGCTTGCAGGACCCTTCCAGGGGAAACTTGGATTAGATAATAGGAAAAATGTCTTCACAGAAAGGATGAATCATCAGGCACAAAGTGCCCAGGGCAGAGGTGGAATCCTCATCCCTGGAGGGATTTAGAAGTCATGTAGATGTGGCTCCTGGGGACATGGGTCAGTGGTGGTCTTGGCAGTGCTGGGGGAACAACTGGACTCGATGGCCTCAGAGGGCTTTTCCACCCTGAACAATTCTGTGATCTCTTGGCAGTGATGGAATGAGGACCCTGAGTGCCTAGGCAGCCCCAAGCAGGGGTGGATGTGAGCCTCAAGTGTGTGTTGAGGTAAAAGGCCTCATGAGGAATGCATTTTGGGATTGGCTGGAAACTAAAAAGCTCCCTCCTCTGCAGCAGCTGCACCAGGGCGTGCTGCCAGCATCCTGCCTCATGCTGGTGTCAGATAGAGCAGCTGCTCACTGCTGCTCCCATCAGCTCCTGAAAGAAAATCATGGGAAAGAAAACTCTTCCAGCTACAGGAACACCTCTGTCCACAGGGTTTGTTGGTATGTCTGAGGGCTGCTGGGCAAATGTGGTTAAAGAGTGGTCCTTCATCCAAAAAGCATTTGGGTGCAGTTGCTGCTCTCCTTGGCTCTGGAAGGACAACTGCAACCAGAGACAATTTTTCATTATAGACAAGAGAATTATGAGGTACAAACGAGTGTGCACAAGAAAGTTCATAAATTATTGGGGATTAGCATCAGTGATGGGTAGATCTGCTGTGTGCAGCCTTCGCCTGGCAGAACAGGCAGGATCCTGCACAGTGTTTGTCACAGATCAGAAACAACAGCCCTTTGACAGATGCCACGTAGATCTTCATCTCCAAATTCACCCATCTGAGAAACATCTGTGTGCTTAGGCTGGCAAATCTCAAGGAATGCTCTGCCAAGCAGCCTCCTTCCGCTTTTATAGCTCCGTAATCCTCATTCCTCCTCTGAAAGGAGCAGGAGTGTGTGCGGCTCTTCAGGAAAACTGTGTGGGTCCTGGAGAAGTCTGCGAGGAAAAGATTCATGGCACGATCAAACAGCACCCAGGCCTTTTACAGGCAAGGCTCGGGAGGCGCTTGAAGCGTTGTAAATAACATGGGGAGTGAGGGAGCAGATTAAAGCACTGCGGTCTGTGTGAGTTTGAGCAGGGACAGCAGCACAGGCTGCTCCCACAGGACAGGGACACTCCTGGGCCCTGGGACAGCGTGGGCTCTGTGGTCATAGCACAGGGCTTTGGGGCTTGGCTCAGGCGTCCCCTATTCCAGCAGTGTGGCTTTTTCCCTGGAAATTCATCACAAAATGAGCACTGTCCCTCAGAGAGGGCTCTGCCCCCAAGCCTGCCCAGGCCCTCTGTCCACATGCTGGCACAGCCCTGGGAGCTGCAGGGGTGATGCCCTTGTGGAGAACAGAATGAACATGGGCACGGATTCCAGAGCAGGTCTGTGACAGCTTTCTCCCCCCAGCACCAGCTCCCTTCTGTGCCTCCACCCCTTTGGAGTCACTGGCTCCTGTACTTGTTACAAAACAAGCCCCATTTCCCCAGGGAATTTTGAATTTGGAGTAATTCTGGGAAGTCTATGGATTTTGCATACGGTTTGCAGCAGTCACTAGGGATTTTTTTATAGTTTTGTTTTTTGTTTTATTTTGAGAGAAACCTTTGGAGAAGTATTACTTGCCTAGGGGCTGCCCCAATTTTTTCCATTTGTGCCGGCAGAAGAATATTGATGGGGAGGGGCATAGACACACACAGCACCCTCAGGGCTAAAGATGTTTCATAGGAAATTGTTGCTTTCAGTCAGATGAAAGCAGATCCCTTTAATTTTTTGTTAGAGCACGCAAGGAACAAAGTTCTGTTCAGGTGTGCTGATGTTATCCCTGGGTCCAGGCTTGGTCTCTGTGGAGCTGGCTTGGAGCTAGTCTGGAAATGAAATGTTAAAGAATAGCAGAAGCATTTTGTTTGTAAAGAAGTATCTCCTGCAAATGGGTCCCAGCAGGTTGAGGTCGCAGAGGGGCTTTCAGCTGTCCTGGGGGGGACATGGTGACAGAGCATGGCAAGGTCTGGCCCCTCTGATGGACAGTGACTGCCTGGCAGTGGCTCACTGGGAGCTGGTGCTGAGGTCCCAGCCCCTCACTGTCCCTCCAGCTCTGGCCTGGCCACAGCACCAGGGAACGCTCACCTGGTCCCTGCCTGCACCCGTGCAGCTCTGCTGGCCCTTCTCTCCCCTCCTACCCACAAGGAAGGCAGCATGTTTGCTTAACATTTGAGGGCATGATTTATAAACAACCCTTAATGCACCTTTTAACCTCTTTTTTTCATTGTTTAAATTTCAAATTTTTTGGATGCAAACTCCTTAAATCAGTTCAATATGCTCTGAAGGGCTTTGCTAGAATTTGGGCGGAATTGTTTCCAAATGGAAACACAGATCCAGAAAAAAGCCTGTCAGTGATTTTAATTGACTCTCCACTGTGTGTACCCTTAAATAATTGAAGTGTTTTCAATACTCATAGATGCCTCGATTTGGCAGTTGCTTGGGTATAGGCATAAAAAATGGCAGAATGTAGAGATATTATACTTTGGGCTTCACAAGGGATTCCCCAGATTTAATTGGGATTCCCATAAAGCTGTGCAGAACATTGCCAATGAAACTGGAAACCAGGTGAGCCCTTGGTGAACCTGTGCGAGGTTTGGTATGACCCAAGTGGCTGGGAGGTTTTGGATGAGAACCAGGCAAATTTCACTGATTTCACCTGGCCCTTCTTTGTAACTTTGGAATTTTCTTTACTTGAAACAGAGAACCAAATCTGAGGGTCCTCAATTTCTCTGTCTGGGGCTTTCTTGCACAAGGTAGATTGAGGATCAGGCTGCTTCTCCCTGGAGCAGCTGTGATGTTCTCTGCTGCCTCGAGCTGCCCCAAGTTGGCTTCTGCACCCAGTCACACCAGGCAGGTGACGTTTCTTTGCTGTCCTGTGTCAGCTCAGCACGGACCTGAGCTCTGGTTGCAAACAAGAAAATGTCAAGAGAGCAGGAAATTCACACCTAAACACCGTAACACTGCAAGATTTGCTCTCATCAAGTTTTACTGAATTCCTCTTAATCCCTTTAATATAACATTTCATGGGCATGGTTTTTAACTCCTGGAATAAGAGAGACAAGGTGGTGTCTTGTACAAAAGCTGCTTTCTTGGGTAACAAAGTACTCTCGGCTCCACAGGTGCCTGTTCCCCTTGTCTGGCTGCTGACCTTCCTTCTCATTTCTCAGAGGCACCTGCCCCTGCACCCTGTGCAGAAAGATCCTCTCCCAGGTCAAGGTCTGCGGAGAAAGAGTCCTCCTCCCATTTTCTAAGTTTCTCTTCTCTTTCTCATGTCTTTCTCCTTTTCATGAGGAAAATTGTATGGTGAAAAAAATAATTTTGTTTGTTGTTTGCTTTTAACAATCAGGGAAATAGCAGCTACTATTTCACATTTTTCCTGCTATTTACAGCTACTTTACTAGAGTGGAAAAGGAGAACTTGTTTTCTTGGTGCTTGTGTTCAGTCAGACATAGCTGATACTCTTTTTTTCCTCAGAGAAGGAAGCTGTGGTTTAGTAGTACAAACACTGTAAGAATGCTTAAGAAATGCCAAAAACATTCAAAACACATGTATGATCCCGTGTTAGTTTAGTCTCAGCTGAAGCATGTCAGGGTGCTGCTCAGGGCACTGGCTGTGCCCACGTGTACTCTCCCCTGGTTTTACTCCTGTGCACTCAGTTTCAAGGAAACTTTGAGGTGCTGGTGCCTGCACTCCCTGGCCAGGGGATGGGCTGGTGGGGTTGTGCACCCCTCACTTGTGCCCAGGGCTGGGCGTGGTGGTGCCAATCACCTCTCTGCGCCACAGGCAGGGTGTTAACTCAGGGGGTTAACAGCTCTGGGATAGGTCTGGTGTTGTGTCTGTGCCTCCAGTCTTAAAAACCTCTGACTAAAATCCAGATCCCAGGCCAAACTCTGCCAGTCTCAACTATTTAATATCAGGGCTTTTTCAGTAGTTTCTATTATCGATAAAATCAGCAAAGTTTGGTTTCTAAAGTGTGTTTTACGGCACAAATCACACAACCCTCAAGGGCAGTTATCTCCCACTCATCCTATCACAGCACCTGACTGTATGTTCAGATTTCAAACAGATTCTCCAGTGTGCTCAGGACTCAAATGACCAGCCAGTAGAGGGGTCTCACCCACCATAATAGACTAAAATGTTTCCTTCTTGGACACATAAGATGTATATTGCACACTAATTTTATAGTGTGTAGAATCAGTTTCCAACTTATGTGCTGCTGCATCGTGGCATGTGTGCTGCAGGGCAGGGAGCAAAGGTATCCCGTAAATTCTTCCATCGTTCCCTGCTGGAAAGGAAAGCACACTAGATGTGCTGTACCAGAGCAAAACATACATGCATATTGTGCAGACCAAAGTCCAAAGCATCACCTGCTCCTGCAGCAGTCCATTTTTGGCATTTCATTCTGCATTGGTACATGTTGTTCTATCTTTTCGTGTGTCCGGGAGCCAAACCATCAGGAAAGCATCTGGGTAGAGCAGCTCATCCCCTGGCATGCAAACTATGCACACGGGGAAAGATGCTGAGGAAAAAGAAAAAAAACTTGGAATTTCCACTGGCTGCAAGTCACGTTGCCCAAAGCAGTCTCAGAGGATGAGTGGTCTAATGAAGCACAGAGCAGGCAACATTTTCTGCGGCTCCCACAGTCGCCCAATCCTCTTGCCCAAACTTTGGCTGCACAGCATCATCTGAGGCTGCATCAGCAGGGTGTCCAAGGCAGAAAAACTGAGAGGATTTGCTCCTTCTATTCCCTGTTGTTCCCTTCTCTGGGGCCTTGTGCATTTTGTCCTTCCCTAGTCTCGTGTTTGGATCCTAACAGGTCCCAGGTGGCCCGAGGGCCTGACTCAAATTGTGCTGGAGCAGCATTACTCAAACCAGCTATGAATGCTCCCCTCTCTGTGGTATGGAAAAGCAAACTTCAGGCAAATAGAGACAAGCTTCTTTTCAAGCCTCAGGAGGGAGTCACCTCTGAGGCCTGGGAAGATCCTGCAGGTGTGTGTGTGCCAGGACAGGAGGCTGCTGTCCCTCGGCTCCTGCCCCCACCATGGGCACTCCTGTGGCCCTGTGCAGTCCTGGGCAGGCTGGGAAGGAGGAGAGGCAGACAAAATCTTTGCTGTTCTGGCTGCCAGTCATGCCCTCAATGTTTTGCCTGTTCCCTGTTCCTGCCCACTGCACTGAGTAGCTTTTCCCTGCAGCTCAATTGCCTTCCTACTTTCTCCTGTGCCCTGAGCTTCAGGACAGAGGAAGAGTGTGATCTTGGCCAGGAATTAATGGATAGCAAACCTTCTCTGCCCTAACTGCTGACATGTTTCCAACCTGGAATAATTAAGAAGTATCAAGCATCTTGGAAAGCAGTTGACTCCCATTAGATTTCCTGCCTGATCTCCAAGTCAAAGAAATCAGATAAGATGTGGTGACGTTGGGGAATGTTTATACAAACCAGACTCACCCTTCTCACATGCTGCATACATGAATCCATTACAGCACTCATCTTTCAGCAGACATCTCAATAAATAGCCTCTAATGTACAAAATAATTAAATCCTCCTCATCTCCCTGTTAAATCCTTGTGCTTTTTCTCCATTGTGCTGGTCCTTCCCTTCTGAGCTGTCTTGCTGACTCTGACAGGACTTGTGGGTGATCACAGTCCTTCGTGTGTGTGCTGGGACTGGGTGTGCCCATCTGTTCTGTGCCTGTCATTGTCCTGCCCAGCCTTTCACAGGCGCTGGATGTCTCTGGGCGAGGGGCCAGGTGGCAGCAGCCCAAGCTGCAACCCCAGGAAAGAGCCCTGGACTGTGCTCTGAGTGTTGTGTCTCCACTCTGGGTGCTGTACCCACACACTGTACCTGCCCATGGGGCTGTGGGGGGGACAGCAGGTAGCTCAGGTGCTGCTGTGGCTGCTTGCCAGGCTCTGGGTGGCTCAGGTGGCCAGCACACAGCACAGGTGCTCAGCTGCAAGGAGCCTTTTGCTCGGCTCTCCACAGGGGATGGGACCTGTTACCCAGCCTTGGTACAAGGTGGGCGCTCCAAGCAGTTCAGGGGTGGGCTGCAGGTTATGGCCAAAGCACCCTGAGCTCCAGAGAGTCTCCTCTTCCCTCTTTTGGGCTGAGCAGCCCAAGGCATAGAAGTGCCCAGGCTCAGTCTCTCCCCAGGTCTGTTGCGGCGTACCTGGACGCGGCCCATTGTGGTTCTCACACCTTTCAGGTTGTGACAAGAAATACAAAGGTTCTGAGTTTTCTCTCTGTCACACATACAGGACATTTGCACGGTATAATTAATTGCACCCACAGTGCAAATATCCAAGAGGAAATAAATAGTTTTAAAGGTGCATAATGTCTGGGAAGCGTGCGCTGATCTCTGGGGAGCAGCTTGATTTCCTGAATGCATTTTGAAACTACCACTTCTGACAGGTCTCAGTGTTTCTACAAGCCATTTTCCCATCAGTTACAGAACCCACTTCAAGCCTGAAATAAGGTTACCAATGTTTTCTAGTATTTTTTTATTAACCACCTCCACCATCTTGTAATTTAAAGCACCTGTCCATTTAAATTTTCCTCCTGACCTACTAAATAACCCTGCATGATACATACAATGAAACTAATGGCTTTTGGATGATGTTGTTGAAAACTAGCTTATGAAAAGTGAGTTGAATGAACCACACTGCAGGAAATCCTTTTCATACCCCCTGGAAAACTGAGCTGGAACACCTTTCTGGTTCAACATACAGGGCTGAATTCTTAAACAGTTATCACTCACTTTGCACTTGAAAAATGAGGACTGTCTTGTGATTTCTTGTGTTGCTGGTGTCACTGTGCAGCCCTTCCCATGGTATTTTGTGAGGAATGCCAGAGGCATGGCACACTCAGGAGCACTTGCCCATAAAGAGAGACTTGCAAAGAGACTGTCTGCTGCCTTCTGCTGCACTTACTCTTGTTCTTACAAAAACAGAAAGCTTTGGCTTTTGTCGAGGAGTAGTGAGTAGATTTTCTCCCAGCCAGAAAAAGCAGCTCTGTGCCTTCACTCCAGCTACCACTTGAGTGTTTGTGAATCCTAGAGCATGAGCCTGGTGAGCCCCTGAGCGGGTGTGGGCGGCACAGCGGTGAGATGGCAAGGGGCTGTGGTGTTCCAGATGCTTGCAGAGGAGCTTTCTTGGGTCCCCTGAAGCTGAGAATGGCAGTGACAGCACAGATGTGTGGGAGGCACAACTGCAGCCCTGTCCAGGAGGCCACAAAAACAGGGACTTTGTTTTTTCATGGGAAGCCACCTCTCCTGATGGCCAGTCAGGCATCGTTATCTACATCCTGCAAGGGCTTGCCACAGGCCCCCGAGATTTGTCACAGCAAGCAAGAAAAAGATAGTTCAAGAGTTAGGTAATGATGTGCGCCGAGAATTGGAGACTGCAGAGATAAAAGGCAACTAGTAGCAAAGCATAAAGACTGACACCACTTAAAAGGGCAGGAGAAGTAAAATGGCTAGACACATCATAGCCCTAATGGGAAACACATGAGAGATGTTGATCAGAGAATGCTGGCAAACAGATGAGGTCTCAGAAAAAAAAAGGGGAAAAAAAGGAGGAAACAGAAAACAAGATGGAAAGATAAAATTTCAAAGCAATCCCTAAATGGATAGCAGTTCCAACTAATAGGAAGACCTGTAGTGATTTTTGCCAAGTAGTACACAGAGAAGCTGATGATCATTAATATCTTGATAAATTTATTATCAGACAATTCATTCCTGTCAATGTCAATTCCCTCCAAGAGATTAGAGGTGGTTAATGTGGGTAAAAGCAAGTGAATTCCTAAAACCACTGATCCTCCTTGTCTGCTTCTCTGTACACTAAACACTCAGGAATTAACAGCAAGACAGGCACAAGAGCAGCTTCAGGCCTGCAGTTCTGTGGCTTCCCTGTCTTGTCCCAGCATCTCCTGTGTCCCCTCTTGGGATGCCCACTCCAGAGCGTTGCCCACTGGCTCCTGGCTCAGGTGGAGAGTTGGAGTCAGGCCCTGCTCTGTGACACAGCTTCCTACCTACTGCAGTTTCTGGGAAAAGCCCTTTCTAACACCTCCCCTGTGCACGTGGGACTGGAGAGACACATCCATGAGCCCCAGTGTTGCTGTGGGAGGTGTCAGCAGAGCTCAGAGAAACTTTCCCCTGGGAACACACTGGCTGTGTGTGCGTGTGATGCTGACAGGCTTGTGCCATGCAAAAGCTGCATCCCCACGGCCCCAGCTGAGCAGGGACAGCAGCCCCTCTCCACACACACAGCCACTGAACCTTATGGAGAGAGAAAACTGAATTTCAACAGTCCTGTCTACTCCTGCCACCACCTGGAGAGCTGCTCCTGCATTTTCCCTGTTGCTTTCTGAAGGATGTGTAGGCTCTGACCCTATGCTGAAGTCATTCACAGGGCAGGGAGTCACTACCTTGTAACTCACTGCCAGTAAGACACAATAAAAGCAGAGAAATTCAATGAGAGACAAAGACTTGGCTGTCCCACAGGCAGCACAGCTGTGGCACCGTGCTCTGCACACTGCCAAGGCAGAGCTCTGGGGAGGATTCCACTTTTGCTTTATGGAGTTTGATATACCTTGATTTTTAAAAGAATTAATTACCTTGATTTTTTAAAAAAGTTAATTACTCATGCCTTACACCATCTTTTGCAGCAAATCTCTCACATTTTAAAACTAAAAATACTCTCCTTACATCTTTAATCAGACTTTGTTATGAGTGGCAGATGCTTGAATCTAAAGTGAAAATCATCATCAGTTGTATTTGTTGGCTAAATTCCTGCAACACTTAAAGCTTGAGAAAAATCAAACATGTTTGACAGCTGGTAGAATGAAAGGAAAGGATAAATCTTACCCTGACAGCATGCACCATATTTATCATAAGCTGTTAGGGAAGCATCAGCCTTCCTCTGGAATAGCATTGCTGCTCTAACAGGGCCCCCGGGCTCCTGAGCAGCTTCTGGGGGCAGAGGTGCCTGCGGTGCTGGGGCAGCCAGGGCTGGGGTGGGCGGGGGTCCGGGTCAGCCCTGGCCCCCGGCAGCGCTCCCGGTGCCGCCCGCCCTTCCCGGACACACCTGGGCGTGCTGCAGCCCCGGCGGGGAGGAGCTGGGGCAGCTCCCGGCCTCTGTCAGCCTCTGGCTTGGCTGCAAGCTCCCTGCTGTCTGCAGGCGAATGTCTGCGAGCCAGGATGGCTCAGGCGGCCCCAAGAGCAGAGCGGTGGCTCCAGCCCCAGGTGCGGGGCAGGGGCTGTGCCGGTGTGGTGTGAGCAGGGCTGGGGGCAGCCGGGACCCCGGCCAAGGCAGCCACAGCTGCGGGGCTGGTCCTGGCCAGTGGCCCACCCTGCAGCCCTTGGGTGAGCACGGGATGATTGGTATCTCTTCCATCAGGGCAGCAAGATGATTTCCCAGTAATTTAAGTACAGAAAGATAAAGTTTCAGCTAACTTGTTAACCTGATTGGTGAGCACCAACTCTAGTGTCACGTTTCACCTCCAAATAATTGGGGAATTGTGATTTGCATTAATTCCCTCTTCACCTGTGGGTCAGAGGTCCCTGGCATGTCCTACAGCATTTGAACAGCTGGTTTGAGGTAATGGTGCTGCGTCAGTGCCTCGGAGCCTGGGCAGGTTACATCACTGGGGCGACCTCTCCATCCCACCTAAGAGCACGGGGTGGGATGTGGCTCAGTTTTCATTCCTTATCACCAACAGTTATGTGGCTCTAGAAGACATTTGCAAACTTTTTGTTGATATGTGTTTTATGGGCTAATATTGCTTGAAGACTGTCTGTCTGTAAAATGTATTTCTAAAGAGAACACTGAAAAAAACCTGTCTAAAATAGTGTTATGTGTTACAGAAAAATCCCATTTTACTACCAGAAGTTTGAAGATTATTATTTAGGTCTGTTTTCACTTGATGTTACACGGTGCAGATTTATTAGGTTACAATTAAATATTGGGGTAAAGTAGTTCGGCAAAAGAGTGATTGACTGTGCTCATAACCCCATAATCTGTGTCTATAGCAATTAGTATCTTACAACTTAAGTATTTTATTTACTTTCTACTTTCTACTGAATGAATTCCAAATACTATCATCTTTCATTAAATATACATAAAAATACTGCAAAGGGCAGTAGAAGTGGTGAACTTTGTCTAATCTGAAAATGAACAACAACTTTACACTACTAAGAATCAACCCCAGTTTTCCAAGTAGGAAACATCATTTCCCAAGCACCAGCACTGATGAGTTTCCAATGGATTTAGAAGGACCCACAGGAGTTAGATTGACTCTAATTAAACATCAATATGGGTGAGAGAGGCTCCTTCCTGGTCCTGGGACTCTTGCTCCAGAACAGTAATTTCATGCCTGGCTCCTCTCTCAGAAGGCTGCTGCTGCTCCCCTGCCAGACCTGGGGCAGGAGTCAGGGCTGGGAGAGGCAGAGGAGGCTCCAGCTGGGCTGGGTGCACAGGGTGGCCAGTGCTGGCCGTGGGCTTCTGCCAGCTGGGATCAGGATCCATGGGCAGGCACTCAGAGCTGCTGGAGTCAGCCACCTGCAGTCTGGGGAAGGCTCGTGGTGTGCCCTGGCCCTGGAGCAGTGCAGGGTGCCACGGACAGGTGGGCTGGGTGGGCCTGGGGCAGCTGGGTCTCCCTGCCACTCTCCTGTGTGCAGAGCAGTGCTTTATGCAGAACCACGGCATAGACAATGTGTAAACTGTTGGGAAAGAAGAAAATTATTTGGGGTTGAGCTCCTTGTCTGAACTTTGTCCTTTTCTCAAGCAAAAGAAAATATTATTTCACCTTTTAAAGAGCCACACATAATAAGAGGCAAAATGTCAAGACCAGTGTTGATATAAACCCCCAAGGAAAACAAACTCTATGCGACTTCTCCGAAAGGTCTCACTTCCTCACCCCTCTCCCCTAGTTTAAACAGATTTAGTAACTGAGGAGGAAGGGGGGAGGGCAGGCTCTCGTCTGGTCACTGCTGAGGGTTCTGTGCATGGACCCATTTCTGCAGCAAACTCAGTGCAGGGGTCCAGCCCCACATAGCACCTGGCAGAATGCACGTCCAGGGTGGGACAATCTCTGCCTCTCCCAAAGGAATCTGGCCCCAGCAGGCAGAGCAGGACAGAGGTACAGATCCATTTTAGCACAGGGGGCAATGCAGACTCTGCCACAGCAAGGGCTCTGTGCTGCTGAGGAGGACCAGGGCTCTCTGGTGCCACTGCTTGTCCAGAGTTGTGGAAGATCCCACCAGCACAGGTGGGCACACGACACACTCAGATCTGTTACCTGTTTGGATCCGTTGGCATCTCCAAGGAGTTACACAAGGATAAAGCTCTTGGCAACTGGCACTAAGGAATGAAAAATTGCTTGTATGTAGGGCCATCCTCTTCCTTTATTATCTTTACTCAGAGGTGCAGTGAGGTCTGAGGCCATGCAGGAGGTGACAGCAAGCTGCACCTTTGCAGAGCAAGTTGCCCATCTGCTTCCACCACGTGTCTTCACAGTTGCTGTTGGTCTCCCCTTCCCCCTTGGCCTCAGCATTCCCCAGCATCCCGATGCTGCAAAGGATCTTGTTTTAAATGGCATGTATTCCCTGGCTGGGGACAGGTTAAAGTTCTTCCAAAGCCATTCAGCAGTTAGCCAGAAATGTGAAATTCCCAGTAACAGTGCTGTTACTGGGGAACACAGACAGTGACTCCTGCCCACAGCCACAGTAACTGCCACATGGTGCAACATGAAGTACAGGAATTAATAATTAATAGCCTTGAAGAGGCTTCAGAAGAGCTGTGTTATTACGTGCATCACAACCAGGATAAATCACAAGCAATTCAGAAGTATATTCCCAGGTTCACTCATAACCAGCGTGGTATTTGGAGTCGCTTTGGGAGCAATAAATGACAGAGAGTCCATATTATAAAAATAAACATGAACTTAAGTGGCAAGGATTCATTTAAAGCAAAAGGGAAAAGTCTTGTCTCCTTGCACTATCAGTTTAACATAAGTAGAACAAGTTTTAGCTTGGAGCATCTGCCCCATGCTGGGAAGAAGGAACCATAGTGGAGGGAACTGGTTGACACTGGCTGCTTCACCTCAAAGGTTTTTAACTAAATTCTCCAAAATATGAGCCTCAAAATGCTGTTCCAAAGTGAAAATAAAAGGCAAAAAGTAGCTGTTTGTCTCATGACACTTTTACTCAGTCTTTTCTTAAATGTGGCTGTGACCCCCCATGTACAGTTCTGGGGTTTTGTCACAGCTATTGTGGTGTTCAATACAGTCTTAGAACTGCCACCCCAGGAGCCCTCAGTAAGATTCCCTGCACTGAGATTCCAGTCCTTGTACTCGCAGTCAGAGCTGTAGCCCTTCGTGCTGCTCTGAAGGCAGGAGGAACTCAAACTTTATTTATTGGCATTAGTAGTTTTAAGCTACCTGAGTGGATTTTAAGAACCTTATTTAAAGCTTTTTGCTGAATAAGAATTTCAGTATTTTGCCTGAAAATGCTTGTTGAAGTTTATACAATGACAGACTTTTCCAATCTGACGTTCCTTTTGGTTAAAAAAAAAAAAAATCTTACCATGTCCTCCACTCAGACCAAAAAATGGCAATCAAACAATCCCAATCATTTATTCAGCCAAGCCGAATAGGAAAAGCCACGGCCCCCCTGCTCGGTGGTGCTGGGCACAGCGAGGCTCTGCAGCCGCGTCCTTGGCACAGCAGAGGAGGCGCTCGGGGGGAGCAGAGTAGCATCGCTGCTCAGGGAAAATACCCAGCGGCTGGAGCAAGCGAGCGTTCCCCTGACAAACCTGCTCCTGGTGGCAGCCCACCCCGCCCAGTGGGCACCGTGCCTGGGGAGGGCCACCAGCCCCGGCCTCCCTGCCCGAGCACCGCCCGCCCTCTGATCCTCCCTGCTCCCGCTTCTGATGTCGGCTCCTCCTCACAGGCTCCGTTTCAATTAGCTCCCTAAATAAATACAATTTTGATGTGTGGTCTCATAGTGGGTTATTAGACTGGCTCCAAAATGCTTTTCAGCGAGAAGCAGCTCACTTTCCAGTGGATTATCCTACTTCACACTTCTGATGTAAAAACCCCGCGGGGTAAACACGCACAAGCACTTGTCTTTTCCTTCGGAGCAGATTTTTTCCTAATCTCTTGAAGAATTAGCCTTTAAACGACTCTTGGTGGCAAGCGGAGCAGTGCCGGTGCCTCAGCCGTGTGCAATCTGCGGCGGCAGCAGTAGATGGAGCCAAGCGAGAAAGGAAAGCTTTGAGGATTGCAACATTTCTCCCACGGTGCAGGTTTAGCGCTTGACTTAACTCGATTAAGAAAAAAATTTTCATTTAGCTCCTGATGCTTTGAAGGTAATACAGGGAATAATTATGTGTAGCTCTTCCAGCACAATACCCAGTGGAAAACAGAGACTTTTAGAAAAGTAACAAGTTGGAGGCAATTTATCTTGAGGGATGAAGAATGTAGTGGAAGGGAGAGACGATAGTTATATTATTTTTTTGGGAAGTTGAGAGATGAGAAGAGTAATCTGGGAGGGTGGCCGTAGGGGTTTGAGAACTGAAATATTCCTAATTTCTTCCTCTTCTGTAAGTCCTGAAAAGTTCCCCAGCTGGGCAGGAGTTATCCCAGCATGCCCAAGGATGCACTGGGAATGTTGTGGGCTGGGCAGCAGGTTCAGAGAGAGTGCGGCACTGGTGCCATCACCCATTGTCCAGGGCCACCCCAGAGACACTGCCTACGGGTCAGCAGTAGCAGGAGGTAGATGGGAGGTGGTGTTCATGCTCTGCGGTGGGCTGGCACAAGCCTGTTCCCAGGCCCTCTGAACAAACTGTGCCAGCTGAGTGTAAGGCTGCCTCCTCTAAGTGCAGGCCACGCAGTTCCCCGAGCTGTGGAGGCAGTGTATGCTCAGCAAACTCTGCAATGGATGTCGGAACAATAACATTTTACCCAAGGCACCTTCTAGAATATGTGCTGGCTTGGTGTAAGACAGTTTATATCTGTGTTTTGGGGGAAAATACTTTGCTAAGCAGGAGAAATTGAAAAACCCTCAAGTGCTCACAATGGCCTCTGCTTTTGGAGCAGGACAGTTACTAACTGACCTGATGGTTCCTCAGAATTGTGCTGCTTGGGCTGGGTCTCACTGAGGGGGCAGAACTGCCCCCCACCCAGGGCTGTCCCACCTCCTGCTGGCTGCTCTGCCTTGGCCAGCACTGGAGCTCTGGTTTTGGTCTGGGTGTGTCCAGGTGAGAGCTCAGCAAAACCAAAGAGAGCGTTTGCCCAATGTTCCAGTGGCCCTGTGCCAGGTGGAAGTTGTCTTGGCCCCGGGCGCAGGGTGGGCAGAGCAGGGCAGGGACAATCAGCACCTGCATGCCCCGAGTGGTTCAAGCAGGCTGTGTGAGGGGCGGTTACTGCAGCTCAAACAGGGAGAGATGAACGAGCCCATATTGAACCCTCCCTGCCTGCAACTCTCATAAACCGTTCCCCTGTTTAATGTTTTTAATTGGGTTTAACTCATGCTGAATGTTGCTGTAGGAAGATGCTGTTTATTTGGAAGTTGCTGCATTCTAGTGGTCAACAAATATATCTCTGTGTGCTCCAAATTCTATTAAAAATCACATGGAGAAAGGTGATGGAGAAGGACAAGATGTAATCTAGTCTGGTTCTTTCTGTTTCTGCATTTGTTTTATTTTAAGCATCTGGGGTTTAAATCCTTACCAGGAGTACTTTGTATGGGAAGAATTGAAAAAGACAAATCACTTAACATTATCCCCTTCTTCTCTGCTCTCTGTCTTCCTCCCTTCCCTGGGCTGACTGGGCCTGACAAGGCCAGCAGGGCACTCCAGGCACAGGCTGGCAGGCAGCTCTGGATTCTCACACAACACTTTTAGTACACATCTGAAGGTGATGAATCAGATGTTTCAAAGAGCACTCGATCTGTGCAGTTTAATAAACACTTAAAGCAGTATTTGGGGATGGATATGTGGGGCCCTTGGTGGGAGGAGATCTGTGGCAGCAGGAGAACTGAAGGGTGTTCTCCCTTCACAGACCCCTGGGCAGGTGTCTGGGAAGGGCTGGCCAGGCCTTCTTCCCATTTCTCCATATGCTGTGGTCGTATAGAGACACAAACAAATGAGCAAGATCTTGTCATGCAAACAGGGAAAAAAATACAAAAATGTTCTATTCCTCTAAAAGTATTCAGAAGGTGAATAAAAATCATAGAAGCATAGTTTTAAAAATATTTAAAACTCCAACCTTTCCTACAGTCCATTTCTACTAACACATTGTGCCCATGGTGCCCCAATGTCAATTAGTCAATGCAACTGGCAAAGCAATGCTTTTGAGTTATAATTCCCTAAATGTCCTACATTTAGCACAGAAATATTAAATCCTCATAAATTACGTTGTCAGTTGATTTCAACTGTATTGTGTGTTGTTAAATGAAACAAACACTGTATTTAAATTTATTTCCCTTGCAGTTCCATTGTTCAGCTTTATTTTGATTTCTTTTAAGACAAAGAGAAAAGCACATCCATCCTATGAAGAAGGCTACAGCCAAAACAAATGCACATCAAGTAAGTTTATTTAAGCAGATGTGCTCATAAAATGTTAACAAGACACAAGATAATTACAGGAAAAGGCTAAAGTCCAACTCAGTATGGAGCCCAAAGGTCTGAGTTTTATTTAAGACTGAGATCAAATAAAATATGCACTGACAGTGTAGCACCAAGTCTTCTATCAGTAGTGATGCAGCCATTGTTTTCAAGGCCAATAAACTTTAATGTACCAGTGGAGTTGTATCCAAATCACATAAAATGCCTAGCCATAGAACAAGCAGAACAGGCTAAAATGGGAATTATGGTTCAAAATATTGCCCTAGTGCAGATTTATTTATTACCACTCCTATTTTGGCATGGAGGCTGTTTCTTACGTCGAGATGGTGCTTCAAACGTTTTTGTTTTCTTCTGCAAACACATCTTTGTTCTTCGCAAACTGATTGTCTTCCTTTACCTAAATCAGAGCACAAGTGGTGCAGATCCCTTGAGGTCTCACTGAGGATTCCTCACCAGGCAGCTGATGTGACCTGTCCTGCTGACAGGGCTGCAGCTCCGGCACAAGCAGGGGAAGGGGGTGGCTGCAGGGCCCAGTGCTGCTGCCATCCCTGCACCTTGGCACTTCTGCTTGGAATTTCTGGCTCATTCTGCTCTGCTCTGTGCGAGGGGGTGCCCTAACACTTGGTGGAAGCTTCAGGGCCAAAGAGGTTCTTTGACTGAAGGTCTTCAGGCTCTAGATAAATGGCTTACCTTCTCTTTGTTTCCATCCTTTACTTGTGGAAAGAGTTGGAGTGCTGCCCCCTCAGCAGGGAGCTCAGCTCTCCTCCCCCGCAGCCGGCGGGTGCTGGCAGAGGCTGGCAGAGCAGTGCGTGCTCTCCCCTGCACTGGAGGGAGAAGGCCCTGGTGTGTCCCTGCTTCTGGCTGTGCTGGGGTGGGAGGTGCCCGTGGCTGCAGGGGACCGGGTCCGTGCTGAAGCCTGCCCTGGAAACGCAGGTATTAATGTTGGTTCTGGCTCTGTGCTCAGGGCGTCTCTGCTCAGTCTGTGCAGAAGCCACTTGGGATGCTCAGTGGAGGGAAGTTTGGCTTTTCCCTGCACTCATCCTGAGCTGTGCCTCAAGGTTAAGAAAATTCTTTTTCTGACTGCAAAGAAAACTTACAAAATGTGACCAGAAAGGACCCTATGCTTTAGCCACTAGGAATGAAAATAAAGGATGGTTTAAGATCCTATGCTTTTAAACTGCTCTTATAAGCTCTCTAAATCCAAGTGATGGATTTTGAGCACCTTGGATTAGTGTTACTGAAACTGGTTTCTCCTCGTTGATTATTTTATTTCTGTTAATTCACTAACAATGGGCTGCATTCCTGCCTCCACCTGCTGGAGACATGCAGGTCACGGTGTGTCGTGTAAGAGAAATTTGGGTAACATCTTTCACTTCGTTCCAAATTATGCATGTAGTAGCAACTGTAAATATTCCAGATTAGCATTGTAGGATGGTGACCAAAATGTATGTGCTAGTAGATGCTCTTTTTAAGGATTTCACTGTAGTGAAATCAATCATTTTTTCTTTTTTTCTTTTTTTTTTCTTTTTTTTAAAGATGCCTGCTTCATTTAATATAATTTTAGAATATATAAACAAACTTTTTGGTTTTTTCCCCTGGACACTGTCAGTATTGGAACAGCAGTCTCAGAGGTGAAAGACTTGTAATTAATACAGCATGCCAATCAAATCTTATGAGTGACACATATTTCTTTAATGTCTCTTTTTTTATTGTTGAGCTATGTTATAAACATTTTAGCAGTTCACATCTGCCTCTCGTAGAACAATTGTAATTGAAATTGAAATGCCATTTTTTGCTACGTAATTCTATTTTAGAAGCACACATTCTTGCTCGAGCATACGATGTTTTCAGTTCCGTATCTCACAGTGCTGAAAACTCTGTTCAACCACCAATAGCAATTGTTCTGTGCGTCTTTCACCTGCCACAAGGAAACAAAATGTTACCCTGAAAATTCCTCTTCATCTGTACCGTGTTTTGCTCTCTATACCTCCTGCTCTGGCAGCAGAGATGCTTTAGGACTTTGGAACTCCCCAACGCAAGGATAACGTGCAACGTTTCTCTATCTTCTTTGTGGAATTGAGCTTGAAAATTCAAAAACTTCCCACCTGTTTTTTCCCATTTAACTGTAGCATTTTAATATCTTATCAATAACTTAATGTAACTCATTAATGTCTTGTTTAAATGTATTATTTTACTAATTAACCACATTTTTTCTTGGCATTTTTGACTGCAACTCCCGCTTCCCATACGAAGGCAGGGAAAAGATTCTGTAGCATAAAAGGTGTCAGCGACGAAATTCTGAAGGCGCTGCAGGCTCTGTGTGCGCGGTGGCTCGGGGCTGGCTCCGGGAGGAACCCGGCCCTCTGTGTGCTCTGCGGCGAGATTCTCCCGTGCGAGAGAGAGTCTGACTGAGTGACCCCCAGCTTTCCTTCACCAGCTGTGACAGTGGAGGAAAACGGGGCTTGGGTGCCGCTTTAACGGGTTGCATTGGCCCCCGGAGTAATCTTACAACCTTCGTGTATAAAACCTTCTACACACTCGGTCCGCCCCTATGTTTATGAGCAATGGGTTTATTCCTTGACACTTATAAAAATTAAGATCCAGGAGCTCATGTGCTGTTGGTACTTAAGAATCTGAGCTCGGTGTCTGTCCTGGCAGAGATGCTGGCGCCGTGGCCGGGGCAGGACCGGAGTCGCCCGGGGTCCCGCACCGCTGGCCGGGGCTCCGCACGCCGGGAGCCTCCGCTGGGGAAGGTGCGGAGCTCAGCGGGACAGGCCGGCTCTCTCCTGCCTGTCCTGCTGTTAATTCTCCCTCGGAACCGCCGGGGCTCCGAGCCGGGCGAGCTGCGGAGCGGGGCTGGCTCCAGTCCGGGGCTCGTCCGCGGCCGTAGAGCGCAGCCTGTGCTCTGTCGGGCTGCCCCTCTGTCTCAGTCGCGCTGCCGCAGCCAGAATTGGAGTGTAAATGCATTTATCGACCAGTTTATGAGATGGGCTGCTTGGGACTAAGGGGTTGGGGCTTTTTTTGTTTTCTAAATCGGGCTTAAGGAACAATGAGGAGCTGAGCACGCAAGGAACTCGTTCTATGTGGGAAAGTGATTGAACAAATTAGAGTTTTTGCAACGGAATTCCCTTCGTCTAAAGCATAAAATCATTCCTGCTAGGGTGGTATGCTGACCCCGACCGAGCTTTCTGGTGGCCGCGACTGAAAACGCGGATGTGTTCATATCTGCAGGGACCACATCGAAAATCAGTTTGAAGTTCTCAATCCAGCCCTTCAGTTCTCTCTTTCTAGTCCCAGGTTGGAAGGGTGCTCCAATCTGTAGTAAATGTGACTGTTTGAGCACGCATACACTGTGAGCAGTCCCATAAACTGTCTGTTCCAGGGAAACATCTTTCCCCGTCCGTTACGCAGACACTGAACTTCAGAAACACCCAGGGAATCCCTACGGAAAGAGCAAAGCCAAAACTGGTCTAGGAACGGGGACCCCGCTCCGTCGCTCTCTGACTCTTTCTCCCTGTTTTCACACGCAGAGCCCCGAGACACCAAAACGTCTCGATTTAGGCAGAATAGCGCGACTCCAACGAAAAATATGCAAGCCCCTCGTTTTGAGACGAGCAAGTCTGTGTTGCGGGAAGGGGTGTCATGTGAACTCGTCTGTCCTTGACTAACTGAGGCTGAGGGTGAAAGTGCTTATTGTCCATGATAACTTTTTAGCCGCAGGATCAGAGGAGTTCTTTCAGGAAAAGACCTTGGGAAAGGTGGTATGGTATCCTCAACAATTGGGTGCCACTGCTGAATTTACATAAATTAACGTCTAGAGATAAATAGAAATAGTAAGCAATAAGCTAAGCTTATTGATAATGGGAGGGGAAATTAGCCCGCGTTCCTCCGTGCCCGCCGGCGGGAGTGCGGGCAGCGGCCGTGGCAGGGGTGACGGCAGCGCTCCAGTCCCGGAGCACTCCAAGAACAGCTCCAGGTTTCACCATGGCAGCACCTAGCATGTCAGGTAACTCAGACATGCAAGAAAGGGGAGAGCACAAGGAAACGCTGCCAGAAGAGCCTGCAGTCTCACGTGCGTCTTCCGAGCGATCAGCTGGCAGCAGGTGAGGAATCCCACGCTGGGAATTGCATCACGCACCGCTCGGCGCGACGAGCTGCCAGGCGAGAGGTGCTGGAGAGCAGGAGGGTCTGAGGGGAGCAGGGCAGGAGCGGCCCCCGGGACTGGGTTCGACTTGTGGGGTAGGAGGGACGGCCTCTCCTGGCTCCCCCTTAGCCTCTCTCGAGGTTTGTTCAGCTTTCTGTGCGGCACACAGGCTGCAGCGTTTTGCTTCTCTCTTGAACCGCGTGTGTTTGGAGTCCCGAAGCAAATCCTTCCACCCCTGCATTCCTTAATGACAGCACAATAATCTCTAATACAAACCAGAGCGGAGCGCTCCGCTCAGGGCAGCGCTGCTTATTCGCGCGGCTTCTGATATTTCCCGCTGTACGTGAGGGTTTTCTATTGACAAAGGCAGCTCCGGAGAGCCTCAGCAGCCGCTGCAACGCCGTCATCCCTGACTGCAGCTCCTGCTGTTCATATCTTTACGTAAAAGCGACGTCGTCTGCAGACAGAGTACTCTCCTCTCTTCTCCTCTTCCTCCCCAACGCGTTTTTTTATGTCTCTTTTCAAGAAGAGACGGGGCAGCGGCGCTGCTAGGCGCGCAAAGGGCGCGGCGGCGAAGCGATGCCTGAGCGGTCCTGCCTGGCCCAGGCGCTTCATTGGCCGTACGCGGAGCTCTGGGCTGCCCCGGTGGGAGAAGGAGAGAGGCTCGGGGCGGCCACGACCCGCGCTCCCCTCGGCACGGCGAGGGGAAACGTCAGTCGTAACGGAGAGGCCACCCAGAACCGAAAGGAAACGATTTCTCGTTGTTGTTATTTTTTTTCCCCTGAAAATCAAGCTGTGTTTGGGTTGCTCGATTAAACCTACAGAAATGATCCCGCAGCGCCTCGGAAAAGCAGAGGAGCGGCCAGCTCCCTCCTTCTCTGAGGAGCTGGCCCTCTGACGAGAGGCCGCTTCCATCTGGCGAGCGGTCCCGCTGCACTCAGCAGCTGAATGGGCGCTCTCGCCGCCGCCCCGGCCCGATGGCTCCCAGCGCCGCTCGGCGCCGGCAACTCTCCTGCGTCGGGAGCCCTAGACACTCCTCGGGGGGCGGCGGGGCCCGGGGGGGCCGGGATCCTACCGGACAGCCCGGCGCAGCTGCCGAACCGGCCGAGCGGGCTCCCGCCCCTTTCTCGACACCACCCGGCCGGCACCGAGCGTTCGCCGTGCCCCGCAGACAACCCTGACCCGGTTCCCCTGCCCGGGCTACTCCACGCACCTGGCAATTTTCGGGAGAAAAAGCAGGAGATTGGGGTGGCCTCGTCCTTTCCCGTCCCACTGCCCCGCTCACGCCAGCTCCGGGGACGCGGCTCTGCCGAGCGTGTCCCTGCGGGAGCACGTTCTGTCGACTGGGACAGCCCCGGGACAGGTAGCGCCCGGACGGGCCCGCTGGTCCTCTCGGCCCCCGCCCGCTCTCCTAGGGCACCTGCCGAGTGTCTGTGCGGGTAAGGCCACCGGTGCGGGCACGGCCTCTGCCTCGCCGGCCCAGCCCGCTCCCCGGGAGCGGTGGGGCACCGCCAGACCCCCGGAAGCGCCTCGGAGGCTGCCGAACCCCGCGGCCGCGGAGGGGCCCCGAGGGCCCTGGCGGGCAGCAGGGGTGGGGGGCCGCCGCCCCCATCCCGCTTCGGCCGGTGGGGCCGGTGCAGAGGCTACGCAG
>VZTB01004456.1:1322886-1348191 GCA_013397245.1 Thryothorus ludovicianus
CCGGCGGCACCTCGGCCGCGCTGGCCAGGGCCACCCGCCGGGCCGGGGCCGGGCTGCCCGAGAGCCGGCGGGGATCTGGGATGGAATGTGTTTGCAGGATTTGGGGAGACATTTTGGTTTGCTGCTGCAACCACTGTAACATTGGACAAAATAATCGCAGTGGAAAGACGCGATTTGCACTGATCCGTGGCAGAAAACGACCGGGGAAGATCTTTGAGCAATATAGGCAATATGCAATTAAATTAGCAGGAGTATAATACGTAATGCTTTACTTCTACCCTGAGAAAAAAAAAATCATAGACGTGAAATAAATTGCAAAAATTTCTTCACATATTATAACAAACAGGAATATTTTGCATTCTGTCTAGAAACTGAGTCTGTTATTTTTTGGTCTAAATTTTTAAGGCAGTTCAAAGGCATACATCCCCTTTCCAACTATCAATAATATATCATGATAAAACAGCTGGATTATAATGTCTCTTTTTAAACTAATTATGTTATTAGTGTATTTCAATGGTAAATACACACCCCTGTCACTTCCCTCCGTTTTGGAGCAGCCTGTAAAGCCTGGTATCTCCTGAAGTGCTTACTGCTCTGGTGAACCTGAAAGTGGGGGGGCAGATTTAGCCAGCGGCTGCTTCATTTGTTCACATATCTGGGCAGAAATATCCGGGACAAAAAGGAGTATGCTTCTCCTAACGCAGCTTTGATTTTTTTTATTTTTTTTTTTCATTCCAGACAAAATTTGGATTTATATTAAATCTGTTATTTCTTGCAGTAACAGGGATCGATTCCATTTTATTTGCTATCTCTTCTGGAATGGCAAGGGCGGCAGATGAAGGGATTGCTTAGAGGAGACCCGAGCCCCCCGCACTCGGTGGGGAGGCCGGCGGGAGGTTTCGGAGGTTTCGCCTCCAGGACCTGGGGCCCTCCCGGCTGCCAGAGAACCCGCAGCCGCAGCCCGAGCACCCAAGGCTGCTGCTGGGGCGATTTCGGGGCTCGGGAGGGCTCGGTGGCCGCTCGGTGGCTGCTCGGTGGCTGCTCGGTGGCTGCTCGGTGTGTGCGGTCAGCGCCTGCCGAGCGCGGGGCTCGCTGCGCTCCGGGGCTCGGGGCAGCTGGGGAGGCTGTGCAGCGTGAATATAACAGCGACATTTCAGGGCAAAATTAGAAAAGGATTCCACACTGCTTGGGCCAGCTTGGATAGTGCCACGAGTTGCATAAAATGCAGAGTCAGAGAAAGGCTGTGGATTTCGAAGCCCAGCAAGATGGAGAAAGGCCCTTGCTGTGTCCTCTGTAGAAGGTGTGCAGGGCAAACGACAGACTTGCGAAAAACAGAAAAGTTCTTCTCTTTGCCTACAGATTTTTTCCCCACATAGTCAGTCGTGTTAATGCTCAAATGAGGGAAGAAACAAGCAAATAAATAAATAAAACGCTGAAGTGACTTGATCAGCAATCAAGTCACTTGATTACCTCTCCAGTGAAGGTAAACAAACCAGGTATTGCTCTGGGATGGTTCGGTGTGGTAGGAAGGGGTTTTGGCATGATTTGGGATGATTACATTACTCACAAGGCAAAGATTGACTCATAATGAAATGACAGTTTCTTGTTCATTGCAGAACATAAAATTTCCACTTTTGTTTTGAAACAAAGGACAAGATTAGTTACAAGTAGCAATGTTGTGAGCCCCAACAGCTGAGTCTGCAGTAGCCAAACGAGCGAACTGTAGGAGTCTCTGGATAAATGGGTGCAATTAGGAACCGAATTTTCCTTTCTCCAGGTGAATTGAAATAACTAAATAAAGTGGGCAGGAAGTTTTTATTGAATATCCACCTTGCGGACTGTGTAGTTGTGGTTTGCTATAGCCAAAGCTCTGAATGAAAACTGATCTTTTTGATAAAAATGTATTAGAATTTATTTAGAAAGCAGAGGTGTTTTCTGAGTTATGGTATTTTATAAAATGTAACAGGGAGATAACCTCATTTTGCAGAATTGTAGCCTTAACAGCAGTGGTTACATTTAGGAAGGAGATATAACTTTTCTCCATTAGTAACTAAGTAAAAAAAAATACATTAACAGCTTCACATCTAACTTTAAATAAATGTTAAAAGTCAAGCTAGACTTCTGAGCCAGAGAGGAGAAAGTATAAAAGAGAAACAAAAATGAAAATAGTCATAAGGTAAAATGAGCCTGAGATTTTGTTTGAAATTCAGTGTTAGTGTTTCTAACATGCATGCTAATATATATCTGAATCTCCAGCGCCTTGTTCAGGCAAATTATTCACTGGTTTTAGAAGGCTCTTTAAATTCAGTACAAAATGAGACAGATACTCTACTTTTTTCCTTTTCCCTTTAAAAATTACTTTTACATATCAACCTTACATTTACTTTACATTCCGGGACATGCTTTAGCTGGACTTACACTTCCCAAATGCAATACTGTCTTAGCCTTGCCTTGCTGTTTGCCATACCTGCAGCTGCTCTGGCCACACGAGAGCTGCCACCTCGGCCGTGGCTGCTGCAGCCCTGAGCCCAGAGCCAGCCCCTGGCCCCGGCAGCACTGCCAGGAGCGGGGTGGGAGGACGAGGGCTCCTGCCCCTGGGCCTCAACAGGCTGCTCTGGACACAGCCATTTTGCAAAATAGGCTCTGGTTGTTAAAAACCAAATCACTGGTAGCTGTTTCCTCCTCGTGTATGGCCAACACGTGCCCTGAGTAGGGCACTGCCATGGCCCCTTTCCGTGTGCTGAATGTGCCTCCTAAGCAGACACACCACGTGTGCTATGGAGCACAGTTCCAATGCAGATTATTTTGAAGCAAAACCCTTAAAATGAAGTATTTGTAGTCACCATTAGGTGCCTGCTGTCTCAGGAGGGTGCAGAGTTGAGGTCAGCACTGCAGGGTCTGGTTGCATCCCAGCAGCCCAGCCCAGCCCACCTGTGCATGGCTCATCACCTCGCTCTCACAGAATGGGGGTTTTACCTTTCAAAAACTATTTGCCTGTGGGCAGCGAACAAGCAGACTTTTCTGAGATTATATTACAGTAGAGGGATTGTTAATGTGACTAATTTCAGTTTGTTATTTTCTTGGGTTTGAAATTTTACAGTGATCCTCCTCGCAGATACAGCAGAACTGCCGTAGCACAAATTGATTAAATACCCTTGATATCAGCATAAGTAAGGTGTAGCACATTTCTTCGGGATTTGATAATCTCCTGTAACAGGCAAATAGAACACTTGTCTTGGAGGTCATTTCTTTGCTTCCAAGATATAATATTTTCTTTAATATGCACAAAATTTTCCTCTGCAAACATTGACATGAACTTGTGAACATGCAATTCCTATTGGCTTCAGTGAGAGCCATCTTCGCTCATCAAAGGAGGGAGTTTGGCTCTTGATTTTACTGCAATCAGTGTTTTATTTATAATGTACAAGAGTGCACGTGCACTCTCCCAGTAAGAGCTGATGGGATTTATGTGCACATGCTGAGGACCAAATCCTCCTGGTAGCTGTCAGGAAGTTTACTTTCACATGCTTGTTCCTTAGTGTAACCTGAATCACCATTCACTGATGACAAAAACAAAACCAAACAAAGAATAATTGTCCAAAAACACCAGTTTTTGGATTTTTTTTTTTTTGCAGTTGTTACTTTCATCATGTTAGTATTACAATGGGGAGCAAGCAAGCTTGATTTTGCAGAAGGAACTGTAAATAGTTTTAAAGCATTTTTGGTTACAGCTGGGGATTGCTCTGATAGAAGCACTGCTGCTCTTTGAGGGCTGGCACTGGTGTTAGTGAGGGAGCACGTGTGGTGCAGCCTGTGGAGGGGGACAATTTGATGGGGACAGTTCGATGGGGACAACTCTCCTGTCCCAGAGAGGAGCCTGGCAGGGGCTGGGCTGTGCCTGCACAGCTGGAGCCAAGGTCCAGCAGCTCTGTGGGACTGGACCCTTGGGCTGTGGCATGATGCCTGCCAAAGCTCTTTGGTGAGAAAGGCCAAGTTCTCCTCACACACCAACCCCCAGAACAATTGTATCTAACCTGTGAGATCCTGGCAGAAGGATCGTGGAGCTGTGGCTGGTGGCTCACAAGGGTCCAAAGCCTTGGGCTGCAGTGAATGGATGGCAGCTGGCACGGGGGAGCAAGCTGGAGCTCCCTGCCTGTGTGGGGTGGGGTCATGCAGGTTACCTGCACAGGTGGGTCTGCTGGTCTTCCAGCATTTCTGACTTTCCAGAAGAGGAAGAGCTGATCCTCCCCCCTCCACCCCACTGTTAATAATCACGCTTTGCAGACTAAATATCTGTTCTGTGAATGTTTGTGTGTTTGTGCAAGCTGGACTCAGTACATGCCACCCCTGTGGAGCCCTCCTCGGAGCGGTGTGCACGGGGCTGGCAGTGCATCCTCCAGCAGCGCCGGCAGCCAGGGACATTCCCTGCGCAGAGGGGCTGAGCTGCCACTCCACAGCCCCGGGCAGGGGCTGGAGCCAGCAAATCCCTGCTCCCAGCAGTGCCCGTGAAGCCAATTGCCCTGGCATGCAGCAGCTTGCAGTGTCATGCAAGGTCAGTTTACCTGACAGCAAGTGTCTGGTGAGGGCTCAGTGGTGCTGCTCACTGCAGTTTTTGGGGATGTGGCTTTTCACAGGCCTAAGCTTTTTCACCCACCCTAAGCAGAAGCTGCAATTTAACATCATGAATTATATGCACAGGTGGACCTTGGTGTGGGCTTCATCTGGCAATTAGAAAAGTTTCCCCGATGGAGTTCGACCCTGTGGGGTCAGGTCCCACTCACTGGAGTCGATATGGAAAGAGTGGTGGGACCCTACATGAGCATTGGCACTGGCAGGGAGGCTGGTTATTTTAAGTGTGCAAACAATGTAAAAATACAAATGGGGTTAAACAATTTGAGGGAAGAAATGGTAGTGTAATCTTGCAGCAATGCTATCTCTGCATGGCATTGTTTGTTTGAACCTGCCAGGCTCACTGCTTGGAGCTGCAACAAGCGAGTTGTTCGGCTGATGGGAGCAGAAAGTGTTAACAGCACTGACAGCTCCTTCAGTAATGGAGGAACAGGCGGATCCTACGACCAGGGATTCCCGCTGCGCCCTGGCTGCTCCTGGCCGGAGCTGCTGTGGAGCAAAGTTCCACGGAGGAGGCCGAGTTTGCATTTCAGCTGCAGCTTCCCTTTGTGTCTTGCACTGGGGCTGCAGGGGCACGCCGGACCTTTGTGGGGCCGCTGAACGAGTGTGGGGTGTCCTGAGCTGCAGGGAGCCGGCGCTCTCTGGGGTGTGCAGCTCCCTCCAGCTCCTTCGGTCCTGCCTCGCCTCGCAGCCCAGGCTGGGGCTGGTTCCCAGCACGGTTTTGTGAGTGTAGAATAAATTAGCCATAATGGCGCCTGCATTAATTTTATGTGGGAGAATCCCCAGGGATTCCAGAGCAATTACAGGGAGAGCAGTCTTGCCCAGTGCTGCATCCTTCCCATCCTGCTGCTGTTCCCCACCAGAGGGAAGCAGCAGCAAGAGGGGACAGGAGGGCTGGGTGATGCAGAGCTGGTAGCTGCAGCATCCTTCGTGGCAAAGCCAGTGCAGGGTGGTCCGTGGTCCCTCTGCCCTCCACAGCTGGCCCAGGGTGCCTGGGTTGGGTGCCAGCAGCACTGGAGCTGATGTGTCCTGCAGAAAGGCTGGAAAACAGGCCCAAGGCAAGTGCACTGTCTTGGCTTCATTCATGTCCCTTGAACACTGGTTGTCTTGAGTAATTGAACCCTGTCCCATTTGTGGCTTTTTTCTTAAAAAAAATCAGCTCATGCTTTGGCAGGGCTTTGTCTGAGTGTGTAGTGGGTACATTCAATGACAAGGGCTCTAACATTCAATTTGTTGGATGCCACAATTAAACCTCAGGTTTTTCACCCAACCATCCAAAAGCTAACTGGATGTTGTCACTCGGGCAGGAATACACACAAACAAGGGCAAGCCATGGCCCCGGATCCCAACAATGTGATTTTCATCACCCTACCAGTCTTTGGGGAGTCTTCAGCTTCCATCTGGAAGTACCTTCAACCCTTTCCACCTATAGATCTTGAAATAGCTATAACAGAGAGAAAACCAAAATTACATGGAGTTTATTGCCATTTCTGAAGGAAAAAAGTGTTTGAAAAAGTTTATTCAGGAAGCCAAGGGAAGTTAAGTGGGAGACATTTGCCATTTCATCAGTCTGTTGGTGATAGCCATTCATGTCATAAATGGTTTGTGTCATTTGATGCCAAAAATAACACAATTTTCCTCCCCAAAGGCCTATAGGGTTTTTTTGCAAAAAATGTTTATTTGTTAATAATATACTTTAAACAGTCCAGCCTTGACCTCAAGTCTCCAAAAAAATCCATCTTCTCTCTGAAAAATCCTGCGAAGTTTGTGTAATTTTTTCTGGGAAGGTGTAATTGATGGCACAGTGAAGGGCAGTGTGTTTGCTTTAACTACTGCAGCTGCGTGGATTAACTGTTTATAAGGGCCTACTGTGCTTTGAATGGCAACTTGCTTAGATTTCAGGCTTTAGTTGACAGCACTTCCTAATTGTTCCTTGGATTTGCCTAAGTTCAATCAGTAAAAATAAATTTCTGCACTGAGCTCACCCATCGTTGTTCCCTCACTGCTGCTTCAAAACCTTTGAAATGTTCGTTTGTAGGAGTTGGATTCCATGGATCACCCTGCAGCCTTGAAATGGTGGTGACCGAGACAGGGGCTGAGTGGGGCTGAACTTGTTCTGCATCTCCTGTTGATTTCAGAAAAAATGTCAGAGGAATTTGGGTGCCGAGAAAATAACCTGTATGCAAATGTTTTGGTCAGGCTTTTGGGTGTACTAATGGGAGTCTCTAGAGTTGAACATAGAACTGACAGTTATGAAATGTGATTAAACATTCAAAAATGTAACAAATGATTTTCTTAATATCTGTGATATGGAAACTGTTGTTTTGGGAAAAAATAGTAAGTAAGATAATTAATTTATAACATGTTGCACTGTTTTGAAATTGCCCTGCCAAAAGCTGGAGTTGGATTTCTTCTGGCAAAGTGTTTGTGGAATGCCAGTGACATGTGACCAGTACCACAGTAAGGCAACAATTGTCTCTTCACTAAATCACCAACTACCACTGATTTAACCAATCTTAAATCACATTTTTCAGCTGTTTTTGTTCTGCCATCAGCCACTCTGATCCTTCTTTTACAATTTTTCATGTGTACTTTCACTAAACAATCAAAGTATTAAGGCATTTGTCAGATTTTTTTTTTGTTAGTCCTTAAATGAAAATGTGGTTTTCTAGCACTCTGGAGGACTTATTTGCTTTAAGATCATCTGAGTTGTGGGAGAGAGTTACACATTTAATTTCTCAAAGCAGTTCAGCTTCCAGTGCTAGTTTGTTTTCAGTTCGACAGGCGCTTGGATAAAATAAAGAACAGTATGTATAAAATGAATGGAATTCATTTTTTCTTTGAACATTTCACATTTGTGGAGCTAATTCACTTGGATAACATAGACACTCAGGTGCTTTGTATAAAGCTTCTTTTTGTGGGACTCCATTGCACTAAATGGCATTAGTTTTATGCTGAGAATATGTTTGCAGTTTATTAATTGTAGCAATTATATGATGCTTTAAAAATCTATCTTTTGAGAATCAAAGCTTCTGGCTTGGGCTGTGCTCCCACATTTAGAAGTCAGCTAATTTTAGCCAATCTCCTTGAGTGCAACTTAGCAGGCAAAGTTACACACACAACTGGTTGAAGAACTGGGTGTCTTAAGGTGCCCAGGCTGTGTGGTAAGTGATCTCTGAATTCCAGGGGGCATTTTCTGGGGCAATCTGGGGTACAGTGAGCTGGCCAGGCTTTGGCTGTTCACAGACACACAGGACGGGTAAGGCAGGAAGGGACCATGGTGGGTCACCCACCTCCCCTCACAAGCAGGGTTACCCCAGAGCACATGGCACAGGATTGCATCCAGATAGTTCTGGAGTATCTTCAGTGAGGGAGGCCCTACACACTGTCTGGACAATCTGTTCCAATGCAGTAAGGGAAATTCTTCTCACCTTCAGGTGGAAATTCATATCCATTGGTTCCTGCCTGTTGTCCAGGGCAGATAGACACGTGCAGGCTCCCACAGTGGCTGCACAGCCACGCAAGTGACCCAGCTGCTGTGTCCAGGGACAGCAGCAGCATGACCTTCTCCTCCACACCAGCCTTTGAGGTCTGTCCTGTCCTGTCCTGTCCTGTCCTGTCCTGTCCTGTCCTGTCCTCCTCTCTCCTAGAAGTGAGTTCTGTGCAGACCTTGTGGGTGTCCTCTCAGGCCTCCCTCGGGCAGGGGAGTGCTGTGCTGCTCTGGCCACCCTGGGCTGTGTGCTGCAGGCTGACCCTGACCCGCTGCTGGCACACAGGAGGTGCAGGCACCAGCACTCCCCGAACTGCCCCTCAGTTTCTCCTGATTCATTCTCAGGTGATTCACACTCAGCATCAGCTGCTTGTTCGTGAAACTGAAAAGAAGCAATCTGAAAGTGAAACAGTCACATTACTGAGGCTAATATGGATTTGCTCCTGTAAGAGGATGTTAAAAGTCTCTTTGTTGTACAGAGTCTGAGCTTTACCATGTTTTAGTCTTTTTGTCAGCTTTCTTTGGTATTAAATCAAGTGACAAAACATTTAACTTTATCCCTGTGCATGAGCACTTGTGCTAATTAATTCAGTAACTCTTTTGACCTTCTGTTTAAAAGATCACAACTGGTGCTGTTCCTGCCCAGACACCATCTCTCAGCACCCTCAGTTGTTCATGTATTTGAAGCATGGTGGGGATAGCTGGCATCCGTATGCTGTTATATTCTTGTAATAGCAAACATTAGGAAAGTTAAATGGACAAATGAATAAGAGAAAAAGTAGAAAAGCCAAGGAGCAATTAAATGTAACTTTTCATCATGAAAAGGATTTCACTGGTTTATCTTCTAATAAGATTATGTCACCAACACAAGTACCTAGGAGCCTGTGATTGACAGCCTCCTGTACTTTTATCAGGCACTGTGACACTAAACCTTGGGGCCTTTTGTCCGATAGAGTGAGCTCACGGAAACTCTCCGTCCTAATCCCCTTATTCATGTCAGGCACAGAAAAGAAGTTCTGATCAGATGGCATCTTACAACAGTGTCACCTCCACCCCCTTGGTGCTGGATGGACATGGGACATGGGGCGCTTTGTTCGCCGGCTGTGCCTGGCGAGTCCTGCCCAGCATTGCTCTGCACACGCTGCACAGTGCTGCTGCCCAGGGAAACTGGGTCTGCAGGGCAGGAGAGTCCCAGAGAGATGGTAGGGTGATTTACAGTCTGATTTTGTTTATATTCTGCTTTTATTTCTCTGAAGGATGTAAGACCTTTAAAGGAAATACTTCCTTTTTTGTTGTGTCTGTAAGATCGTGTGGTGAAATTTCTCACTGAGCTTCTTCAAACTTTGCACCCAGGCAAAAGAGTAAGTGGAACTAAACCCCCTATCTTTTCAGAGGCATAGAATCAATGCTGTAGAAGTCAGCAATCGATCCCAGTGCTGGTATTATAAGTTTCATAGCTCCAGCCCTTTCTTAGTTGTAGGAATTCCTTTGTGCGTATCCCTGCGGTAACCTATTGCAAATAGCGGTTCCCTGTGGTGCTTTATTTACTTGTCCAACTGTTTGGAAGTCTGTTAGTCTAAAGATCAGATGCTCTGAAACAAATCTTATTACCTTAACCAGCTCTGCAAATTCTTCTTTCTCCATTTTTATTGACTTCTTTTCAGCTAGAACTAATACATGTGCAGCAGGTGGGCAAGTACATCTTTCAAAGTTTAGCCCCTCAGATTTAACATGAGAAACTATAAATCTTTTTGTTTTCCTTGGAAAATGCGGGAAACCACAGGTATTTGAAGAGTTACCTCCTCAGTGGATTTGTGAAGTTTATACTGGTTGCTGCAATTTTTGAAACAGGAGTCTGGGAAATTTTGAAAGAATGCTGCATTCTCGAGCATTGTCCAATTAATTACTTTTTTCCTTGCATGAAGTACTTTTTCAGGCTGTAATCAAAAGCAATGAAATGGGAAAGCTTTAAGATATTTTTCTTTTCATCCATCCTGGCACCACTGGCAGAGAAACGGCATCAAACTTCCTTCAGCTCATCTGCTACAAGCTTGTTCTGTCAACAATGCTCGCCAGTCCTCATTTGAGAAGGCGTGTCCAGCTCCTCTGTATTTTTCATCTCTATGCACATTTTTAAAGTAATTTTAGATGTAAAAAGCCAGTGCTAATTAAATATTTTAAGAAATCATCCTTCAGGAATTCCCCTTTCTCCTCCCTGTCCCCCGCCCCGGCTCCTGGCTACCTTGTGCTCCCCGGTGGGTGCTCACATCCCACCCTGGGCAGATCCTTCATCTCTTGTGGCACTTTGCTCCTGCAGATATCAAAGTCCTTTGCAGAGCGACCTGCCTGGGGTTCCTGCAGGCTGGGGCCTGTCCCAGGCACGCTTATCCCTGGGACACACAATTTCTTCCCATGTCTTCTTAGGACCAGGCTGCCCCAGGAGCCGGGATGGGAACGTTCCCATGTCTGAGGTGTGCAGAGCACTCGCTGCTGCTTTGCCTGTGTTTGTTTTTCCACTGTAGAGCACCAGCGGCTGCCAACATGAAGTGCAAAAGGGAGCATACACAGGATCTTATTTTCAAAAAACAGCATGCCAAGGAACCTGCAAGGCTGCGGCTTTCCTGCAGCAGAGCATGTTTGCTTTGAACAGCCAGCTCTGCTGGGAGTGCAATGTGGTGTCAGTTTGCTGTGGCCTCTGAAGCACAGACAGGGCTGGAGGTGCTCTGCTGAGCAGAGCATTATGTACCCTGGAAATCTGTGGGGCTGGTACAGTCCATAAACGTCTGTAAACTTCTCAGGTCAATCAACCAATAGGTGAACTGAGTAGACTGTGTGATGTCAGGGTGAGTTTGGGGCGAAGGTTCAGTGAAACTGTGAAGGGAATGAAACAATGGCAAAAGCCTTACTGAAATACTGGAGTGTTTAACAGATATGAAGTGTTAAATGCAAGCAGAGCGATGTGGTATGAGGTTGTGTGTGTGTCAGAGAAGGGGACTACAGAAAGCATCTGCAGTCCTGTTAGTATCCTGGGTTTGAACCTGAGGACTTTTTAGCACTGCCCTCAGAGCTGTGCCAGCTGTGGTGCCAGTTTGGGGTGTCCTGCCCTACCACTGAACATGTCTGTTACGAAGGTGTAGGAAATGAAGCACATTCTGCATCTTCCAGAGGGAACCAAGCCTCACTGTGTGCCCTGACGCTACACAGAACAGAAGTGCTTTCCTTGGTGTGTCCTGCCCTTCTCTGAGCAAGAGGATCAGTAAACAGGGAAAAAACATCCACCCACAGTGAGTCTGGGCTGATGTTCCTGCATTAGCAGCACTTTATGCTACAGCATTCTCATTGAAAGAAAACTAACGTTTGTTTGGACCAAAAAAAAAAAAAACAACCCCCAAAAAAAACCAACCAACAAAAACCTCCCTTTGGGATTGAATTTCAGAGCCGCCCTGCCTTACTCTCAGCCCCCTCTGAAGGTTGAAATGATTTGTGAGCCAGGTCCTGTGACCCAGGGAGGCATCAAGCAGCAGAGAAAGGAAACATTTGGAGTTCAGAGGGACAGTGGGTCTTGATGACCAGTGTAAGACAATGCAGATGTTTCAGATCATGAGGTCTCTGAGGATGATGACAAAATGCCCCCAACAGCCGCTGGACTGGAGTCTTCTCTGCAGCCCTTTTTCCTTGGTAAAATGTTGTCACATCTCACAGGACTACATTTTTAGGGTTTATCGTAGAAGAATCTTGGTTCTTATTGCATTAGGTAATTCTGATGAGCAGGGTGGGATTTTAATTTCCCACTGGGAAGTGAGTTACTGCTCTGCCCCATGGACAGGGGCACCCAGAGCAGTGGTGGTGGGGCTGGGCTGTGTGTGCTGCCAGCCCTGACAGTGACCCATGGGGGGTTGTCTGAGAGGAGGTGAGCCAGAAGAGCAAGAGTTTTTGTACAAGAGTCCAATGATAAAGGCATATCCCATTGTCTTTCCTGATACAGACAGAGATTTCCTGGAAGGAGGACAGGCTCTGGAACAAGGAGTGAAAAATACTGATGCAGGAGGAGAAGGAGGAGAAATCATTCAGGATCTTGACTCAGCAGTAGGTCTGCTAGACACCTAGGCACTGACCACTGGCATGTTGGCTCTGTCCAGTCCCAGCCTGTTGATCTTGATGCTCCTGCTCTTGGGAGGAGTAGAGAAGAATCAGTGGGGTAGCACCTACCCTGTGGACAGGAGCTCTGGTACCTGCCCTGGCCCAGGGATTTGAGTTTGCACTGCATCCAGGGCAAAGCATCCCTCAGCATCTCTGCTGGGCCAAAGAGATGCATGAATCTGAGACCCAGGTTTGGGGAAAAGTATGCCAGAATTTGAACACATGTCCACATGTCCAAGCACCAGGAGAACAGCACAGACTGTGGAGCCCAAGTTGGAGAAACAAACCCTGATTCTCTCTGGTCTAATGCTTAATAGGTGAGAAAGAGCAGAGCCCAGCCCTGCTGTGCTTGGGTTGTGCTGGTGTCTCTGTGTCCATACCCAAGCTCAGTGCAGGGGTTAGGTACCAGAGGCCCCGTGGGGCTTGAGGATGGCTTTATTCCAGGCAGAAATCCCAGTGGGGTGCCTAAGAGGCCACACTGAGCACCAAGGTAGGCACAGGTGTGAGCAGCTCACACTCTCACCAGTCAGTGCTAGCGCAGCTGGAAGTGCCAGTGGGCACCTTTTCCTGATTCCATGGAGGGAAGCTCCATCCCGTGCTGCTGCCAGAGTGTGAGCAGTGGGGCTGGGCCTGGCCACCTCTCTGGGTGTGCTGCAGCCACTGCTGCAGCAGCAAATCTCGAATTACATCTGCAGTGAGAAAATAGGATACAGGACTTAAAATACTGGGTGGTTTTTGTTTGTTTGTCTTTTAAAAAGCCAACTGCCTGTTGGCTGAGGGGAGTGCTGAGACTCTCCAAGGCCTTCCTGACATCTGCCTTGCTGGGAGGAGGGTGTGCCCTGCACCCAGTGCAGGAGGGGATGGTGAAGGGGCTGGGCAGAGTCAGCCAGGGTGCCTGACCCTGCCCAGCTCTCACCAGGCAGGGCTGGAGCACCAAGACTGCCAGGGCAAGGCAGCAGCAGCAGGTTTGCATCTTGGCACTGCTGCCAAGGGGACTCTGGCTGGAAGAATTCTCGTGGATGCTGCCAAGCTGGAGCCTGGCAGAAGAGTGAGAATTTCCTAACTGTGACAAATGCCTGCCTGAAAAAAATGTGTGTTTATTTATCAGTGGTGCATTCAATTAGCCTGAGCTTTGGAAAAGCTGTCTCTTTGCTCCGACAGTCTCCCCTGCCATTTGAACCACCTCTGCTGAGGAAAAGACTAGATAGTGTTTTGCTTTAAAAAGACTAGATAGTGTTTTGCTTTAAAAAAATTTAGGAACTGCTTATTTCTGGTGCTCCCCTTTGCAGCCCAGCTTTGACTTCTGATGCTAACTGGAATGGGAACATGCCTTCCTGGTTGTGTTTGCTATTGAGAGCCAAGTTTTTTGGGCCTTTTTTATCTGATGGTAAGTTGCTGTTTTCTTATTGGCTATAGCCAAAGAATGAAACCAGAACTTTGCCCCCAGAGAATTTCTGTCACAGGGGTTTTAATTAAAAAGCCACGTCCACGATCTGTGATTGTGATAGAATTTACTTTGTGATTTTGAAGAGGTGGCTGCCACCTCAGTGTGGTTCGCCACCAGTGGGACAAAGTTTTGCCTTTTGATTTTGGCATTCAGCATTGGGCTTGTGATGGAATCTGAGCATGGTCTTTATTGTTATTATGGTTGAAGGAACATTGTTACAGGCATAACTGGAGTTCTGTAAGCATATGCTGGAACATACACTTAAGATATTAAAAAGAGGTTTTCAATAACAATCGTGTTTAGAAACAAATGACCTTGGTTTTCCATTTCTGGGCTGTTCTGTGTGAAGCCAAATGATCACTGTTCCAGGGATGCATTGACTTTGGGGTTTCAGGCACAAGAGAAGCAAGCTGCCTACTTTAAAATGGTGCTGAGCTAGCAACAATGCTTTTGCCTCCAAAACAGCTCCACAAAGTACCATCTCTGGTAATCAGCTGATTTTTTTAGGTCATATGTAAATGAAGAACACATCTGCTTTCCATATGTCTCACTTACACAGCTTACATATGTTTTTGGATGTATTATCTTAATCATATTTATTGGCCAATGCAAAAAAAAAATTAAAATTATTCTTGGATTCATAATATTATAAAATCAACAACTATAAAGCAAATGAGTCATGTACTGCACTGCAGTTACAGTGTGCAATTGTAACAAGTATTTAAGGGCTGTATTTCTTCACTGGATCAAAATCTACAGGCAACTTTACTATCTCTCCTGTATTTTTGTCTAACAGAGATCTAAAGAAAAATTAATTACACTTCTCTGACTGATTGTTATTCTGCTGAAGTATGGTTCTAATCCTTATTAACATTCTCTAAAGTCATGCATGAAATATGACTTTTGCACCACACTCTGTGGCATATGTTTTCTCTTTCCAGTGTATTTTTCAAACTATCTTCAACCCTCACTGCTGTTCATTATTTTAAGATAGGTTTAAAGTTTGCCACAGTCTCAAAACTGATCCAGTACAGAGCATTGCAAGGAAAAAAAATGACACATCATTCTGCTCATGAACACAAATTGCTTCTGATTATTTAGCTTTGAATGTTCCCCTCATACTGTTTTTATTAAAAGCCCCAGTATATTTACTCTTGATAGTGTCTTCAATTAAGTTAAAAAGAGTCCCTTTTCTATAGCAGTATGTAAAGAAAATAGTTGTTACAACCGCAAAATTACCGAAAAAACCTGGTTCTAGTAAAGTACGACTTCAGTTCAACAACCACAGCACGAAGTTTGCTGTTTTCTTGTAAACTTTCCAGCCATTAGATAAACAGTGTCTGTGTCTTCACACAGAGCTGCACCCTCACATTGTTTGAGGACAGTTGTTTTCCTGCAGGTCTCTGCAAAATGTATGGTCCATTAATCCATTTACCAGTATTGGAAAATTTGTCTGTTTGGCTATAGAGTGACTCTTTGGGCAGTGCTGAGTAGGTTTCTGCTCTAGGAACAGTTTGTGTCAGAAATTGCTGGAGGAGCTGGGCAGAGCTCTCCAGTTCTGCTCGTTGCCTCCCAACTGCCATTAATTTGAGCTGTGACAAGGGGAAGGAAAGTTGTTACAAGTGGGATCCTGTGACTTCTGCTCACATTGCACACAGCTAGGAATGTTTTCCTTTTCCTCTTTTAAAACAGTGATTTAGGGAAATGGTCTAAGTTTAGCAGTTTCTGTAGCTTCTGCTCTGTTTGCTTGACAATAACTGATTTTTTTTTATTTTTTTTTTTGAAAACACTGTCTTTTGGTGCTGTGATGTCACAGCCTAATGTTGTGCGAAGGTGTAACCGGACCAAACATGTCAGGAACATGTCAGTAACTTTCCATAAATTATTCAGTCTCTTTGGGAAAACCCCTAATTATGTGTTAACTCATTTTCTACTTCAGAGAAGTTTTGTCTTGAACTTCAGAGTCCAGTTGCTGGGAAGCTTTTATTTATTTATCTCTTTATTCAATGTTTTTAAAAAATTTTTGGGGCCTTACTGTATTTCTGTTGAAAATTCTTTATGCATGAGCCCTGACAGAGACCTGCAAGGATCTGGCAGAAGCGGGATGTCAGAAATCAAAGAGTGGAGTCGCTTTAAACTCGTTTACAAACAGCCCTGGGAGCGCAGGGCGCAGAGGTCCCCGCCGAGCGCGCTCCGTCCCCGCTCAGCGACTGCCGCACATCCCCGAGCGGATCCTGACGTGCTCCAGGCAATAAAGCTGTTTGTGCTTTGAAGGCCATGGGGTGTGGAGCAGAGGGCTGTTTGAAACATGTCACTTTGAACTGTGCTGGAGGGTCCCAGGGAGCTGGCCACCTCCATCCCTCGGAGGTCTGGTTCCAGTCTGCGAGCCCTGGAGCCAGCCCCATCGTCTGCTCAGGTGGCCCCACTGTGAGATGTCAGGCTGATAAGTGAAAGTAGAGACTTTCGAGAGAAGATCAAGAGTTTACTGCTTGCACTGCATCCCTCTCTATGTGTAAGAGTTCAATATGGCAACAAAAGGAGTTTCCTGCCTGCCGACAGATGCTGACTTTTTAAAAATGTTGCTTTACATTTGAAGTCTCAGCACATGGTGTAATAAAGGCCATTCTGAAACTTCAATGGATTGCATCATGAGGAAATTCAGAGAGGAAGGCGCTTTAGGTGGAGCTGTGGAATCTTTTATGAATTAGTCCTTCGTGAAAAAAATGGGACTATCAAGTTGGGGTCAGTCATGGCTCAGGATCAGTGCTGTCTTGCGTTTTAGCTCTACTAGCATTCCTGCCAAGATGACTGGGTAGGGAACAGGGGCTGGAATGCTGCTGAAACACCCAACTCATGGTGCTGCAGAGGGGAAAAAGTAAAAAAGAAAATGTTGATGCCATGTTTTCTGCCCAAAGGGTACACTGTCCTGTTAGCTGATCCGCAGAACTTCGGTAGGTGCAGGATGATGTCACATTTAGCCAGTTGCTGTGCCAAGAGGTGGGAACTTATTGAATCTCCCCTTGGAGGGAGTGCATGTGTGTCCTGTGTGTCAGTGAGGCTCAGCAGGCAGATGTGAGCATTTGGCTGTTCTGTCACCTTGGGTGCAGTTTTCTCTCTTTTTCTTACCATCTCTGTTCCTCCAGACAAATCACAGACTTGCAGCGTAAGGAAGCAAATGGCCAGAGGCAGGGACATGCTCCTGACTCCCTTGTTGAGGGATGTTAGGGCAGCACCGCCTGTATCCACTGAGTGGGGAACAGGGAAAACGTTTCCCTTGGCTTTTTGTTTTAAGCAGTTGTTTTCAGTATGCTTTTACATCCTGTTTCTGAAGTGGGCTGGCCATTAAGCTTTACTCATACACGTGTTTGTGAAAAGCAAAACAAATAAACTATTGTTTATTCTTCAAAATTAATCTCACAATGTGCATTTAGTAATGCTGGAGTGGCTGGGAATAGAGGTTGTCTAAAGCAACACATGGATGCAGGGTGCAGTGGCTTCTGGTGGATAATGACCAGAGCACAAATACTAGAGTTAGAACATGGAAAATGTGCAAAAGAGAGACAGAATAATTGTGATGAGGAACATAGTTCATTTTCAGCAATTTGCTCAGTGACATTGTTGAGTGGAAGAAAGGCTGTAAATTCCTGTTGGGTTTGGGACTGACAGTAGGGAGCAGTGCTAAGCTTGCTGCCAGTGAGAGTCACGTGAGCTGGAATGGATTCTTGCCTAAAAATGTAAGAATTTTTAAAAGAAAATATTTTGTGCCAGGAGTTTGAATTCAGATTGTGTTATGGTGGGATTTTTAGGGGTTGGATTTGTAATTTCCCATTTCTACATTTAATTTTTTTTTTCTGGCAGTAGTGTAAATCTACAATATTTTGACTGATGCAGAGCAAAACTAGTGCAAAGTTTAAGCAACTTCATCCAGCTCAGGCCTCCAGAACAGGGCTGTCAGATGAGTGTGAACTCTCAAGCCCCCAGTAAAGGTGCTGTTATTAAGTATAAATATAGAGTAGCTTTTAATAACTATAATTAAGACATGTTATAGTTTTAAATTAATAGAAACATGTTTTGGTGGTGGTGAGCAGTTCGGCCTGAATCAGGGGCTGATCCACAGGTGCCAGGTTGGTTCCAGAGGCAGCGTGTTTTGGGCACAGGTGTGCTGTGCCGGGCACACACCCCTTGAGCCAGGCCTGCAGCGCTCTGGGACAGCACTGCAGGGGTGCTGGGGCAGTGCTGCAGGGGTGACGGGGCAGTGCTGCAGGGGTGCCAGGGCAGTGCTGCAGGGGTGCCAGGGCAGTGCTGCATGGGTGCCAGGGCAGTGCTCCGCGGGTGCCGGGGCAGTGCTCCGCGGGTGCCAGGGCTATCGGCCGCTCCAGAGGACCTGGCCCTCTCCCAGCTGACTGCACGCCAAGGGGAGCTGCTGCTGCGCCCGGGCCCGCGGGGCTCGACGCCGCGGTAGGCATGCAGGAGCTCACCGCGCACGCTGACAAGATCAGGTTTCGCACAAAATGCAGCGGCAGCCAAAACCTTCTTTTAAAGCACTGCCGGAGGAGGAGCCGCTGGTGCTCCCCCCTGCACCCGGAGTGCTCGCTGGCGCGCTGCTCCCACGGCCGTGGGCAGCCTTGGGTACCTGCAGCCGTGGGCAGGTGAGTGTCCTCGCTGCTGTCCACCCCATCGCGCCGGAGGCTGACCCCGTGACTGACCTGTGTGGCCGAGGGTGAAGTTGGGACCTGCCCTTGTCACCCCCCAGCTCACAGGTGAGGGTGTTCTCCAGGCTGGTGAAAGTTCTGAAGCCCTCACAGGGAGGGGAGAGCTAATATCTCCCACATCCTTAACCCATAAACTTGCAGTCCACAAATGTCATTTTTGCAGGCTGCGGGCAAAGGCACAATAGAGCCTTAGTTACTCTCTGCAGTGTTGTAAGATAACGTGCATTATGTGTGTCCCCCAAAGGAGGAATGAGCAGCCCCTTTGCACTGTTCTCAAGTGTGTGTGGAACTGTCCTGTGCTCTGAAGGTGTCCTTGGCAGAGGAAGGGCTGTGCTGCACGGTGTGAGATGTCGCACACGCCCTGGGCGGGGCACAGGTGCCTGCAGTGGAACCGAGCAGGAGTGCAGTGTGTAAAGCTCTTCCCTTTCTAGAGACTGAGGATGTGTGGGGTGAGGAGACGACTCAAGAGAATGGCCTGGTGCCAGCTGGGGGTGACTCTCCACTCGGATCAATGCTGGCACTGGGACTGCTCCCACACACAACCTGATGGGATGTTGCTCCTGCTGCTGCTTCAATCCTGGGGGAAATAACTGGTGTGCACATGTGAGCCTGCCAGGCTGATCCCTGCATGATACTGAGCAGGATTCCTCAGGACAGGTTGAGTGTCAAACAGCCTCTCTCAGCATTTCCCAAGCTGTTGTACCCCCTGTCCCACTTCCAGATAAACTTGACTCTTACACCCCCACATTTCTCAGCCTGGGCACAGTGCCGTGCTGACACGGCTGTTCCAGCTCCAGGAGTGAATCCAAAGCCCCCAAGCATTCCCAAATCCTGTCAAGAAGGAGTACCCACAGTTGGAAAGTATTGGCATGTGTGGAAAATACTGGTTCTGTGGTCTGGAGAGCTCCTGGAAGTTGTAATTCCTGCTGATGTGCACCAGCACTGCTGACGGCCTGTTGGAGAGGTGCTCCTGAGGTGAGCAGGGGGACAGCCAAGAGCTTCCTTGTCTGAACCTGTGTGCTGAGCACAGTGGACAGGACCCTGAGTGTGAACACAGGGCTTATAGTGGTTCAGCCATATCCATGCATCCACATGCTCCAGCCCATGCACTCCTTTTCACTGGAGCCCTGTTACACCTGTGGACAGTTTTGTGTCCCCCAGGTCCTGCTCCAGCAATCCTTGCTGCAGTGGTTGAGTCTCAGGGCATATGGAGTTCAAAGGAACATAGTCCTCTTGCCTTCCTGGTGTTAGCAGGTAAATGTTTCAGTATTTAGAATCTCCAGACCCAAACTCTCACTATGTGTCAGCACTATGACTGCCATCTGTCATATGCTGTTTACTGTACTCTGTCCTTCCCGTGAGGACAGGTATGGTTGCTTTGTGTCTTCTTTTGATGAGGTGCTTGGACTATCAACTGTACAGTCAAGAGGCAAGGTTGGCAAAAGGTACATAACAGGAACGAGGGCACTGTGTTTGTCCTCTTCTCTGCGGATGATCATTATATGTTCACTGAGAAAATGCTTTCTTCTCCCTTGTTCATTGGCATCATCCCGATCTTATTTACTTATGACATGGTCTGGCTACTGACTGTTTATAAATTGACAACATGTGGGCACAGACTTCCTCTGGACACAACCTACACAAAAGTTTAAACTTCATTCACCTTATTTTTTCCAAGCCATCGTTGTATTCTATTCACCAAGGCAATAAATGTTCTACATAGTGTCAGGATGGAGTGATTTCTGCAGGGACTTTAAACAAGGGATCCAGCAGAGTACCATCAGTGCATCTTGGAACCATCCTGGGGACAAACATCTAACCATTTTATTACTCTTCCCTGATCCTCTGTGCCTTGCCTCCCAAGAGGCACAGGTGAGGGCAGTAGCTCCTTGTAACTGGCTTCACCTGCTGCCAAGTGCTCCAGAAGTTTGAAAATGGCAACTTCACCCTGGCTCTTTCCTGGGGGCTGGGCTGGGCTCAGGGCCAGGCTGGCTGCAGGCACAAGGGTAGTGCTGCTCTTCAGGGCACCCTGAGTTTCTGGGCAGGTAAATGTGCTAAAATCTGAGTGCAGAGAAGTTATATTTGTGATCCCATTGCAAGTGTTTCTTAGGGCCTGTGGGCTTGCAGCTGTTTGTACCAAGGTGGATCATCTGTCCAGACAGCACCAGGCACAGAGTGCCCTCCTTGTTGCTGCATGGACCAAGGTCAGCTCGGCACCAGGAGCAGGACCACAGGAGGAGAAGAGCCGTGGGCAAAGGCTGAACTTCAGGCTGGTGTGTGGTGAAACCTCCCAGGAGAATGAGTTCTGGCATTTTGCTGCTGCTGCAGACAAGGTACCTGTGAATTTCTTGGTGAATCCTTTAGTCTCTGGTGGTCTGTAAATAAGCATAAAATGCGTGTTAGTTTTGGCTTAGGTTTCTATTCTCAGATGAATGAATTTGAATGAACTTGTCTTATCTGTGGAATCTCTCTTGGAACTGATGTTTGCAGAGAAGATAAATGTGCTGCTGCCTGCCTGCTTGTCCTGACTTAATCTGTGATGCACCAAATAGTGTCCTGGGGGAATTAGGAAGGCTGGAAGCAAGTTTGGGATGTCAGGCTGCCAGAATCTGGTGCTGTGACCTGTATCTGTTTCTCTGTCGATGATAAGGCTGTGGATTGCGTGTTAGCAGTAGAGCATCATGGTTGCAATGTTTTCCAAAGTGTTTTTTTGGAGGGCTCCATTAGACCCCAGTATTCCTGTTAAAACAGTGTCCTAATGAAGGTACATAGTGGATAAAATTGATTCTCCATTTCCATAGGGCAGGCCAGCATACCTGTCCAGTACAGCACACACCAGGCTGGTCTGCTCTTGGATGGAAATGTTTTACAGCTTGTTTTTAGAAAAATGTTAAACCACCTTCAGGTTAACAGGACTGTTTTCCCAACTCCTTACTTAAATTTTTGCTACCAAGAGCTTGTGAAAATCCTAAGTGAGAGCATGCTGTATGCTGCAAATGTCATTTGCATAAGTTAAGTTTGTATATTGTAAACCACAAAAAACCCTAAACCATTGAACTGTTATAATAGGAGTCCTTAATGATGAATCCAAACTTGAATTCAATGTCCTTAAAGATGCAAAATTAGCAACATGGTCTCAAAATTTTATTGCCATATAAATGAAGTGTTTTACCAGAGAATTGCTTAAGCATCTTTTTAGTCCAAGGATTCATTCAAGGTGGAAATAAAAAGAACTGAAAATGACTGAGGGGTGTGCAATGAGCAGTCCCCATAGGCCAAATCTCAGTAGGAGAAAACACTTAAAGTTTCTTTAGTGCTGGCAGGTTCAAAAGTCAGGGCTGGTTTCAATTAGCTTGGGAGAGTCTCAGTGATAAACAATTCCTGTGGTCTTGAAGCAAAGGGCCTAGCTGCATGCAGCCATCCCAACTACTTGAGCTGGCCCTATTCCCTCTGCTCTGGGAGTAACTGTCTGTTTGAATGAAGTATTTGTCATCGTTTGTATATGAATTCTTCTGAGTTTTTGAGAGCAAGGAAAACATGAAGTTTTCTGGTTAAGACATTTTTGGTCTGAAAATCCCCCAGGGTATCAGTTTAAAATATGCACGACGCTCATGCGATTTATTTTCTTTAAGGGGCTGGAAAATGTGAGTGTGTGCAGATGTGTTTTTGTGCACATGGCTGTGTAATCCTCGAGTTCTGCCTGGAGGGGAAGTCTGTAGGGCTGCCCCCTGTGCCCCTGGGCAGCACAGCCCTGCAGGTGAAGGGGATGGCAGTGGTCCTGCAGGCAGACCAGCCTCTCCAGCACATCCTGCTCACGTCTGCCTGTAGGATTTCAAGACAGGAACAGCAGCTCCAGGTCGTTCTGGCTCTGTGTGGCACAGGAACCCGTCCAAGGCTCCTGAAGCAGCTTTGGCTCTGTGGCTACACATGCTGGCAGAGCCACAGCCCCAGCCCTGCTGGCAGACCAGCACAGACACAGACCAGAGCATCACCCTGTGGCACTCAGAGCTCAGAAACTGCTGAGAGAGAGCTTTTATGCCTTGTACCTGTTACAGTGGGGTGAAGTAAGAGGCTGGGATGAGAAATGCTCTACCTCTTATTCAGAAAGGTTATATGCTCAGTGCACAGTGCTGCTTGGGCAGGTAGTAAGGTGATAGTCCATCTATCACTGCCTTGAGCCTCACTCAGAGCTCATGCCAGTTGCTTTTTTCCTGCCTGTAGTGACTGGATATGCCTTTTCAGATGACCAGAACAGCCCTCTTAAAAAAAACCTTTGAACTAAAATTAATCAACAATATTTCAAATAATTTTAAGAAAAAGGTCCTGGCACCTAAATCTGCATCTACCCAACTCTCAGAAAATGAGTGAATATATTTTTTAGACACACCATTACAGCGTTTCAATTTTAAAAGCATTAAATACCCAAATCCATCAAAGAATGCAAACAATAGCCCCTAGTCTCCTGTTGGAAATTTTTAGCATGTTTTGGACTTAGCTGTTTTGATTGTAGACTTGAAAAGTCTGAAATTATACAAAATACTGCTTTGTGATCTTGGATACATCTATCCAGGCTTACTTACTGTTCAAAGATTTATGGTAGCATGCTTAGGGATGGGTTGTATAAAAATTATGAACCACCATACGCTCTTACTCCTTACAACTTTTATTTCTAGACAAAATGCTAGAAGCTTATGCTAAGAAGCATAAGCTTTCCTTTTTCATTTGGGAAAAAGAATCTGTGTTTTCCCTCTGTGGCAGTACAGCATCACCTATTCAAATGAATCTCAGGGAAAGAAAGGAATTTTTGATTAATATAATTTTTGTGCAGCAAAACAAAATGCACAGGGTAGTCCAGTAAGGGCCCTTAAATCACACACGGTGCAGATTCTGTAGGGCAGGAGGATCTATTTTTATCATGTGAGTTTCCACAGCAAAAGCTGATTTAACTCTTTAGGGTGAAGTTCATGCCAGTGCATGTCTCAGTGAAAGATCAAACTCCCTTTAGCACGAGTGAGGGAGCTGCAGAAATGCCTGTGGAGGACACAGAAACCGTGTGGGGAGGGGGGAGCAGGTGCCTGCACAGAGCCCCTCGAGCGTGGGCTGGGAAAGCTCCGTGGTTCCTGCCCTGGCAGCCACAGGGTGTCGGGGACCTGTGCCGAACAAACTCTGTGGCAGCTCAACTGTGAGGAAAAACTCTTCCCTCTGGGCCTTTTGGAGCAGGAGACACCTGAGGAACTTTGTTCTGTGGGGGGCAAAACTAATGTGACAGTTCAGCAGAGACTGAGATGGGTGAGGATGCAGGTGTCACAGAAGGGAAGCAGCTGAGGGGGCAGAGCACTCCTGGCTCTGTCCAAGTCTGTCCAGAGCTGTGTGGGCAGTGCAGACCCTCTGTGTGCTGCTCTCTGCAGCAGCCTGGGCTCCTGCAGCACAGCAAGAGGCTCCAGCCACTGTTCTAGGGTGTGATGTGTACACCGTGACTTATGACAAGCTGTGATCCTCTGAATCACAACATAGTTTCCCTTTTTTTCCATTTTTTTTTTTTTTTTAAGTAAGTTTCTTGGTACACCTTCCACAGAAGTGAAATATGGGGAGGGGTGGGGTGAGCTGTGGCCCTACCATGGCACCTCAGTCACCAAGAGGTGGTTGGTGAAGGACCCTACATAGAAAGTCTCCTTTGGGTGTATTTGTATTATCTCCTTCATGGTATAACACAAGTTCTGCCAATTAAATCTAAAGATGGGTACTTATAATTAAAATGTTTACTTGAACTCAAAAATGTGAAATAAAACAACAAAAAAAATTGATTAGCTTTGTAAACAAATTAAACTAAAAGTTTGCTATTAAATAAATAGAGAAATTAAAAGATAATTCCTCCAGCCTGAATCTTGCCCCTCTCACTGCAGTAGAGTTTGGTTCTAAACTGTATTTCATGTTGATCTTCTTCTGTAGATTAACTTTAGTTCAGAAATTCTTCAGGGAGTTCTGCTTAAAGTCCCTAGAATACCAACTGGTTTTAAACAGGAGTTGAGTTCCACAATCTCTAATCAAGCAGGATTCCCACAGAGTTCAGGGTAGACTGTCTTAATTTTTAAATGCATAGGATTAGTTCCAGCTTCAAAAATTTGACTTCTCATGTGCAGGTAAGAATTCAGAGCAATGTGCAGGCTCTGCTGTTGAAATGGCTCGGGGTGTCAGTGTTGAGTTGTGGAGAGTGTATAAATCATATGTGTGTGTTTCTCAAGCTGGTACCTGGGGATTTGCTTGATATGATTATACACACTGCTCTGCTCACTTAGTTCATTTCACGGCTGCCTCAGGAGCGACCTCAGGAGGCGTTTACATTGATTATTTCCTTCACAACAGCCAACACAGTTCAAATAAAGCAGACTATGCATAATTAAAGGCATCATTGCTTTCTCACTCAAAATAGTAATGGGGCAGCGGATCTAATTTCCTACTTAACACAGCAAAGCTGTGCTTATTAACTATTCCTCTGATTATTGTTTACTAAACTAATTTTAATAATGGCTTGTTGTGTGTCTTTTCTCCTGAAAGACCCAAGCTGTTGTGCCTGTACTGCAGGAGCATGACAGGTCTAACAGCGGGTCGAGAGAAGGGTCGTGCACAGCCCCTCAAAGCTGGGCCAGCCAGGGGATTGTGCAGGTGCTCAGCTGGAGGTTTGCTCTGCAGACTCACATTGCTGCTGTGCTGCCAGACACGCACCAGTCAAAACTGCCCCGTGTAAAGTGCCAAACAGAAGCGTGTGCGTGTAAAAGGCCGTGTTTGAAATCCCCAGGGAGATTGTTCAGGGCAGCTCTGGCACAGCCCAGCTCGGTGCCCTGCATGTCCTCAGAGGTGCTGGGCTGCGAGGTGGCCGGCTCGGGGGG
>VZTB01004456.1:1348253-1486464 GCA_013397245.1 Thryothorus ludovicianus
GGTGGTCAGCTCGGGGGCTGAGGAGCTGCCCTGTGCTGGGGGAGCAGCACGCTGCAGGCACTGACCTGTCAGCACGCCCGAGGCTGGCCTGCCTGAGCTCGCTCATGTGGTGGACAGCTGTGGTTTCTGACAATGCAGTGGTTAGTGTAGAAGACGCCCACTCTCAAAGCCAGCCTTGTATCTGTTTTTCCTGTGGGAGAAGTTTTTAGCACTGCCCCTGGCCTCTGGCTTGCATGCTTCAGAGGACTATTGTGTTCTTATTTCATTAGCATAATAAAATCTGCACCACCCAGATCACTCCAAAATCAAAATATCCAGTTTGTACACTGACACCACTCATACCACTGAAAGAGAAGGCTGGTGAGGAATGGTTGCAGGAGTGTGCTGATGGCACAGAGAGGTGTCAGACCCAGGCTGATGTCAGGCAGGAGGTGTCAGCTGTGAGCCTTGATCCAGACACCGTGCCCTCGCAGCAGGAAGCAATTACACCACGCAAGGCTCCTGCTCAGGCAAGACTTGCACGTGGTGTCAAGCCCTAAATTATCAGCTGTCCAGAAATAGAAAAGCTAAGACATTTTGTTAACTGCTCTTATCTAGTGGAATTACTAAGCCCAGAGATCCTTTGCTAAACTAAAAATCCAGGGAAGCTTGGGGCTAAATTCTGGGTGAATTTAGCCAGAGGTGGCAGGCAACACGCTTCGCCTGGGGATGTGTAGTGAGAAAATGTTAATCTGATCATTTTCTCATCTTCAGCTTTTGCTGATCCATCCTAGGGCTGCATCATGCTGGTGGGTGTCCTGAGGCCAGGCTGGTTTGCATTTGCAGTGTTCACCCTGGCAGGGACACAAATGACAGTAATTTTATGATGACTTCAACATGCTCTCACATGTTTAAATTGTTCATATTTTCTGGGAAAGATAGACACCCACCCTGACAACATCTTGCTTCTGATGAGCAGGGGATCAACCTGTGATCTTTGAGAAAAATCTGTCAAACCTCATTACTTTCAGTGAATGAGAACTGTCGGCTTTCCTGGCTTGTACTTCTCTAGCAAAGTTATTAAATTTCCTGTAAAATGAGGACACCACTGGATGCTTGTTCTCCTGTCTTTTGGCCAGTCCTGCTGCCCTTGTGCACCTTATTCTCTGCCAAATCTGTGCCCTGCGTCTCCTGGTGCAGTTGGAGGCCAGGAAGGTACCTCACTCAGGCCAGTCTGCTGCCTTCTTGAACAAACTGAGTTCAACCAAAAGCTGATGATTTTAAGAAATAACAAACCAAATTTCTGTGAAACAAGTCACAAACTCAGTTTACTCCATGGGCTGTTAAATATCTGACAAACTTCTGGTTAACTTTAGGAAGGACCAACGACAAGGGGGTTATTGCTATTGTAAATTGTATCTAACAGTTTAATAGTTGTAATACCTCGTATGTTCTTTTTAATCATAACTGTCTGGAGTGTTGCAGAACAGAGAAAGCATCTGGATCTAGAGCAGCTGAAGTAGGAGGTTGTTTTTCTGTTTACAATATGACTCTCTGCTCACAATAACTAAGTGAAATGCCTCTGGTGTGCATTTGCTATGTATTTAGTGTGAGAAAAAAGTGTGTTTTTGTGTATCAAAGTTAAGATTATAGCGTGGGGTTTTTTTTAGGATTGAAAATAAGGAAACAAACAGAGTAACCAAGCCCATATTGCTAACAGTGGAAAATGTCTGTCAGCTGGTTGCGAGGTTGTGTTACATTGAAGACAAGGAGGTGAGGGATGTCCACCTGGACTGTGTCACATCCACAAGGACTGGCCTTACTAGTCTTGAGCTGCAGAAGCCTAAAGCATTTTCACTCCACAAATCCCCTGCAGACAGCTCCAGCAACTTACACTTTTCCAGGTTGCAAATGCATGCCTTTTTAGATTCTCTTAGTTGAATAGTTTCTCTTTAATTGAATAGCAGTGTGTCCAGATGAGGGTAAAGGGGTTGTAGATGTGGCCATATCATTCCTGACTGTACTTTAAAGACTTTCCCCCACAGCTTCTTTTACAGAGGAAATGTTTGCTTTTACTGATAGATAACTGGGAGGTAATAAATGTGATTTTGCAGAACTTGGTGTCATGGTTCTGGTCTCTGTGCAAGACCAGTTCTGGAAGAGGTGAAGAGGATTTAGTTTACCTTAGTCAGATGAAAACCAAAGCTGTACAGAGGGATGGGGCTTTTTTCAACACAGCCAGTGAGCTGTGGTAGACCTACAAGGCATGTCAGACAACACACTGAGATAGATCAAAAACAATCAGCTAAAAATGAGCTATCAGTGAAATAAACTAAACCCTATTTAATAACTGAGAATACTCTGCCTCAGATGTGGTTTTGATTCACCAGTGCAGGGTGTAGGATCCAGCCCCCAGCACGCTGCCCAGTCCAGGGTCCCGAGTGTCCCTGTGTGCCCCCGGCTCAGGCAGCCCTCGGGCAAGACTCTTACCCCTCCTCCTCCGGGATGGAGAAAGGGGGGCTTGCTGCAGGCATTCCCCTTGTGAATGCCGTGGTTTGTCATGAATCCCCTGCTACTGACCCCGGATGTGATGGAGAGATGAAAGCAAAAACATTTTAACAGGGCTGCTGTGAAATGGAAGCAGAATAAAACAATTCCTGGGCTAGGGGTGCTTTGCTTCACTCCCTCCTTCACCTGCAGGTTTTAAAACGCCCTGTTTTCAAACCTCTGCTGGGATGGAGGACCAAAGCCTGGTTTGCTCGTGCATGAAACTTGTTTTGGGCACAGCTGCAGGCGGGGTTTCGAGGCTGGCAGGGCCCCAGGTGCAGGGTTTGCTCCCGCACTGTGGCAGACGTGCAGCAGGCTGGGGTGCCCAGCGCGTGTGGGTGCCCCGGCAGCCCTGCCCCGGGGGCATTGCCACAGACTGTAGAGAAACAGAGAAGGGAGGTTATTTTAACCCCTGTGAAACTCCAATTGCTGTCCTGTAAATCAGATGTTTGGGGAGCATTGGCGTGGCAATTATGTTTCAGCGAAAACTGGAAAAATTGGAGGATTTATCAGAGCAAGTTGCCTCCTGTAGCCCGTTTATCCCAGCCAGCTGCTAGTGTTCAATCTCGCCAGAATTTGTCCTCTTGCTTCAAAAGGGTATTAACTGAAGTATTTTTAATAACAAACAAATGGTTTAATCACAAACAAATGTTTGAGAAATTTGTGGGTATAGGAGAAAAGCTGCTGCATCATTCCCTGCTCTGTGAATAGACAGGAGGGGGCTGGGGGGAGCCCCACATTCAGACTGGTGTAACTTTTGTCATCAATATGCATGAGCCACTTGACAATGGGACTCTGGAAAAGGATCTGCCTAGGTGGTTACACAAATGCTGACACCTGTGCTTACGATTTCATGCAATGAACTCAAGCTAAAAATACTGTGATGGGCAGTAGAAGAGGTCCCTAGACACCCCACTTTTGCCCCTTCACAGGGATGAAGCAATGTTGACCAATTTTACAGGTTTTGCACAGGAAATTTAGCTTGCACAGGGCTTATGGACCAGCCATGCATAAGGTCAATGGGATTCTCCACAGCCATTCTGGCTGTTGTTCTTGCCTGCCCCCTCACCAAAAAAGGTGTATCCACCGTTGTGGGGTGGTTTTTGTCAGTACTGCAGCTTGCTTTATGTGGGTGCTGGTTTCTAGTTGATAGGCTAATTGTGGCTACTTTTCTTCTTTGGTATGGAATATTTCTTCCAGGCCTGTAAGAAGTGATACCTTGTGTTACTGGTCATCAGCTGTGGCTTAAGATTGTCTCACAGTGTTCACGCAGCTGAGGTGCAGATACTGAGTCTTTAAAAGCACATTTACTTTAATTTACACATTTAACTTGTATTCTATCACTTAATCCTGATGCTACCTCTCACCGTGTAGAGCTGGAAGGAATATGTCATTTGTCTAAAACTTCAGGACAAATGGTATCAGCATTATCCAGCCTCAAAGAGCTGCTCATATGGAGGAAGATATAGTTATTGGGTCTGTGATCTGCTCAGTTCTGAAATTATTCCTGGGATCAAACAAGTGGAATTGACTTCTACTAAGTGTCCCAGTAGGCCTAAATAGAACTTGGGTTTCTCAGATTCTGGTTTTGTGCTGGTGTTAAATAAAATCACTAACATATCATTTGAGGCTGTAGATGTTGACACAGAAGTGGTGAGGACTTGGAACGTGGTCAGCCCCATGCTCTGCTAGCAGTGCTGCTTTGTGCTGGCCTTGTTCTCCAGCTCACAAAAGGAAAAATAACTGAGATTTGTCTTGTCTTGGGCTGACAGTATAGCCAAGTGATTGCCAGTCCAATTTGGCAGTTTTTAATCATTTTATCTCTGTTCTCTTCTCTCTGGGGAGACAGGCAGTGTTTAGCAGTCTGCTCAGAAAGACCTTGGGGCTACTTTCAGCGGCAGTGGCTCAGAGCTCCGATTATTAGCTCTGCTCTTAGGAGCACACTGCGATCCTTCCCAGGGGAATGGTGTGAAAAATTAACACAGGCTTAGAGCAGCAGTGCAGCAGCAAGCTATGTAACTGTAATTACTCCATTGATATTCCTCACACAATAACACTGTCATCAGTCATTTACATAAACTTTTTCTCCATGAAGAGGGAATGGCTGCTTATAACCCTATTGGGTGCTTCCAGAGCATGCATTATACATTTTATTTGTTCTAATTTCAGACTCAAGGCCTGTAGGAACAGAGTGAGGAAACGTGCAGCCTTTTTGTTGTTTTCTTTTCTCTTGCAGCAGTAAGTGTGCCACTCTGCATGCATGAGCATGCAAGCAGGCAAAAATGTGTCTTGACAGGGTTGTAGGAACTAATTCCAGTATTTGAAAAGTTCAATGAAATTTCAAGAAATACAACAGTATATTTTAAATATTTCAAACAATGTAGTATGCAAGCTCTGTTCCAGGTCCCAGTCTCTCACCATTTCGATCAGGCTGGGTCCACAAGCAGCAAGCACTGTTGGGCTCTAGGGCTCCTTGGGGCACGCTGCGTTTACTTAGGTTCCTTTTTTTTCCACACGCGCATGGCATGGTTCTGTGCCTGTACCAACTCTCCTGTAGCTCTATTTCTTTCATTGCCACCAGAAAGAATGGGTGTTTAAGCCACAAAAGGGCCCTTCCTGCCAGCAAGTGATCTAAGAGAGCAACAGAAAATAAGTGGTTAGTAAAATTTAAAATTAGTACCATCCTGTCTTCTGCTAGGGACGCTCATTTCTTTTGTGGCCCTCTTACCATGTAAAAGATGGAGCTACACAAAGCAGATTACTCTTCTCCAGGTCAGAGCCAGGCAGAGATGAGCATCCCAGAGCCTGTACCCATGGGTGCCTTCTGGCCTCAGGGTCAGGTTGGGGTGGGCACCACGCTCTGTGCTCCTCAGACACAGGTGCCCACTGGAGTCCTGGCCAGCTGGGCATGCTCCTGTCTCAGGGTGTGCAGGGTCCTGCAGTTGCTGAGGCACCCACCTGCAGAAGGTGCTAGAGAGGAGGCTATTTAGTGCTCAGCTTCATTAGGGACAAAATGTCCCTGTTCTCTTATAGCAGGAGTGTTAAACTTCTGCAGATATTATGCTTCCTCTAATTAAAGTCTTTGGAGGTATTCCCGGGGCCAAGACTAATAATGTATTCAGGAGAATAATCACCCTGTCTAGGCTGCAGTGTGTTTATTGATGGCGCCAGGACCTGCTGGTGCTGCCCGTGCCCTGCGCCCTGCGGGGCACAGCCGCCCACGCCGCCGTCACGCCGGAACCCTGAGCGCTGCAGCACGACACATCTAGTGGGAAAAGAGGCACATGATAGTCAAATTTCAGTTGCTGAATATTTAATGAAGCCTGCAGTGTTTATTTGGTTAGCCTGTCGATTTTTATCGTTCTGTCAATAGCTTCTCATATGTGGCACGGTGATGATCTTTAGCAGCCTGTCCCCTGGGAGCCAAAGCGCTAAATGCAATTATGGATTTTATACTGCAATGTGTTTGATATTTCCAGTGATCTAATTTGCAGTCTGGTAGTTTATTGTTTGGCATTTTAATGGCGTTCAAATGCTACGGAAAATTTGATTTCTCTGTATAATTCATCCTAACATCATTAATGCTGGTAGCCGAATGGCATGGATTTTAGAGGGCTAAATATATAGGAAAGTAATTTTTTTAATATGGACCAAAACAAACCGAGCTTTAACTAAAAGGAAAACCATGTTGTATTTTTTCACACTTCCCCTTTGTCACTTTACATTAAATATTAAGATTACTTTGAGGAAATGGTAAAACAGATGCTTGACCTTACCAAACAAAACACAAGTGCAGTGTGTTGTATGATGGAAGCTTCACCATACAGCTCACAGCTTCTCAGGAGCCTTTTGAGAGAGAAACAGAATGAGAGTTATATTAAAAAGTCTTTCCTGGCTGGTTCTCTCTTCTCTTCCAGACCATTTGTGATTGATAGTTAATCCTCCATGTATATTTTTCCTCTTTTGTAGTTCACAGAAGTTCTGAGCCAATCACTTGAGCAGATGCATCTATTTCACTAAAAAAAACCCCAAGACCACCACCAATCCCAACCCCAAGCCACAGTGTGGCTGAATTTTGGGTTGGGGCTGTTGGCAGAATGAAGGGGCACACAAAACTGCGTGGGGCTGAGTGGCTTGGGGGAGTTAATCATGGTGTTATTTTACACATCTACAACACTTTTATTGTGCAGTAACTCATGAGTTATGGGTCCTCTGCAACTGCAAAATAAATCCTTTAATTAACCACCTACTCAGAAACAATTTAACCTCCTCAGTGTATCTCATAAACTACATTAGCCCCAGATTTATTTAGAATAGTGTTGTGCAAGTGTGATCTATTTACATTCAGGAGTATATGCCCTTTGTTATGTCAAGTATTCTGGGACAAGAAAATACAAACCGTTTTTATATGTTTTTATCCATGGCTTTTAATGATTTCATTGAGTGTTTCTCAAATAGTAGCAAACATATTTTTGCACTGTTAGATGAAAGCAGACAGGGTGATAATCATTTCACCTGGGCAGGTAGTATACGAATTCATTCCTTGTTGTTAGACACTATTTCACAGAGAACAACGTTACAGAGAAATGTCACTGTTCTCTGATGTCCAGTGAAGTCAAACTACACCGTGGCATGTTGACAAGAAACGATTCTTTTTCTTGAGTGCTGAAGAATTTGTTTCTGTCTTTCAACAGAGGTGAACACAAGTCCAGTTTGTGTAATACATCTTACAGGCTGTCAGAACTTGAATATGCTTTGTGGTTTATGAGTTTAAGAACATTAAAGAAGTTGAAGAGAGTTCTTATTTTAATGTAACCAAGTAGAAAAGATGACAAAAAAAAGTCACAAAGGAGAGTGAATGAGGTGCCAAAAGCAGTAGTGAAAGAATATAGAACATTCAGCTTTGTGTTTCACAAAATGCTTCAGTTAGGCTGACTGACCTGTTTGCTTTCTGGATGAGGTTCCTACTGATGCAGAGATTTGCAGTACCCCTTACAGCATGGCAACAGGGATGCTCCTGCCACTTGTGCTGTACTCAGGAGTGGTGGCAAATGTTGATTACATTTGTAACTCCTCTCAAATCTTTCCCCTAAACAAATTTTCCTTAAAAAAACCCCGATTTTTCTCTAAACTTAAGGCACAGGTGACCATCTAGAGGAGAAACTGTCAATTTCCATATTTCTTTCAATGGGGCAAAAGTCCTTCTCAGGTCCTTGTTTTGTCCTGTGCTTGTTTGAAGCACTGTGGGGTCACAGCACTGTTGGGCATTTGGTTTGCCAGGGCCAGGAGAGGTGGCGTGGAGGTCACCTGGAGTCAGAGATCTCTCAGCCAGACCCTTCTGGGAAGCCACTTTGCAGGAGGACCAGTAAAGACTGGAGGGGATCAGATCAAGGCAGAGCCTCTTTTTTGGGCACCTTTGCTGAGGTGTAGATGAGAGCGGTTGCCTGTCTTCAGCAGGGTGCTGGGGACTGTGGCTGCTGGGAGCACTGTCCTGCCCTCACCTTCTCTGCTGTGCCCTCAGATGAGAGCCATGGGCTCAGCTGGGAGCCCGTTCCTTCCAGGAGGTGCAGAGTGGGCTGGGCTGGGAGTGCGGGAGGGTGCAATAGGTGACAGAGTCCTGCTGCTGTAAAAAGGAAACAAAGCATTTGGAGACTGCTCGGTGAGACACAGACTGTGCAGTGGCAATGCTTGCTGCAAATAGGCTAAAACATCACACAGCTGTGTATTCTCCAAAAAATATATCAAACCCCCACTGTGTTACTCAAGCTCTGGCCTAGGATGTTTCAGCTGATGTTTTTGTTTGTAGGAATGACAGCTAACAGGCCCTCCCAAAATTGTTGAGAAACCTAGTTAGCAGGAGTCAAAAAAAAAGCCACCAAGCTGTGGTGTGCTGCAGGCTAATGACATGAGGCCTGGCCCTCCAAGTGATCTGCTAGCAGATGATGGATGGATGTGCACCTCACTCAGCAGCACCACCAGCTTTGCTCCATTCTTGAATATCTGTCAAGATGTTAAGTGGATGACTGCAATCAGCAGTGAAATAAGACCTGTGTAATCTGATGTTCCACTTAGAAAAGAAAACAGAATTCCTACCACCTAATATGAGACTACACCAGCCAACACATAAAGGACTTTCAAGCTGGCCAGGTATCTGATAAAATCTTTACACCTCATTATCACTTGTAATTTAGAGATAGGGGTACAGCTGTATCTACAAACAGGGCATGATGACATTTCCAGGGATTTTTTATCTGTCTCCCTTTACAGCAAACAGCTCTTCCTTCACACATAGACTTTTCTCTGATTTTTAATGTGTTCTTTTATTCAGATTTTATCTGGCTGAGAATGAAGGACTGCCTGTTATGTCTTTTGACATCTTATGAAAATTTTTGTAGATTAACAAAAAAGGCAACCTTCTACTGCTCTGTGAGCGAAGTTTGGGTTTGGTGAGTTCCATTTAGTCAAGCTGTTTTCTAGAAGACAACAAGAAATGTAGCATTTACTGGTAAAATCATGGCAAGGATTATTATGGAAGGTATTGAAAAACACATGGAGTACAATGCAGTCATCAATCCCAGCTAGCACAGCTTCATGAGGGGAAAGTCCTGCTTGTCAATCTTGATTTCCTTCTACAACAGGATAGCCCACCTGGGTGACCAAGAGAAGGCAGTAGATGATCTGTTGGCACTTTAGCAAAGCTTTTGATACTCTCTGTCATCCTGGGCAAACCGTCCATCTCACAGCTGGGTAACCAGGTGATGTGATGGGTGAGCAACTGCCTCATGGGTCAAGTGAAGAGTTACAGGGACTGGGGTGACATCAGGCTGGCACAGTCACCAGAGGGGTTCTGTGGGGCTCCGTCCTTGGCTCTTCAGCATCTTTATTAATGTCCTGGACACAGGACTCAAAACAATACTGAGTAAGTTTGCTGATGAAACTAAATTGGGAGGAACAGCCAACTCCCTTGAGAGCAGAGAGGCCCTGCAGACACATCTCAGCAAATCAGAGAGAGAAAGTCTTACAAGGAAAAGAGAGGGCACTTTGTTTGGAGAAGAGGAGAATGAGGTCAGACCTTGTTGTAGGCCTTAGCATCCTCTTGAGGGGGAAGCAGAGGGGCAGGTACCGATCTCTTTGCTCTTGTGACCAAGTGACAGGACTCAAGAGACAAGTGGAAATCTAAATTCACCTGGAAATAGTGATTGAAATACATATATTTGTCATATAAAAGGGAAGCTCTTGACCACACAGTTGTCTAAGCTATTCTATTTGTGGTTAGTATCTTTGGGTATCTTTGGGTAATTTCCCTGAGAAAAAGAAGATGGAGGCTGTTTAAAGAGAAAAAGAAAGAAGGGAAAGGATGAAGGAATGAGGTGAGAGAACAGGTTAGACAGGGCCAGGTAGTGATTAATGAAGATACGGACTTTCCCAGGCATTGAGGCAGCAGCTTGCCAAAATGCTGGAGTGAAGCTCTGATGGGACTGCAGATCTGAGAAGGAAGACCAGGTCTGGTGAACTGTTAACCTTATGGCAGATGGCTGCTGTTCTGTTACTGGTTTCCCAGTCCAGTGTAGTATTTGATGTCTAAAATCTGTCACCTCTCTGGGCTGAAAATATCCTGTGTCCCATCTCAGGCAGTGCAGTACAATGTACCATGAAACTGCTTAATGCTGTAGAAAATTGCTATTGCAACAAACCAGAGCCCCTTGAAAAATCAGCTAACACCTCATGATGCCTTTCTGGGTCCTTTCTGACCCCATTCATGGGAGCATCACTTCACACAGAAGAGTTGAGCTCCGTGTGGCTGGTCCCTGGGATCCTGGAATACTGAAAGGTATCTCTGGAACTCAGTCCAAGCACTGTGCTGGGACATGCAGCTCCCCAGCAAAGCTCAGAGCTGTCCTGGGCAGGGGGAGCCCAGAGGAAACAGGCTGTTTCACAGCAGAAGGAAAGCCAGTTTCTAAGACTCCCATACTCTGTATTATGGCGGTTTCTGAGTCCCTGTTGAGGTCATGCGTAGGTTCTGCCTTCAGGAAAATGCTCAGGCATGGACCCTGAAACACCTGATGGCTCTGTGTCTCCCTTATTTTAGTACATGCAGACAAATCCCCATATATAAATAATAATAGTAATCCCTATATTTATTATATTTATATAATAAATATAAATAATCTCTGATTTAGCAATGCCAGCATGCACATCACAACTTGCCAGGCTATAAAAATTAGATGAACAAAGATTACTGATGTAAATGCAAAGAAAAAACCCCAAACATTGTCATTATATGCATAAATATGTTCCAGGCAAAAAATACAGAGACTCCTACGGGAAAAGACAAGGACAGAATTTCGTACTTTCTGGGAGAATTAAAGGTCATTGAGACATGTCAGCCTTTCTCAGTGCGGCAGGAAAGAGTAGAAGAAATAACTGCTGTGGTAATTTCAGATATTTTTTTATCTGACCAATAAATTATCTAGGCATGAGTACCTGGGTAATCATGGGTAACCTAGGGAAGCAGAGATGTTGAGAGGAGACATGAGTCATGGCTGCTGTTCCCATGGCTGCTTTAGCTGCAGAAGGAGCATAAAAATACTCAAACCCAGAGACAAGTAAAAGTCTCCACAGCACTGAAAGTCAGGCAGCACAAGAGGTGCTTGAGCCCATCTGAAAGGAGGGGGGAGCCTGTGGCTGTGTTGATAGACTTAAGCCCCTTCCAGCCTCTCTGCAGCTGGGTAAATCTCCCTAGGATTGGGCTGGCTAACAGAAATATTGGCATTCCTCGGTGCTGGGTGAGAGAGTACAACTGATTCATTTCTTTGCTCTGCAGAGTAATTCTCAGCAGCTTCTTTTCAACTGAAAGGATCAAAGTCCCTAAATGAGAATGTGGTGAACTTGATACTTCTTCACAAGCCCAACAGACATGGACAATATACATTCTGTAACCGAAACCTTTTGGGGTTTGTGTAATACAATACCCTTTCTGTAACCCCCACCCTCCCCTCCATCCTCTTGACCCTGCTGCAGCTAAGGGACTGGACAGTAGAAAAACATGTCAAGCATGAAAAGCAGCAACTTGAGGGCAAACATGACCCCTCCACTGCTAGTTACTGAACTTCTGAAAGTGCATCAAGCAAGCAGAATCAACTAAAAAGGGAGGCCAGGGACACCTCATGTTGTGCAAGATGGGAGGTGAGGTCTTTGCTCTTTAGAACTCAAGTGTTTTGTTTTAATCATGGGGAGAGCTGCTGGCTTGGCACTGTGTGAAATAGATTTAGAAATCCTGAGGAAGGAGGAATTTCTCAAAACAGTAAGGAAAACAAAAGTCAGCAACAGGGAAGATTTGGCCAGCATTTTTACAACAGGAAATGTGGAGGATACTGAAAAGAGAAAATTAATGGCACTGGGAGTATGATCCTGTTAACCGTTATTGTTGACACCTCATCATTTCCAGACTAAAATGCCAGCTAAGGCCATGTTTCACTTCACACTATCTTAGGTCATCTTTGTCTTGCTCAGAGAAAAAGAAACTCCATAATAAAAATGGAGCACGTCATGAGAAACTCCTTTGTGTGTGGAGTCAGCTCAGCAGTCAGGACGTGGCTGCAGCAGTCCCCTGCTTGATTGCACCAAATTGTGCTGCATTTTATTTTCTGAGGTAGAATAAATGTTCCACTCTGAGGAGTGGAAAATGCTGGCTATACCTATTTTAAACACCAGAGTAATGCTTTATAGCCCATAGAGGGATAATTACAAAGTACAAAATCACAGATTTTATAGCACGTTTTCCCGGGAGTGCAGTTAGGAGAACAGCATGTGTCATGTAGCCAATTTAGATAATGATTCTGATAAAGATAAACTGTATTGTTTATAATAAGTAATTGGGCTGACAAAGGCCCAAAAGACACAGAGGAGTATGGGAGCTGCAGCCTTGGACCACTGGCATTGGCTCGGGGCTGCGGCTGCAGGACAGTGCACTTCCTCAGGAACAGTAAATGCACTAAAAATGGTTCAAAACATGGCTGAGATTCCAAGGTGGTGGCTCCTGTGAGGGATGTGCTTGAGGGAGATGAAGCAGCTGTACTGTGACACCCAGGAGCCAGCAAACAGGAAAGGAGAGCCTTGGCTTCCTTGCTCCTAAGGAAGTCCTAGGGCTTGTTCAGAGCTGAACCATGAAGAATACTGGCCTGGTAAATCTACAGTGGCACTTTACCACAGGCAGGAGATTACTTGTTGAGTAGATTATCTCTCTTGAGATAAGGCAAAATCCTTCAGATGCAGTGGAGTATCTTGCCAGGCCTATTAGCACATGACAAGATGCAGTTTGGGTCCAGTGAACTTCTATCAATCACAAGATGAAGTAAAGCCCTAATTATCATTTAATTGCTGCCTTCAGCTTGAGCTGCCCTTCTTCACAGCTTTCCGAATCCATTGGAGATTAGGTTGTACTAAAATGAGAAGCGTAAAGGGCCTGGCAAAGGTGTGAAATTCCCTGGGTAACTGAATTAATGGCAGCGGGTTCTGCTGCTGGGGGGGTTCTGGTCTCTCTGCAGACAGAATGAGTGAGGGCCAGGCTTTTAATGGGGAATTGGAGGCGATAGCTCTCAGCCATTTGTTCACAAGGAAGAATGACATAGAATATGCTAGTTCAGCCAGGCTCAAGGGAACAAAGAAAATACCACTCACAAACATTTGGTTTTATGCTAATTTTGTGGAATTGTGCTGCTGTGGACTATTTTGTTAAGTAAGAAAAAGTAGTAATATGTTCCTGTAGGCTTGTGCAGGGAAGTACAAGCAGCAGAATTTGAGGATGGGTAACTGTTTTTTTCCAGCCGTTTTGAACTGGATTCACATACAGATTTGGGATATTTGGGCTCTGGTTTAGTTCTTAAGTCAGGCTCATTGTTGATCTGTTTTCATAAGCTCTTCATGGCAGGTGTGTTTTCTAAGCAAATTGCAGCATCAGAACAGTTTCTCGTGATGAAACTCTGACATCAGTAGGACACTTGTCTGTACTATGTAACTTTGCAACATCAAATCTAATTTCAAAGATAATTACAGGCCATTAGTGCCTGACATGACACAGAGTTTAATAACAGAGTAAATATTGTGGTGATTCTCGGAAATGCATAAATAAATAAGTAAATACACAAAGTAGAGTTGTCTGGCTTTAAAAATGAGCTCTTAAAACAGGTATTGCCTGAGAAACAGGTGTAGTTGGAACTGGTCACTTAACCTCATTAGATGAAAGACAGAGCACTATAAATCCATCATTTTACTAGTCTGCCTGGCAAGCAAATGTTACTCTTCCCAAACAATACCTGTTTGCAGTGGAGCAAGGTGAGCTGGGCAGACTTAATACCTGGGAGCATGGGTGCCCCAGTGCAGCACAATAAAGTCCTGCTCCTCTTGCTAACATGCTGATCGAGCTGTAGCATTGCCTTGGCAGTGTCAAACGTAGTCGGGGCACTGGGTGGCCCCAGTTCATTCTGTTCAGCTCTCACTTTGCCATCATTAGGGGGTTTTAAGCGTCTCATTGCATTGTTTGACTGCACAGAGCTTGTTGGTGGCTTGGCACTACATCCTTGAAAAGGGCAGTGATCTGAACACCATGTGCACTGAAGAGATTCTCAAATTATGATCAAAGCAAGAAATATAACACTCGGGGCACTTCTGCTGCCACTGTCCTTTCTGGGCATTACTTTGCACCCTGGCTTTGTCAGCTTTCCCTCAGCGGGCTTCATGGCCAAAGGTGGCTGCTTTCAGAACTCCTGTCAGAAGGGCTGGGGTTCTTGTGGTCATATTCAGCTGGAGCTGGCTGTGGATAGAGATAAATCCACAAATTATAAATAAGGGCTTAGGATTTTGTACTTTTTACTCTAAGGTTTATTGCTAGACTAAGAAGTCATGTAAGTTTAAGGTAGACTGAATCAGTATTTAGGAAAATTGTAGGCCTATTTAGGACTTCAGTGAAAACAGAGATTTATTTTAATTTCAGCAACAGCATCTCAAGAACTTTTATAATATATTGCCTTTTTTTATGAACACAAACCATATGGCACACATCCAGGTTACTAATTCAGAAGATAGTTGTCTTTTAAATGCTCATTTTATTTTTGTATCTGAGACTTCTTAAAAGATCTTAAGAGAGAATATAAAAATAATCATAAAAGGAAAGTAAGAGAAGCTGTGAAAGGTCCTTTTGCATTTCAGGGCTCAATGCAGAGGCCATGGATCTTCCTGCAGGCCTGTCACTGGCAGAAGCCAGGCTGGGCAGGTGATTAATTGCAGCACAGGTATTAACATTGCCCAGGTATCTTCGAACCTGTTTAGGTGTTAAACAGTGGGCTTGGGTCAAGTGTGAAAGCCCAAGAGTAACAAAACTGACTCATTGACTGAATTGCAGGGTAGATTTTGTTCTCTTATATTTACTTTGCTGTCTCTGGTGGGGAAAATTGTGCTTATAAGACCAAAATGCAGTTAGAAGTGGAGCTCTCTTTGCTTTTCAGCTATTATGATGTAAAACTGAAAAACATTTTTTAATCTGTCCATTCCTTGTGCTATTTTTTCCACTCCAGCTCCTTTATTTTTTAAAATTATTGTTTATTTCTCAAGAATTCTGATAGAAATTTTTCTTAACTCACAGAATATTTTCATAGTATGAAAAATAATTTCAGTTGGAGATTGATTTGCTTACAACAACAATTTCTCATACTTTTCCTAAATAATAAACTAAATAGACCATAATGGGGAATAAGGAGTTTACATTCCCAGTGGAAAGAATACATCTGTGGAGATGAGTTTCATTAAACTGTTAACTGTAACAGTGACTTTTAGAATTGATTCCATCTTTAGCTAGTGTAGTCAGTGCTCTCCAGAAGACTGTATTTATGAAGTATTCTTTATTTAAGATAAGCACAAAGCATAAAAGGAGGCCTCCTCACTCTCTTTTGCTGCTCTGGGTCAACATCACAACCTCTTGATTAGATTTGAAACCTACTAATTAGATATAATTCATTACCTGCAAGAATGAGATCAGAAATCAGGAGCTGCTTTTCCGAATAAGGCTATCCTTCCTCTCATCCATCATGGCTGTTAGTAACCAATTTAAAGTCAGACAAATGCATAACCAGCATTATTACCTTGTCATAAATAGTTAGGGAGAAAGACCTGGAATAACCTGGCATTATAAATGGTTTTTATCACATTATTTTGCAGTTATTTGTCAGCCACTTTGCTTAAGATAAATGTAGAACAATAATCAGATTCTAAGACAGAGCAGTGAACAAGGTTTTGCTAATTGTGAAACCTTTTCTACTGGCAGAATTCTGTCATGGGGCACGGTTTATAAATTTCCTTATGGGGAAATTGCATTGAGCATGTCTTCATGTTTGGACTTGAAAGTCTAATAGGCCAAAAAATAGGAAAAGGGGTCCCATCCCCTCCTTCGAACATGGTGAGATCTCAGTGTTGGTGTCATGGCTCATGTCCCTGCAGGACTGCTGAGCCAGGGGAGGGGTTCTTCAGCTCTTGTTGGTTCCTGGTGTGTACAGATCCTAATGCAGCATGCTCCAGCATCCAGGAAAGGAGCCTTGCACCAAGGCAGGAGGGATGCTTCTGCCACGGGAGGCGTCTCAGATGGGCAGACAGGTTCCTTGCGTTGGGTTTGTAATGATCACAAATGTCTGATGGAAAGCAGCACGTGCCTGAATGCTAATTGCAATGAGATCATGTTGAGATGAGAGTGGCCAGTGGGTACAGCACTGGCTGCTCCTGGAGCAGCACAGTCCCAGCCTCCCTGGAGTGCAGAATTGAGCCCCTGGAGCTGCAGTGCCACCTAATCATGAGTACATGTGGTTTTCCCTGATGATTTAAGGAAATCAGGGTCTATTTCCATGATTTAAGGAGGCATGCTCAAGGGAATATTAGGGCAAGGTTCTGCAATATAAATCCCAAGCAATTCTCTCAGCTCTATTTATATTTAGATAATTAGTGACTTAAAATTTAACCCCCTACTATGGAGAATAGTATCAGGCCATGACTTATGCCAGGTTTTTAAGGATTTTCCTCTTAAAATTAGGAGACTTCGAGCATGGAGGAAGGTTTCAAGCCAAGGGTGGCCCGAACACCGAAATCAATGGGCACCTTTCTGTGGAATAAGACACAGAGCTTGAGAGTGAGGAGCTTGCACTAAGGGCAAGTGTTCCCCTATGTGAGAAGAAGAAATATTTTCTTCTGATAATAAAAATCTTGAATATTATTTATATTCAATTAAAGCATTTAGGGAAATAGTTTTAAAAGCAATAGAATTACTACAGTGTGGTTGAGATGGCAGGGAACACCTCCTCTGGTGTCAGAGGATACAGAGCTACTCTGCAGTGGTGCAGTACTAAAACGCAGACAGAAGTCACAAAGTCAGCAGATCTGATTAACTGTAAATCCAGGTTTTTATTACACTCCCCCCCATAGGTAGAGAAGGACAATAACTTGATTTTGATCTCAGCTGCAGCCAAGTAAGATCTGAGAGGAAGATATTTACTAAATTATTTACCTTATATAGTGCTGTCACTGAAAAACAATCATGTTTGAAGTGCCATGTCAGAGCAGCTGGTTTCAGAAAGAAATACTGAAGGTGTGTTTACTGTCTGGGGTTTGTGTCCATTTTCCTAAAGCCACGTCTAATTGAAAGAGTTGATATAATTGCAACTTAAGGCAAAATGTAGGAGGAATAGGGACATTTGCAAGTGACAGGCCTTTAGAGCTTGAATTGTCCTTCCATCATCTCAAAGCTTAGGCTATCACTGGACAAAGTAGAGAGCAGTCATTTTCCTTTTTATTGCAGTTTCAGCTGAAGCTGTGGGCCCTGTTTTGGCACACTGTTGTGTTTCCTGAGAGGCTGTGAGGTGGCTGCCAGCGTGTCCAGGCTCTGTCCTGCTGCAGCCTCTGGAGCACAGCCCAAGCCACAGCGGCTCCGCTCAGAGCAGCCCTGCTCCGGCCTGGCATGCAGGTCCATTTCCAAATAAATACATTCTGAAAGACAAAGAAATGGTTCCACCTGATTTTTGTATCCCAGGATCACATTAAAGGGCTGATCAATTGCAGCCTCTAGACAAATTTTCCTTTTTTCTTTTTTTTTCCCTGGTTCTTGCAGTTAAGGTTGCTCTAACTGGAGAAGCAATGACAAACTGTTGGCATTAATGTACTGAGCATAATGAACACCAGCCATACAGCACATGGTGCTTGTCTGCTTATTGGTGAATTTAACTCACTTTAATTGCAGTGTTACTTAACATGATGGAGAAGTAGCCCTCAGAGGGATCGTTTGAGGGACAAATAATGTATTTGTGTAAGATTAAAAAAAATAAACCGAACAACTAGAAGATAGTACTACTAGCTGTAGTAAATTGTAGTTTAATAATTATTATCTGGATAGTACTTGGCTTAAGGTTAAAAAAGAGGCACTTCTGGAAAACACGATGAAAGCTTGCCTGGAGCACAGCCGTGGGGACTGTCTTTTGCAAGCTGCACTGGTGGCGAGACATTCAGTGAAGCACCTGGGAATAAATTGAGTCTGCTGGGAGGGGAAAGCATCTACCCCTGGGGCATGTCAATGGAAATAGAAGGTGACAATGAGCCCAAGGCCTGCTTGGCCATATCACATGGGTCTCCTGATTCTATTGAAGGTATTGCACAGCAACCTGCCCTCTGAACATATCTGACACCTGGGAGGTTTTCTGTGCAAGTGGGAGGTGTAGGACCTTTACCCCCTGGAACAGAGCTGGTGCCGTAGGCAGTGAGACGCTGGTGGTGTTAGAACCTCCTTATGTCTGTCATTTGTACCCTGAACATTAAATATCTTTCTCATTATTCATCCCACCACACTAGAAACAGCTGGTCTTCAAGGGAAATTACCTAATGAATCAACAATAAGGCTATTGTGTAGGCGTGACATTTCTGATAATAAATTACTGCTTTCAGGAGGTTGACCACACTTGTCAGGGTTTTGTGAGTTACAAATTCAGCTGCCTTGTCTTATGCTGTTTTACATAACTGACAGTGTAAAACCCTGGCATTTAACTGTAAGTTATTTCCTCAACTTCTAGATCTCTATCATAAAATTTCTTTCTTCCTCCATTCAGAATAATCTTTGAGCATTTCCAATTCATACATGGAAATTATTTTAGTTTGGTTTGATTATATTTATTGTGCCATATATGATCTTGGACTTAATATTAATTTAAATATTTTTAACTAGAAATGTAAACAGGCTGTAAATGCAAGGACTGCATTTTTTAATTTCATTTAGATAAAATATGTGTTTGTATATTTCTTGTAAGCTTTCCCTTGAAGGAATACTTTTTCCTAAACCCATGGTAAGGAGAAAGGTCTAAATATTGCCTTATCAACTTTCAAAAAATACCTGGATGTACCTAATTAGTTTAGAAGTGCTTGGCCCATATGAAGTATGCTTCACGGATGAAGACTTTAAAGCTTGCTTATTTTTTCACATGCACGTCTTATTTGTCTTTTATTTTGTGTATCCAGGGATGTGACTGGTTAGTGATGAAAAGCAGAAATCTTTGCTCCCTCTTAGCTGAGTGCAAATGGCACTGAAATTCAGACAGTATCTGAACCAAATTGCGTGTTTATCTCTGTGGAATTCTGTGGAACCAGTTCTTTAGCTTTTAATACTGTAAGTCTTTTCATAAGTAGCCAGCAAGGAGAGAAGGACAGGAGTTCCATTTTCTGCCAGATTTCTTGGGGCAAAATGCATTTTTGCAAATGTGAATGAAGCCAGCAAAGGTGGGGCAGGCTGGGGAGGAAGTTGGTATTCTTATGCAAGGAGTTGTGGAAGCTAAAAATGAGATCTAAGACAGTCAATACATGTTCTAGCAAGTATACTGGGTTTCAAGTGCTCCCAGTTTCTTTGTTACACTCATTACACTATTGTTACACTCATTTCTTTTCAGGTAGTTGATATCTTAATGTCTGGACAGCGCTGCTGCTTTTCCTTCCACAGAATATGCTCTTATTTAATGCAGCAGGGCCTTTTAAGGTTTGTATGAGGCTTACTTAGACATCAGTGGATTATTATTTTCAAATAACAATTCAGATTTTCAACAGGAAGAGACTAACCAAAACCTAGTGCATCCAAGAAGTATCTTCTGACACTCCTGTCTGAGAGCAAAAAAAGCAGCATTGCCCAGTGTGTGAGCAGGGCTTTTTGAGATGGCCCCATATCTGATGGGATGCCAGGATCTTTCTGCATGAGGTATTCCAGAAAGCCCACGTGCAAGTGGAGCAAAGCTAAGAATTACTGCCCTGGGCCTGCCCTTCAGCCCCCTAAAGCTAGAAAGTCCTTGGGGAACCTGTCCTTTGGGAGGTTTGCACAGCACCCTGAACACCTTCAGAAGAGCCTGGAGGCAGAGTCCTCTGCCATGATCCCGCTGACCCTGGCCTGGGGGTGGGTCTGAGTCTTCCATAAGTCTTCTTTGCCTTCAGGTGCTGCACCCTAGTGAGTTGTTTCCAGGAGCTGTGGGCAGTCATTGCCCACCAGCCGTGGGGGCAGACACAGGTGGCAGTGCCACAGCCGTGCCTTTCCCTGGAGGAGGCTCTACCTTCACTGCCTCCTTGTTTTACAGCAGGCATGGGCACCTCCTGTGGCCATGGGGCCTCAGCTGCATGCCCTCTGGGGATGGAGGCCCTGTGCCCCCAGCTGGTGTCTCTGGGCACCCTTCAGGGCTGTGGCTCTGTGTCTGTGCCCCCACAGCAGAGGCCCTGTCTTTGCCCCTCCATGCTGCCAGATGAGCCAAGGCTGAACTGAGGAGGGAGAGGGGAGATGCTGTGACCTTTCAGCGTAATATCTTGGCATCAGCTATTTAATTGTATATTTTAACCGTGCTGATGATGATGAGTTAGTGCAGACTAACTGGTTATTTGTGGCTGTGTTGTGTTTATAAAACAGTGCCTGTAACCAGGGTCAGGTACACTGGGCAGCCAAAGGCAGACATACACAGGCTGGAGCAGCTGCAGGGCCCCTTGGAGAGGGCCTTTTCCACTGTCTCCTGCCTTCTCTGCACCACACTCTGCTCCTGTTCCCTGCTACCCTGAGGGGACTGACTTGTCCCCAAGTGTCCTTTTGGGGACATTTTTACTGCTTATGACCCCCAGGGCCAGGCGGATGAGGACAGACCTGTGAAGTCCCCTGTCCACATGGCCAGATGTGGAGCACAGCATCACTTGGAGGGCTCGAGTGAGGCCACTGAGGGTACTGAGAACAGCAACAGCATCCTCTCCAGCCTGCTTTGGTTTGAAGGTCACTGGTATCTAGTCAGGGTCTTGTGCTCCATATGAAGGCCATTCAGTATGATGCAGAGACAGGATGAATGAAAAAAGAATTTGAAAACACGCAGCTGAAGACTGATCCTACATTGGTTTTCAGTGGGACTATATTGGCCCAGAAAATTTAGTTAGATGTTAGTGATAATCAAGATCCTCTGAATTCTATGTATTTTTTGTCTAAATAATGTAGTTTCAAGGGATCCACTGTTGAAAGCAAATACCTGCTGTGCTCTTTCCTTTTCCAAATAATGGAAATTCATCTGAACCAAACAATGGTGTTATAATGGTGTCACATTGTCATTTCATTTTCCTCAGCAGCCTTCTGATAAAGACATGTTGTATTCAGCAGCATACAGACGTAAGAGCAGTTCTGTCTCCAAAATCTGGCTTTGCAGTGTAAGGCCTGTTGAGTTTCCATGGCAATGGCCACAAATTCCTCCCCAGCTCTTCAAAGTGAAAGACATATTTGTTTTGCTGGCGCAACTTTGTAGCACAAAAGCTCTCTCTCCTTTTTCACGTAACACCTGCTAATCTGAGCCTGGGCCCTTTGAAGCCTCCTGCTGATCAGAAATTCAAATACATTTTTGCATGCTAATCTCGGTGGTAATCTAGAGCTTGTGTCTTTCATGTTGTGTCTGTGAAAACAGTTTTCTTTATAAATCACCAAAAGTGTTGGCCCTGATCATCCATGGGACGATGAGCTGATAGGGCTGTCAGCAGCTTGGATGTCCATTCTCTCAAGATGCAGCCTGGACAGAGCTATCAGATCAGGGCTTTTTACCCTCCCGCTCACCCTTTGTCAAGAGAAGGGGGTGGGGGGATGAGGGGGAAGGGCTTTCCCAGGTCTGGTTCATGGTGCTGTGTGTGTGTAGCTGTCTGGCAGTGCAGGGCACCCAGGATGGTGCTTCAATGGGCAGAGCGTGGCACTGGCACTGGGCCGTGCCCGTGGCCGTCACTGAGCTGTTCCTCTGCCTGTTGCTCCACAAAGGACTGCTGTTGTCTGTGTCTGTTGGCTGCAGGACCCAACACACAAATGTTAGCTGCAGTGCTTTTCTTGTCACCTGATGGATAGATCCATGCAGGCTGTGCATTCAGCATCGTTTGTAACTCCCTCTGCAGCCAAGCTGCTGCAGCCTCATGCTGAAGGGCTGTGGATGCTCTGCTGATGCAGGTGTTGGTGCCATGCTGGGACCCCTTGTCCCTCAGCTGCCCACACTGTCCTTCCTCCATGCAACACAGCCCTGGTCCTCGGCACTGGCATATACACAAAGAACCTGGCTGTCCGGGGAAGGGGATCCCAAAGCTGCCAGGTACCCTGATGCTGCTGGTGCTGTGGGGTGGTTTGACTGTGTGAGGGACTGTGAAGTTCTGATGCCCCTTAGCCTGTGGCTGGAAATGGAGCTGTGGTGCTCCAAGAATGCCTGGTGATATCTCAATGTTTGCATCACTAGCAGAGGATTTAAGTGGTTTGCCCTTGAGCTGCTGCTGTGAATCCATGAACCTGTGTCTTGCAAAGCACCTCAAACCCCCAGATTCCCCAGATATTCCATCCCCAAACCTTCTCTCAGTCATTTTCCAGTGGTGCTGTGTCCAGCCAGTGCCTGTGCTGGCAATCCAGTGCTACTGCAGACATGCTCACAAGCCACTTAGATCCTGCTGTACTCTGTGCTTCGGAGGTTTAAAACAAAAGGGTTTGAATTTCACTGCAGCTCACACCTAGGCACGCCTCTGGGGCATGGCTGCCTTAAAGGAGTTGGACCTTGCACAGCCTTTGCTTGTTTAAAATGATGGTTTTTTCCACTGCTTAAAAAACCAAGGAGACCTTCCTGGTTAATTTTGTAATAATTCTGTGAGTAGATATGGTTTTTCCCTTGGAGGTGATGAACAGTTTTCCCGCTTTTACAAGATGCGATCCCTGTTTAACACTTGCAAAGCTCAGCCCTGCTGTCTCTTTCCTGCAGCCTGATCCCTTCAGCTGCCGAGCTGGATCAGTTTCCCCAAGCGCTGGTTGGGAGCTGAGCCGGGAAGCTCTTCCTCCTTACTCTGAATTTTATGAAATCTGAACTTACGGAAAAATCCTTGTTTATGAAAGCTCACAGTGCATTTCAGGGAGGAATGCAGACTTGTTATTTCATACAAAATCACCAGCAAAGTATTTGAAAGAGGGTTTTGCATTCATTGTCTGCTGCATCTCTCTGCTATTCAGACTCTATTCTATTCAAATTTTCTTTCTTTCTGACTCAGAAGAGTCTGAGTGCACAAAGGGGCTGTGGTTTTTGCAAGCAGATAATATAACCATGTCATATAAACATGGCAATGATTTCCTTAGGCCCTGTGATCCATCAGGCATGTTGAGAGCAGTTGGCAAGGGTCTGGGAAGTTCCCACTGCTACACAGCAGCTACAGATAGGATTCCTTTCTGCCTTGGTCAGCTGCAGGATCCACACCCCTGGCACTGAAAAGGTTCATCCCATCCTCTTTCCTGGAAGGGAAAACCTCTGCCTTTGAAGTCACATGCTCACAGCTTGCAGAGCTGACTGATGCAGCAACATCAGTAATTTACCAAAGTGGGGGGCAGAAGGGGGGGAAAATGCTGCAGCATAAATCTCAGTCTAGCTTTATTCTTTTACCTTAGGTTATATGTCTTTAAAGGAAAAATGCTGACAACATGCTTGCTCACAAAAAGCCTTTTGAGCCAGTGCCAAGAATTTTCTCAAACCTGGTAAAAAGTCACAGCTGGGACCTAAAAACAGCATTGAATTCTACTTCCTTGCTTGATCTTAATTTTCTGTGGCTGAGGAGATGTTCAGTATGCCTCCTGCTCTGAGGCTGGGGAAGAACCTGCTTTTGTCCTTTGGAGCAGGCGGTCACTGGTGTCTGATGTGGTGAGAATCTGCTGCAGCTCTATGTTTGCTCTCTCTGTATCGCTTACTCTTTAATTTAGAAAGTTTAAAACAATATTATTTGGACTCAAATAGCGCAGCCAGGCAACAAGGGGCCTCCAGCCTGCAGGAAGGACTTCTCCCCCTCTGCAGAGGCAGCTTTGTGAAGGGTAGCATGTGCAGTACAACAGGCCTGCCTGCTGCCCAGCTCTGTGCCATAGGAACTGCTGCAAGCCCAGCAGCAGCCAGCTCCCCTGGAACATCTTCAGCCTGGAACCCTCAGCTGGCCTTGGGATCCTGCTGCAGGAATACTCTTGGGCTGGTTTAATGTTCAGGATGAAGTCTTGATGACTAGCTCTGGGTCATCATGAAGTTTTCAAGCATAATAAATCAGAGGGGGGCAATTTTTTTATGAGTATTGTGCCTGTCTAAGGGGAGCTGACCCCACACATTTTTCTTCTCTCAGCAATCTTAATGCCTCCTCCAATCACTGGACAGTGACTGCTTGTGTCTGCAAGCAGCTATTGGTGATTTTGGTAGAAGTCCTCCTAAGGGAACATGAGACTGTTTCACCATGGCTCCCGTGTGAGCAGTGCACAGAGGAGCCCCTTCTGAACTCCAGAGCTCCAGAAGAGCCCTGGCCAGTATTGCTGCCTTTGCACATGGGCCTGCAGCAGCAGTGTTAATTGTACAGAGTATGAACGGCAGTTATTGACCAGTACAAATCTTCTCTAGCAATTGCTCCCTACCCCTTGAAATGTAAAGATCAAAAGGCCTGGAATTACTAAGGACTTTAGGATATGAATCCTGGGGCATCTCCTGCTAGATTTTTTTTTTTTCCTTGAACTAGAGGACATAGTGAATGTGCCGTGTTCCCAGAGATGTCATATCCTGCCATAGAACAGTATTCCTTGCTTTTTCCCTTATCGATGGCTCTAGCTACCTCACTTGAATATATCAGATGTAATGTCTTCTTTTCCACTGAAGCTGATGGGTCAAGTCTTATGCCCAAATCTTGGTGCTTTAATTAAAAAAAAAGTATGTAAAAAAAATTCAGTTTCTAACCTTTTTATTACAAAATTTGATCTGTATGAAATCATGGAACCCCACAACTGCAGTAGTGATAGCAGCATGCCTATTTTTGCTTCCTGTGCTGCATCATGCAATGGTGCTGTAGCTCCCCAAGAAAATGTAGGAAAAGTTCTTAAACCTTGGTGGCCTCTGTGATCATCTCACTTGCTATGTACAGCCAATTAGGGCTCAATCATGTGATATAATGATAGTTCCCCCCACAGTTTATTGATCCCAGTGGGAATGAAGGGCATTCAGCACCTCACATAAACAGACCCTTCATGTCTGTCTTTCTGCTCCTTACAGAATATGAGCAGTAAGACTGAGGACTCCTCGATTTTCTTATTCAGACTCATTTCAAGCTTCAGCTCAGACTGGAGATTTGCTGAGTAAATAGTCTCAACAATAATCTCAGCCTGATTCCAACTAATTAAATCCTGTACAAACATCCCTCTCTGGGCCAATATAGCAAAAGACAATGAAAACACAGAAAACCAGACATAGCTTTCCTCCAGATTTTGCTCGGCCCTTTAATCCTGTATCTTTTGAAAGATAGTAACGTCCATAAGATGAGGGGTCAGCCTTCCTGCCCTTAGCATCAAGCAGTGGAATTTTTCAATAATGAACAGCTGGGTCACCAGCGACACAAAAGCTGCTGTAATATCCTGTAGGCTTACGGGGCACAACAGAAATCCCAAAGCAAATCATGATGTACACAGAAAGGGACCGTCCTTTTCTATTAAGGAGACCACTTCAAACCAGTCTCAACACCACCTTTTCTCCAGCTTTTCGAAGGAGAGATTATCCCCTGCGTATATTTAATCACACATTATGGGGTGGCTTTGATTGCCTTTTTAGAGTCAGAGAAGTTAAAGAACATAGTTTGAAGGCTCCTATTATCAGTGCTCCGTCCTCGTGCTCTCAGCCAAGATGTGTTTACAAACAAGGGTTGGGAAGGGGGTGGGGGAGGCAGGAATGCTACCCTGGGCTCATGGCTGGGCTTGGCACTGCTTTCACAGGGCTGGCTGTGTAACCCCCCACTCCAACGACGTGCAGGGAGTGCCATTGGCAGGGGCAGGCAGGGGGGTTGCCTTTGTGGTTTAATTTTTATGAAACTCTGTGGAATTAGTCTCCTTTTCCAGGGAAAGAAGAAATTATCTTGTAGGGGTTTTCCTACACAGTAAAGCAAGGAGTAGAACAGGGTAACGTGAACAAAAACTAAATACCATAAAGACTTTTAAATGTATCACAAAAGTCAGTCTGAGATGTGTGCAAGATATGCTGGAGATTCCTGATTAAAAGCAGTTTGTGTCAAGGAAGTTACCACTTGCAGCATGTAGAACATCTGACAGTGATTAACTGGAGCTAGCTATTAGATTTTCCTAAAGAAACAATACTTAAACATATCTCCACAAGTATGAAACACTTTATGTACTGTATCTGGTACACCTCATTTAAATTGACTTAGATGGAACAGACACACTAAGTCTAACTAGTAGGTTATTAAGAATATAAACCTGGTGCCCAAGAATTTACAATCAGTTATATGGGAGGTATCCTGACTTTCCTCCTTTTCCCAGGGCTTTCATTTACTAAGCATATGCTGTAAAGATGTCACATTTACAGCAAGGGACATGTTTAGGATGTTTCTTACAAACAGTTTTAAGTTACATACCTGTAGTAAATGCATCTTGCTATGCTGCAATGTGCTGTTAGAAAGTCTGCTATGAGCTCAGGAAAATGTGGATGAAAGGAAAAATATATGCATTTGTACAAATGCGTTCGTAACCTAGTTTTTCAGTTTACTTATTAATGCTAGTGAATTTTTGATAGAAAAATGAAATAAAATTGTTTTTTACGGGAAGATGAACTTTTCAGTTCTGTTAAAGCACTTGGAGGTTGGAGAAATATGGTTTAAATTAAGCATATCATACTTCTAATTCTGGGAGTTACAAAAAGAAGAATTTGGAGATTCATCCAGCCTGGAGTGTTTGGTAGTTGCAAATAAACTGTACATTATATGCAGTGATCATTTGCCTAAGAAATAACTTTGTTTCCTTGCCCTTTTTGGCCCAGGAGGCTGATGGTTACTTCGGGGCTGTGCTTGCACATAGGTGCTGCTCTAATTCCAGTTTCTACATGGGGAGGAGGAGCAGGGGAGTCAGAAGGCTTGGAATTCAGCATTTCAATAGGCCTTTAATTATGGATTTCCATACTATTTGTGAGATGAATGGTGAGAATTGCTGCAGTAACCACTACAGTGCTATGAGCCCAATTAAAAGCACTGCTTCAGACTGTGGTATTTGTACAAAGAATGTTTCTGCCACTTTGCTGTTTGTCACTTACATTGGAAAGTTTTTAAAAACAATTGCACTTCTATTAGCAGCCACTGGAACTCTGCTTTCCAGGCTGGCCCCTAAAGTCCCAACCTACCTCTCTCTCTCACTATCCATACGGGGTCAAATCAGGAACGGCACTGAGCTTCTCCAGAGCAGAAGAATGCTGAGGGCCAGTGTTTAATAGGTGGGAAATCATGGAAACAGTCCTCTAGGGGCTGAGAAGTAATTTACAGTTAAGTCCAAACTTCTCTAATTTGCATAATACCAAGTCTAATAAAATATTCATGGTAGCTTCTCTCACTTTCAGACAATTTAAGATAGACAAAAATTAAATTGGAAAATGCTGCTTAAAAATAAGAGAAAAAAATTGAAGACAATATTTTCAAATATTTCCTGCTTTTAATTTAATGATATTTTTCAGAGTTAAAGAATTGTTTGCAGAGTTACTGCCAGAAGTCTGCCTTGTGCACAAAACTGTGCAGAGTTTGATCTTTTTAATAGGAATCACAAAAACTGAAATTCCAAGATGTTGGTCAGGTGGACTTGGTGGCTGTAGTTCATGTGCTTCATGGGCTGGCAGAAATTGTTGCACTAAAAGAAATAACAGCTTGAGAGCAGTTGGTTCTCTCAGAGTTGGATTCAGTTGAAATGCCCAGGGCCAGAGCTCGCCCTTATCCAAGGGATCATTACTGGAATTCTGGGATTGTTGTGGCCAGTTTGTTCTGTGAGGTGTCACAGCCTGCAATGTGTGGAGTGCAGGAGAAACCTCCGAAGTAAGCGACAGCTCTGGGCTCGGTGCTGAGCCCCGGGTGTTTGTCCCTTTGGCAGCTGGTGACCAAATCAGCTCACACCAGGTGAGGCAAACCCAGGGCTGAAGGCAGCTCTGAGCACCTGAGATGGGGCACGGCCACGGGGCAGCTCCTCCTGTACTTACTCACAAAGAGACATGAACTTTCCTTGACCAGCCTGGACATTTCTTACTGGTGACTATTGCACACAGTCCTGATATTTCCACACCTGTCTAGAGCCTTGTGTTTGGAAAATGCTGATTTCTGCATTGCTGTTAACTACCAAACCTGTACAGTTGTTCTTCCGACAGAATTTGGAAATAAAAATTAGTGCATATTTTTCAAATGAAATTGCAACTCTGGTGGTTCAACCCAGCAGTCATCTCACTTAGATGTGTGGCTTAAAGAGTATGCAAGGGAAACTGATTGTGTTTGTTCTTAGAATTTTTGTTTCTGTCAATTTACTCATATGAAAGCATCATATTTCAGTTAAGCTTATAAATTTAGTCAATGGTAAAATTTAATCACATTAGCATTAGCAAACACAGGTTCTTAGAGCATATGGCTGTGAGAGGGTCCCTTCCTGACCAAAAGGATTGACACCTGACCTGTCCCTTTCCTCACTGCTGTCAAGTTACATTTATTTTTTGGTAAGAAAACATGAAGTGGAGCTGCTAGTGGTGCAGGATTGCTCTCATCTGCTTATCTGTATGAATAGTGCAAATGGCTGCAGCAGGCACATATCTGGAAACTGCTTCTCAAAGCCCCCCAGGGCCCTGGAGGTGTGATTGTCCTCACCCACAAGGTTGGGTGAAAGCAGTTTTGTCACTGGTGCTTCCTTTACCATGAGAAATCATATCACACAGTGCCAGTATAAAACACAGCCCTGACAAGGAGATATTAAGCCAAAGCCCACATTTGGGGTGCAAAGGGAGGCTGAGGCTGCCAGCTGCAATCAGATGACAGATATTTTTGTTAGGAAATAATACCTTCCTCTGATTTCCTGAGAGGTTGAATATAAAGCATAAAACAATGGACAGTGATGAAATCCAGAAGAATTATCTCTGTGTATTCTGGAAGAGAATAAACAAGTACCTCTTGCAGTCCAGGTACAGCAGGCACTGTTTGGACAGCTGCACTGCCCATTCAAAGGTGTTGCTTGCCAGTGGCCTGGCAGTACGAATGCCAGGTTCATACAAGGTTCACATAAAATTGTACAGCCCCATAGATAATAAACCCAACACAGCAGAACGGGTGGATTTTCCAATGCATACCAGCTACTGATGGAGAACATGCTCCAGTGAGGATTACTTGAAAAACTGCATTTAGTGCTGCAATAATACTAAAAGGTCACTTTGGATCACATTTGCAAAAGGTCAGAGCTGGTGGAGATAACAGCCTGTGCACACAGAGCAGAAGGTGTTGGGCTTGTTTTAGCTCCATCTACAGTCACAGCTGAAAACCAGTCAGGAGCAGATATTGAAAAAGTTTCTTCCATTTTGACTGATGCTGTCTTAGACAAGGAGTCCCTCATGTAGTAAGGGATGTCTTTGGGCTTGATAAAAATCCTAAAAAAAAGGCAGAAGCATTTTTAAATGCACCATTCTGTATTCCCAAGATGCACTGGGGTGAATGTATCTTTCCAAAGTGTTTTTGGCAGCGGAGTTTCATAGAATATTGTTTCATGTTACGTGGCACAAGGTATGTAATGCACAATGTAAAAACAGCTTGAAATCTGTCATATGAATCTTGTAGGCATGGGGAATTTTTGTCCTCAGTTTGCTGGGAAGTTTTCAGCATGAAATTGTGGGAGTACAATTTTTTGGTGCAGGGTACACTGCATTCTCTGAAACCAGTTTTTTGGAATTTGGGAAACATACCTCAAATTGCTGCTCTTCTAAAAGAACTTTGCAGCCCCACCAACAGCTGACAAACCTCAAGCCAGGGATAGAGAAGTTTGTACCCAGTATTGCCTCTTCAGCTGTTCTCAACAAGTTGTGATGGGAATATTGCAAGTTTATTTTGAACATTGTAGCTTTTTGCTTTAAACTAAACATATTTCTGGAGTGGCTCCCATAATTGAAATGGTCTCAGAAGGAATTAGCATCTTTGTACACATCGGCTTTCCATCCATCAGACCCAGTGGGAGCAGTGGGGCTGAGGATCCCATCTGAGAAACTTCAAATCATCATCACCAGCTCACAGTCCAGCCTCTCCAGTTCTCATGTACATTGTCTGTGATCTTCTCCAGCATAGCTCAGGAAATGTGAATTCTTTTGTGACGGATCTACATTGTGTTGTATGATCCTGCTGGGAATTTTTATTTGTAACAGGGCATGGTCCAGAAGTGCCCTGTAAAGTAAGTAAGGCCTGTCCCTGTGCAGAGGGTAAATGCAGGTCTTTGCCTAATGAATTATTATCCATTGTAAGCAAGGTGAATCCTTCTTTCTCCAAATTTTCTGAAAGCAGTTGAGAGACACAAGAAATGTCATTTATCTTTGAAAACACTCCCAAATGCTCCTAAATGCTTTAGTGAAGGAAAGCAGCATATATTCATGGCTGGAGTCTGCCCTTAAATCTGATCCCATTCTCTGTGGGCCCCTAACTCCATCATGGTGACCCTTGCACTCTAAGGTATAATATAAAGCAGCAACTGACAGTAGTTCCTGCAGCTGCTGGGCCATGGCAGGGCCTTACTTGGTACACAAGGGCATTCAGCCCCATTTGCTGGGAGTCTCTGAAGGATGCAGAGCGATCAGTGTCTGTGGAAATGAATGGGCTTTTCATGCTGATGATTTCATTTCTGGATGGACACAACAGTTCCAGCCATAGCGATTCATCATCTTGGCTGGATGCAAGTGGAGGGCAGCCAGCACTTTGCACTGATGCTCAGAGCAGACACTGAAGATAAAGCGTGGGACTCGGACAGAGCTTTCCAAATATTTGACAGAGAACTGCCAGGGAAGCGCAGTGCTACTCCTATTTCTAGGCTGCCAGCAGTGTCTAGTAAATTTTCCCAGAGAATCGCTGCTGTCCCTGACATGGCTCCAACATTGTACTTTCTTAACCCCCTTGTTGTGCTCAGGATTTACCTTTGCCTCTGAGGCAGCTCAGTGTTGCTAAGCAAAGCGTGGTCATTGTGTGCCCAGCATGTTTGAGGCACCGGTGCTGCTGTGCCCGCTCCAAACCAGCCCCAGGGCTGGACTGGGGGCTGCTCTGCTGGTACCCCCTTCCTTTTGTTGCACAAAACGAGGCAGAGGCTGCAGGGAGGCATTGCCAAACGGTGCTGGATTTACAGGATAGGAGAGGGGCTCTTTGGGCACAGGCCCTGAGCTGCAGCCCTGCCCGGACGAGGAGCTCAGTGGAACTCAGCGGCCCTGGCAGCTCCAGCCGCTCCAGTGCCACCCTGCCCTGGCTCACAGCTGCCTGTGCAGCCTGGCCACCACCGAGGGTTTGTTCCTCACCTTCTGTGGGGGACAGGGCAGGTATGGGCACAGACCACCATCTCAACTTTACAAGGTGTCTCGATGGAATATTGATGGATTTGGGCCTCAGAGTGACTAATTAGCATGGAGGGTTCCTCAAAAGGGTTAACATGGGATCTTTTTAATTGTCAAAAGAGTTGCAGGCTATTAGGGTTGGCATATTCTTCAATAATCTGTTTTATTTTTACCTGCTGGGAGCTTAATTAAAAAACAAAGAGGCTCAATTTAAAGCCCATTACTATGCTAATTTTGTAAGAACTGGGCGGTGATTAAGAAGCTTTAAAAAGAGGAGTTTAGTTTGCTCTAGGGAATGGGTTGGAGGCAGGTTTTATTTCGTTTCATTAGCTAGCTACAATTATTTATAAACTAAATGGAAATGATATTAAAGAGTAATGAAAAAAACAGCATCTATGTATTATTGAACAGCAGAACTTTTTTTAATTTAGCATCGAAGTGTGCAGAGCCTTTATTACTGCAACTCACAGTTAACACAGCTAAATGCAGTTGTTAAATATAAGAGGCTTTTAAAATATGCCCATAAATACAGAGCTGTCTGGTTTGCTTTTCCTGTAGATCACTTGAGTAAGTTTATAAAGATATCAATGTGACAATAAAGATGAACCACTGTCTCTTTAAAAAAAAAAAAAAAAAAGAATCTGGGGCTTTATATAGGAAAATTCCTTCACAGAGTAAATTACAAGCCTTACTCTTTTTGTATTACGTATGTTATGCTGCATAATCTAACAGCACTCACTGCAAACCTTCTACTGCCTTTTGCCTGTCATGTGAGCCCAAAATAATACCTGCAATTCCACTTGTGCTGGAGGACTTGGGAGGAGCTGCTGCATTTTGTGGCTGTTCAGAGCTGAAGCCAGGCAGGGACCAGCAAGAGCCAGAGATGTAGCCCAGGGTGTGGGGGGTGAAGAGATGGGGCTGAGCAGCAGTGGCACAGTGTGGCTGTGCAGGAGTGCTGGGTGCAGGGATAGCCTGGGAGAGGGTTCCAAACCCAGGCAGCACCTTTGAACTGAATCTCCCAAATGAAGGTGTCTGTCTGTGGTGTCTGTGAGGATGTGGGCAGGGAGATGCACCCTGTTTCTGCCAGAGGAACTGGTAATGCTGGCATGCATCTTCTCAGCATTGGGAGGAGGAGCTGCTGAGCCTGTACCACACTTCTGGTGGCACCAGAGCCTTCTGTAGAAACAATGTGCTCCTATAAAGCACCCCAGCTCACGTGGCATGAGTGAGAGCTGGTTTGCATGTACAACCTGGTAGGTGGGTTCACTCAGCATTTGAATTCCCACTGAAAAGCTGCCCTGATCTCATAAAGGACCAGGAACCCCATGCCTCATCAGCCAGCACCGTCATTCTGTGCTGAAACCCTTTGTGCTGCTGCTCTTTCTGGGAAAGCTTTGATGCTGTGCCAGGGATGGGGAGTGGGAGGTAGCCTGGAACAACTGAGAAACGTCAGTATCTGCTAGGCAGTGAGGAGGAAGGAGAAGGATGGCAGTAGATGCCAGCCTACCCTCCTGGGCTGCCCAGAGCAGCTGGCATTTAATTTTGTAAGGGTCCACATCAGTCTGGCTGCGACACTAAAATTGTTGCTGAGGATCTTAACTTAAATTGTTGTTGCAACCAGTAAAGTGTTTCTAGATGAAAAAGTAAGTTACAAGAATTAACAATACCTGTACATCAATGATTCAAATGTCTATGGACACTAGCCAGACTCCTGCTGCCAGGACCTTCTGCATGGGTCCTGCGTGGGTGCCATGAGGTCCAGCATCCTGGAGCCATTCAGACTCAAAGTTCAAGATGGGAAGAAAAGCCTTACACTGCAGCTCTGCTGCTCCTGAGCTCAGCCCAGAGCTGCTACTGGAGATAGAGTTCATATAGCAGAATAGCTTCAATTCCTCTTCTGGTTCTAAAGGCAAAGTGAGCTATCCGAGATCCCTGAGGTTGCAAATGTCCCTTGGCCTTCTTTTGACCCTATATACACCTTACATTCTTCCTTTAATGATTGGCATTCGGTGGGTTTGTGCCTTCAGGCACACTGAAGTTGTAGCTGCTTCTTCATCAAAGCAACTGTTTACAGCTGGTTTGAGTTGGATGCCAATAAACAGTATTCTTTTTGTCTCAAAATAAAAAGCAGCTTAAGTCCCTAATGATAAGGATTTTGTGCTTTGTAGAGGAAAAAATTCAGCAAGTTTGGGACAGCCAGCCACTTAGCTTAGCAAGTTGGAGTACTTTATACTTCCTGCTAAACTGTCTTTATCTCCTCAAGTGAGCTGGTTATAGATTCTTATCATTGTGGCAGAAGCGATGAGGGTAACATCTTTAGTTGGAAATCATTGGCAACATGTGGAGAAAGCTTAAGATGTTGTCACACTTTAACTTGGTCCTAATCTGTTCAAAGGCAGTTGATACTTTCTAACTGTGCCAGCAGGTAGTGAGAGGGAGTCAAAGACCATCAGGGTGAAATAGCTCCTGCTTTTCTTTGGAGAGTTTATGACTTTCATAAAGCGGACACAAAGACACTGTGGCGGTAACTGTTATTGTCTAAATTAAGAGCTTATGTTCACCCAACCATATTTCATTAACTTGTACACCCAAGCTTCTACATTTCCTGCCTGCTCCATGCAGTGCTAGAAGCAAATCTTAAATATTTTAACGCCTATTGTCAGTGAAGTGACAAGAGCCGTGTGCGGGTCGGCCCGGACGGGCGTGTGCTGCATCTTACCCACACTCCCAGGACAGGCCCTTCTGTGGCCTGGGACGTGTGTTGGGGTGTGATCCGAAGAGAGAATTGTTTTCCTTCCAATAACAAACTGAGACACTTCGAACAACCCTTAAGTGCCAAAAGGTAGGACCAAATTGCCTGGTGGAGCCGAGGGTTTCTAAAGCCATCTTCCCGGTGAATGAGGACCCAATCCTGCTCCTGGTGCTCCCTAAGGAGTTTTGCATCTCACTTACTTGAAGTGAAAGCTGACACAGCTTCTCCTCCCTTGTTTTTTTTTAATAGATGATCTTAAGAACATCAGAGCTTTTGGTGAGCAAACTTCGATTCTTTTCAGCAAATATTGTATTTTGAAAAAAAGGTCTTTGTAAACTCTGTAGGAAGGACAGTGCAATCAGTGCAAGATTTCTTTTCAACCAGATATTCAACAAAGCATCTCATTTTTAGAAACATATATGGAATCCTAAGCAACACCGTGTAACTTTTTTGGTACTTTTATAGAACAATTCCAAGCCATCTAAATTTTCTTGCTGAAAGAAAGGCATGTGCTGATAAGATATGAAGGGATTTTGTACACTTTTTCTCTAACGGGCATCTCTATTTTTTCTCTGTGTGTATATAGTATATATACATACACTTAACCAAAAGTTAAGTAGTATTTAATTTAAGTATTTCAGCTTTGACCTACTTACAAGTTTTCATTTAATTAAAAAAAAAATCTGAAAAAGTTAATAAAATGTTTAGACAAACCTTTCAGTCTTGTGAGCTTAAAGGAATAATCCTCTTTGCATGCCTAATAATGTTGTTGGTGTCTAATGGGATTTCATTTTCACACATGTGGAAGTGTCCTGTGTTATAAATGTTTGACTGCTGGAATAACTTAAAACCTGTGCAGACATTCGAGGCAGGAGGAGGGTCTGGGCGTGCTGTAGGGCCCTGCTTACTGATAAATCTCTTTGTATGGGTTTAGAGCATCTAGTTTACTAAAGCCTGAATACAAACACAGATGCTGATAGCTGAGTCTTAGGATTCTGTCAACCGTATTTGGCCTTACAGAATCCAGGAGGTTTTCATAGTTCTGTGTCTAATCTTAAAAATTCAGTTTATAGAGCAAGTTTAGTAGTCATCCATACTAGAACAACCAGGCTTGTCTGTTCTTTAATTTTAAAAAGATGAATCAGATGTTCCAAGTCTTCAAAAAACACTGTATTAAGGGGAGTATTTATTTTCCATCCTATTATTAATAGTAAGTAATTGACATAAGCTTAATAAGAGTAATTTCACATTACAAGAATAAATTTCCATCCTTAGGCATTGCAGCCGACACCTTTAGTTACCTGAGTTTTGGGGGTTTGAGTTGGGGTATTTTAGGGCTCCTTTTCCTTTTTCAGTGGTTCTTTTTAAAAAGCTTCATGCCTCTGGTAAGAGTCTCCTGTTTTTATCAGAAGAACAAAGTTTGTGAAAGAAGGACTATAAAGAGAAACCATGTGAGATGATTGAGGGACAAAAATTTCATCCATTAAGGGTCAGCCTAAAAGAGCACGATTTACAGCAGAATATAGCTGGAACTTTTGTAAGACAAGCAGCAACTTTTCATGCTCGGATGGGGATTCTTGGGTTAAATTGCTATCTTTGAGTTCTGAACTTGGAAAGGTATTAAAGTGGAATTAAACCTTTACACAATCCTGCTCTTGTGTCATTCAGGATTTTTTTGGGTTCTGTTTAATTGTACATCACAGCAGGGTTCTGAGTGACTGGTGCTTTAAAGAAATGAAGGGTAGGGTTAAGTCTGCAGCCCACTGCTCCCTGCTAATCCTTCTTGTTCCTTGAAGAAGGATTTACTTTTGCTGCCAGCTTGTGAAAGACTTTCCTCCTCCCGAAGAGATTGTTGTGGCTTTCCTGGGGAGGTGTGGTTGCTATAGCAGGGAGTCACGCCTGGGTATTCTCTCAAACCCTACTGAGAATGGGCCAAAAAAGAGCCAAAGAAGAGTAAAACTGGGGATTAAAAAGTGGAACAATGGGAGACAGGAAGATAGGAGTGGGAACAAATGGGAATTACAGCACCAAAAATAATGCAAAGTGACAAAAAGAGGAAATAGAAAAATAATAGCTGACAGTTGGACTGAAAAGACAAATACTACAAAAGAACAATTTATTTTCAACAGGCAAAGAACATAAAAAGGCATCTGGGAAATAAGACACAGCCGTACGTTGAGGACTTTTTTTGGTTCTTACTGTACTGCAAACATACACGCACCAAGTACACAAAACTGCTTCATGCTTCCCTCTCAGTTCCACCTTAGCTACAATCTGTTTATTTGGAAAAAAACCTTCCTGGGTTTTTAACTAGGTGTTTATTCATTTGCTGTTAAATGACGTCTCTAACTCTGTCTGTTCCTAGGGACTAAAGGTAGCCTAGTTCTGGTCTTTTCACATTAAATATTGTTATGCATATCAACAGTAGAAGAAAGGATCGAACCTTGCTCAAATTCTGTTCTTGAATGCTTTCCAGAGAAATAACTGCCTCCAGCGGGCACTTGCTTTTGCTGCAGCTTACTGGAGACAAATTCTTTAGCTCATGCCATGGCAATGCCCTGACACCTCTACCTGGCCCTGCCCCAGGCTGTCCCCCCTCCTCACCCTGCTCCAGCTGACTTCTCACTTTGGAGCTCATCCCTGTGTCCAAGAGTTTTCCTGTAGGAATTTAGAAGCTGTATTTTGCTCCTAATCCCCTTTGTTCTACTGACAAAACATAGTCTAATTTTGCAAATATTCAAGTGTTTCCACCTCAGTGAAAGAAGCAGAAATATTCATTCAGTGTAAAATTTGTCACAAAAAGGAGTCAGTGCCACATCTAACAGCAAATCTCTCTGAATGCCTTTCCTGCACCCCACTGCTTTATATACAGGGGAGGCAGAGAGATATAATAGATGAAACATTTTGTTTATGAAGTGTCTATGTTTTGTTTTATTTCACATGTTTTTGCAATATAGATAACAGATTACACCACAGAGCTTTCATTGCCTTGTGCTATAAAGATACTATAAAGCCTTTCTGGGTATTAATAATAGATTGTGTTGATGAGTTTGGAGAAGCTGGCAATAGACCCCCCACTGCAAAGACATTAACACCACAGGACTAAGGTATCTTTCCCTTGCAAATCAGTTGGTAAATTGGCTGTGCTGATGAGATTGGGCACAAGATCTCCACCAGCACCACTGCAGCAGACACAGGAAGTGATTTTGTTTTATACTGGCAAATAACGTTTCTTCCTCTCAGTGTTCTTAGTTGCGAGGAAAGCCTTGTGTAAATTCTTTCCCTAAGTCATTCTTGCCAGCCAAGAAATAACTTAGAAATTACATTTAAATTGCTTTGACATGATTATTTTTTTCTGTAAAAGTGAAAACGGAGCCAGTGAATCACAACAGTACAATTTCCCTGCTTATGGGGCCTTTAGGGTGAAATCTCATATAAAAATTGCATTAGAAGGCTTTCCCTGTGTTGTTGTGATGTAAATTCAGTGTGCCATTTAGTGAACAAGAAGGATAAGATGTCTGTCAGATCAGAGACTGGAGCTGTTCCACAGGGCCCCTCCACAGGCCACTTCATCCACTAGATATTGGCGAGGGCGCAAAGGGAGAAGATGAAGGTTGATTTAATTTAATTTGTGTAAATAACTGAACAAAAATCCAAAGAAAAAAAAATAGGAGGGCCTGGTTTGTTTTGGTGACCACCACCCCCCAGCTAGGTAGAGCTGTGGCAGAGGCACAAATGCCCTGACAAATATGCTGCTTTTATAGTCCATCAGTGTGATTTGGAGAATTCAAAAACCACAGCAGCAGAAGCCCATTTAGCCTCTTTGAAACTCATGGACAAAAATAACATTATTTCACAAATGTTTGCATTGCCTAGAAACATAATTCTAACAAAATCATCATATTTTGTTAATTCATTAAGTCTTCTTAATTGCAGCCCTAGCTTTATCAATTCAATTGGTGCCCTTAACTTTTATAACAGTTTCTGTTCTACAGAAAAGATTAGGAGAAAATTGCAGCCATAATCTGTGCAGTGGAATTGCTGTGCTATAAAGAGGAATGGGAGTAGCTGAGAAGAGCAATTGGATTCCCAAAGGTGGAGCACAGTAGAGCAATATCAGTGACTTTGTAAATGAAAAATTGTTTTAATTCCCTTCTAACAGCAATAATTCTATTCTTCATAAATTTTTCCATCAAAGTGTTGTATGGAAAAATGCTGTAAAATAGAACAGCATGGCAGTGATGAAAGACAGTTGAACAAAGTGGTCAATTAGGGGATGAAAATTAAGCAAAGAGAAGAATTCATTCTGTCACATTCTGCTCAAAGCGAGAAGCTGCTCTGCACTTTGCATTTTATGTTGTACTTTATAGTTAAGGGAGATGTAACTATTTAGGTCACTGTGGTCCCACTTGAGCAAGTTGCTTTAGGCTGTAGGCTTCAAATTCTGTCTTTGTGCTTTTGTCTGAGCATCCCAGTTCTGCCCCAGAGCAGCAGATGCCCACAGGTCTGAGGTGGGCAGAGGGTGGGGAGGGCACCGTGGCCGTGGGTGCTGGTGGCTGTGACACACAGGTCACAGCCCCACCAGCTTCAGAGCAAGATCTGCCATGGGACAACAAAAAAATGGGTGCCTATTGCTATTTTAGCCATCAGCTTGTCTTGGCAGGGGAGTATGGCACTCCTCACAGAAATACAGGTAAAATATTTATGTGAGGAAAAAGTCACTCATTACCCAGATAGGCAATATGTAATTTGTGAGCCTAAATCCATGCTGTGAAGTGCAGATTCAACATAAGCTTTCACCAGTAGCTGGTGTTCATACTACAGCACCTGTGGATAGGGGCTTAATAAATATTTTCTTCAGTTCTCCCTGAAGAAGAAAAAGGTTTCTTTGTTTTCATTTCTCTCTAAATATATTACAGGTCTTTTTCTAGAAACTTTTAAATTTTGCACATTTTATTACTACTTGATGAAAGGGAATTATCTTTCTTGTACTGAAGTTTCAGCTATGAAATTGACTTTAATAAATTATGTAATTATTTCTTCTGCAGGGAACATATTTTAAATGGATTATTTCTTTTTTAAGGGAGTGGGGGGGTTTGAATCATAAATTTATAATATTCCTGTTCTGCTCTACTGCATTCAGGATGTTTTGTATATTCCGAATTGATTGCGACCAAGCAACAGTTTTCCCACCTTGTAAGCATCTATGAGCTGTAAGACGCTACAAAAAAATATTCAATTCCTGTGCTGGAAAAACCCAATGAATACTGTTTTTCTAATCCTATGTTATCTGAGGAAAAAAGTACCAAAATTTATTCCAAAGAACAAGGAACAGATATCTTTCATTAATAATTTAATTTCTTCTCTTAATAAAACTCAGTTGTGTGAAAAATTACTATATTTTACTCTAGCTCTTCCCTGTTTCGTAGCACAGGAGTGTGGAGCGAGCTCCCAGCATCAGAGCAGGCCCGTGGGGGTGTCCCAGGGTGTGAGCAGAGGGAAAAACATCCCACGGAGAGACTGCACCGAGAGTACTCACAAAAGCTGTGACCACTACCTTTGCACGTTTATTAAATAAAGAAAAGCCAGGTATCTGCTGTGGTTGCTGCAACACAATGTCAGAATAACACAGAAAGGGAAATGGCTGAAGGTCTCTGATAAGTAGGAAGCAGCATCTGTCCTCCTGCGTACATCAAACACAGCTTAACAACTTCCTATTTACTGCTTCGTGGCAGAGGCCCAGTAAATAAACAACCTGACTGAATTACTCTATTTTTCTTCCTTTGTCCTGTATAACAAACTTCTTGAACCACGGCTAATGTGAACAGCAAATTTCACACTGCACATGGATGTCTCTCAGCACAGATTAAATTAGTTATAATAAAACAATTAAAATCTATTTGCCCACAGACAGGAGGAAATGAAGGACGTGGCTGAGCCACAGAAAGGTAAAGGGTGGGTTGTCAGGACACCAGGAGAGTAAACAGCAGAGCCGTGATTCTCAGGAGCAAAGCAGGGTCAAACTTACTGCGAGATAACTGCGCGGGATACAATAAATCAGGGGTCCGTGTTGCACTCCAGATGGCTGTGCCATGCAGGAAGGCACAGTGGATCATGTAACTGTGGTTGTTTCTAAGCATTACTGATTCAGCCTGCCTTCACAGGGATATCCCAACAAATAAAATCTTTATGGCGTCTTCCGCTGGTGAACATTTTCATCAACCGGTTAAAGTCAGGACACGTCTTAGCATTTGCATTGCCCCGATACATATGCAAAATTAATTTAAGTTCACACAGTTTTAGCTGGTAAAGACTTTTTGATTATCTAGTACTGTAAAGTTGCTTCGCAGCATTTATTGTAAATACTCTGATGGACAGACAGGCCATTGTTCTGAGCTTTAGCTTGGCTGAGTCCCCCAAGTGTTCCAGGCATAGAGGCAAACACACTTAAAAATGCCTAAACCTATTGAGTTGTCTTTCAAAATTGTCCAGGCAACAGAATTTATTTATAAAACTCCACAATCATTGATTCAAAACAAGGTTTTCTTGTTCTGCTTTTCTTCTTTGTCCTCTTTGAACGGTTTTCTCTGGAATGTTTTCGTTGTGCTTAGGAGTCGGAGATTTCCTGCGGCTTCTAATAAAGGCATTTGATTTCCACTCTCCACATACTTTAACACATCCAAGGATTTTGAGGTTTGACATTAGCTTAAGAGAGCTGGAGATAATCAGCCATGGGGGTAAAAAGCCAGAGTTACGCAAATTATTTGCAAAATGTACAGAAAGAAAAAAAAATTCCTTTAAATGTGGTTGGTGTGGGACAGTCTTTGTCTCAGCATAAAATATCTGTGTGCTCCCCTTCAAATTTATGGCTTTGATTGAAACCTGTAAAGGGGTGATCTGTAAAGTATTCCTGCTATCCTACACTTTCCAACAGGTTTATTACCATTCGTTTATAAAATGAACAGTCTAACGAGCAGTGGTTTAGATCACAGCTATCAAAGTCTGGTCATTTGTCAAGATTAGTTTCCTGTTGTGAGATTGCCTTGTGCAAAAAGAGTGCATAACCTTGTGTTCCTCTTGGGAAGCTGAAAAAATACCTATAAACACCCTATAAGATAGGTTTAATGAAAATTTTATAATCTCAGAATTCAACTCAACATGCTGCTCTCTGTGTGTGTGTATTTGTGTGAATGCATGTTATGATACAGAGTACCTGTGTACAGGGGAGAGAATTTCCTTGACAAGAGTTAATTCAGGATATGAAGTCCATGCAGTATTGTCAGGGCAATTTAATATTCATTTGGAGGAGTTAATATACACTAATGACAGTGTAATTCGTTATGGCTAAAAGGCTGCCTTGGGAAGCGCTGTTGCAAAAGCACGTCTTTACAGGAATGGTCGGTTGTCAGTAAATAACACAAAGTATTTTCTGATCATGTTAGATATATTTATTTTGAAGAAAAAGAAAAACTACAAAACTCACTAAGGCAAAGGTGTAGGTCAGGGAAACAATATGCTCCACAGGACAAGGAGGTTATCTTCATGTCCCTATTTGCGGGAAGGTGCAGGGGATTTATGCTTTCCTGGGTTTTTCTTCTTGAAATTATCTGTAAATTGTGTTACATTTGTGTTTTCATCGCCGCTGGACAGTGGCGTATTGTGCGTTTTGCTCGGGAGACAGCTGGAGCCCATCCCGGAGCGGCACCGCCGCTCCCGGCGCCGGAGCCCTCCCGAGGCGCGGCCCGTCCGGTCCCCGCGACAGCGGAGAGGGAGCCGGGCACCTGCAGGGCGGGCTGCGAGCCCAGCGGTGCCCAGCCCGCCCAGCCATCGGCGACGGGCTGCGGAGCCCCGGGATGGCCGGAGCCCCGCAGGGTGGCCGGAGCCCCGAGCTCCCGATACGGCCGAGCATCGGCATCCCGGGGCCGGAGAGTGAGGGCAGACGGGGGCACAGAGCCTTCACACCATCTCTGCCGCTCCTGAGCGCTCCAGGTGTGCCCCATCCTGAGAGCATCCCCTCGCACAGGCAGGCCAGGCTTGGTTAAACGAGTCGAATAGGTTTAAGCAGTTAAACAGAAACAACTGTTTCAGCGCACCTTTTTTTCCTTCCTCTTTGTTTCTTAATTCTTTCAGATATAAAATAGTGTAGAGATAAAAATATTTTCTGCTTAGGAATTTGCTGGCTAAAGCATTGTAAGGAAAAGCGTGCAGCCAAGGCAAACTGAGTGTATGGAATAAGCCATCCCGTTCATGGCAGTGCCCAGGGGTTTGTGTGGCATCAGTTTCCTTTTGATAGATTTAATTCCTTGCGTACCTGAAAAAGCCACTCAGTCCACCTTGCACGGCTGTTACCTTGAGGCTGTGGCGGTGCAAAGGCGTGCACTGAGCCAGCCAGGCCCCCCTGGGTACAGCTGGGGAACACCACGGTGCCCTCTCGGCCCTTTTCTGGATGCCATCTGCAACCACGGTGACATTTGCTTTCCCTTCCTGCCCACTCTGACTCCAGCGCTTTCCCGAGGGCTCGTACTGCCATTTTCCTGCACTTCTCAGCTCAGACAAAATGGAGGCTCTGGAGGAATGAATAACTACCACAGCCTTAGCCTTCTAAAATCAGACGGAATTGTCTTTTTTGCAAAAAATTATAATTTTGATGATAGAAAAGAGTCAGCGTACCCCACGCTAAAAGGCAGGATCTAATTGTATTTTCTGTGAGCACACTGGTGCAGTGGTGTTCATTTCCTTGCTGAAATGTAAATGTTCATGCACCTTGCACTGTGATGTATTGCCATAAAAGACACTGAATTTCAAATCACCAGCACACCATGTGACACAGGGATGTAACAGCAATTCGTCTTTATTTGAGGCAGCCCTTTTCTGAAATCTCACTTAGGGAGATTCCCAGTTGCCATTAGAACTGCAAAATAAAATTAATCTAAATAATTCTAACTTAAGCCTAGAAAATTAATGATGGATGAAAGACAGGGTTTATAGAGCATTAATAAGAAGTAGTCTGGATACAGTGTGTGTTCTAGGGTCTGTGATTATACTGGTAATTTGACAGATTGTATCACTGCCTATCTCTGCCAAAGGATGTTTCACACCATTGAAAATACACAGTACTTCCTTTGGAGACAGGTTGTTCTGGAATAACTCAACATCCAAAGAAAAGCTGTGTTATTTCACTCCTCTCTTTATTGATTGCATGTGTACAATCATGTGTGTATGTACATGTGCTGACTTTGCCTCAGCAAAAGCACAAAGTTTTCATGGTAGTTTCTGTGTTTATCAGCCTTTTCAGAGACAGAGAATACCAAAAATGGAAAGTTGTGAGATCTGTTCAGAATAGGGCATAAGTGCTGAAACCAGAGACCTTGCATAAAACAAAGCATGAGCTAGTCCTTCCTCTACAAGGTGAATTAAAATACATTTTGACTTAAAAAATTATCCAACTTTGGAAGATCCCTTTTGTTTCTCATTTTGAAAAGGAAGAAAGCACTGATATATGGATGGATCTTAGTGGGCTTTCTCCAGGAAAGGCGATTTAGGGAATCTCAAGACTAAAGGGATTGAAATTTGAAAAAATTGCATGCCGATGCTATTTCCAAGCCTAAGGATGCGAGTTTGCAGCGTGGGGGAGCGCGAGCCAGGCTGTTCTGTGTGGACATTGCTGGATTTAGATGCACACAGGGTATGATCTGACGCTCCCCTTGACTGTGCTGCCTCTTCCTTGCAGGCTGTTCGCTGCCAAGTGCAGCGGCTGCATGGAGAAGATCGCGCCCACAGAGTTCGTGATGCGCGCCCTGGAGTGCGTGTACCACCTGAGCTGCTTCTGCTGCTGCGTCTGCGAGCGCCAGCTGAGGAAAGGGGATGAGTTCGTCCTCAAGGAAGGGCAGCTGCTCTGCAAAAGTGACTATGAGAAAGAGAAAGACTTGTTGAGCTCGGTCAGCCCAGACGACTCAGACTCAGGTGAGCTTTTCCCACACATGCTCTGACTGGAAAAGCTGCATGAGTCTGTAGAGCTTTCTTTTAAAAAAGTGCATCCATTTTCACATCCACTTCATCTATATGCATGTACTACCTATGCAAATGTACAGGTACAGCTGAAAACATCCCTACCGGCAGTCTGCTTTCCTAGCCTGACTCCCTTCCTTAAATTCCTGCTTAATAAAAGACAAAATCTTCTTGCTTTCATTAAAGTGTTTTTCTATAAGATCATAAAGCATGAATCAGACAGACTTTAGCTACCCAAGGTCTCACTCAAGTGAGGCATCAGTATGCTGTTCTCTATAGGCATTCTTCCAGCCAGTTAACATATTTTTCAGGGCATCTTCTGCACATACAATTTCAGCACTAAGCTAGGATAATGGGCACAGCAGTAATATGATTTTCAACAGGAATCTCTCTGCTAATTACAAATAGTATCTTTAAGAAAGATTGCAAGTACAACACAGAAGTGCTAAAGAGAATCTAAAAGTAACTGAGATGTGGGGTTGTGCCATCATAATCGCACACTTGTTTCCCAAGAAAATACGTAAGAAGATCAACAGTTACTGTTTCATTACGTGTACAAATGACATGCTTGCCTCTGTTTTCTGGAAAATGTGCTACTACATTTTAACTGGCAGCAGAAATTATCCTTAATCTCTAATCTGAGAGTCATATTCTCCACGTTGCTAAAGTTTATGTTTCCACTTCAGGAATGCCTCAAGACAAAGGTCTCTGCAGACTCAGCAGTGTGTGGGACCAGGGCTGTCCTTGGAGCAGTGTTCTAGTTATTGTTGTGCTATGTTTGCAGGACCTCGAATGCTCTGCTCAGTAAATCTCATATCACAGGGTCAGGGCTTTTGCTGAACATGCCTGAGGCACGAGTTTCCTCCTTGACCATCAAGCATACCTTGCCCCCCAACAGCTCCAGTGACCCACTGTGCACCTGCCTTGTGTTCACCAAACCCCCTTGACAAGCTCTAGTGAGGCTGTCCCCACACTGGGGCTGATCACAGGCACCTTCCCCCACTGCTGTCCTTGCTCAACCAGGGCTGGCAGCTGTGTTTGGCACCAGCTTTGAGCAGGGTGGGCTCCTCTTCAGGACCAGACCTGGCTTGTGGTCTGCAGTGAGGAGCTACCACAGCAGCACAAACCAGTCTTGTTTCAATTTCATTTCCCTTTGGCACAAAGGGGAGTTTCTTACTCCTGGAGATGCTTTTATTTTTCCTCATTATTCTCTAGCCAAACCCAAACCTGAAAAACAAGCTGACAAATTAAACAAATTGTTTGTCTCCCATTGTCTAACACAGTGAAAACACTGATCTCCCAGGGGTCTGTGTGAGAGCACAAGATCTGCAAAGCCCTGGCTGAGAATGTGTCCTGCTTCAATCAAATATTTGTCCCCTGGACACAAAAGTAACTCTCCAATGAGCAGTATTAATCCTCACAAACCTTTCCTTAGAAAAGGCATGCTGAAAAGTTAATAATGTCATGGTTATTAAAATGACTGAACTTCTCTTTAATCATTAGGCCAAAGATGCTCATTAAAGTAAAAGGTGATTAGACTGCTAGGTGCATAATAATCAGACTCTAAAATGAATTAAAGTCTAATTTGTTGATTCCCCAAATGTAGTCTTTCAGTATATAAAAATTTCAGTGTGTTTCTTCAGATTGAAGTACTATAATAATATGATAGTGTTTTTTGGAAGAAAATTCAATAATCTAGTAAAAAAAAATATGCTGAGTTGAAAAGCTGATTTTTTTAACAAAATGTGTGTTTACCCTCCAACCTTTGCCACTGTGACTGAGATTTCCCAGGACAATATGCTAACACATGTAATATCACTAGATTGTGTGAGTATTCAGAATTTAATGATAGAAAATGCAAAGAATCTTTGGTCTACACAAGCACACAGATACTTGTATTTATTTACTGAGAAAGAGGAGTTTGTGCTTGTACATACAGACACATTTTAATGCACAGAGGATGGTTACTGATGTCTTCTGTGAGAAGTAGAAATGAACATGATAGATTATATTTAACATTGTCTCTGGAGCTTCAAAACATTTCAAACGGTATCCAATAACTGGAATCTGCACTATCTTTAGTTAGATGGGCTTTGAGATACTCGTGTGATACTGGCTTTGTGCAGTTTTGCTGCCGTGGCGGTGCAGGCAGTGGTGCCTGTCTGCAGATGATGCTTCAGGACAAGCTGGAGTTCAGCTGTGAAGGTAAAGGTGTTTATCTGGTGGTAAGATCAGAGCAGGTGAGCACTAGAGGTGCTGGGAAGTCTCTCTGTGCCCAATTCCTGGAAATACTGACGCACATTCCGAGTTTCCATCCCCTGATCGGGGTCATGTCCTCAATTAAAAATTGAAAACATTTTTATGCTTTTGTGGCATTTGACTTAGGCAGAGCACACAGATCTAAGATAGTCTCTTCCTGCTCACAGCTGCTTTAGGTATTCAAATAGCATGGGACTATAGTTGAATCTGTTGACTGAAGAGAGTTCTCAAACATCCTGTTTTCTTGGTGGAACAAGTGCAATTATATATCCTTTTTTCACCAGTCAAAAGTGATGATGAAGATGGAGATGTTAAGCCCACCAAAGGCCAAGTAACCCAAGGAAAAGGAAGTGATGATGGGAAGGACCCAAGACGCCCTAAACGACCGAGGACAATACTTACCACACAGCAGAGACGAGCATTCAAAGCATCCTTTGAAGTATCTTCTAAGCCCTGCAGAAAGGTAGGTGCTTCACCAGGGACCAAGTCAGCCCTGACATCAGGCCACAGCCCCAGACAGCCCTGGCCCTTCCTGGGGCTCTCCTGGGGTGAGTGCAGAGCACTCTTTTCGCACAGAAGTCTTTTATGGGTAAAATTTAGTGTCATTTTCCTCAGCTCAGACTCCTTGTTCTGTACTTACAGAACTGATAGCGCCATCAGGGGCAGAACTTGACAACACTATGCAAAAATATGATGAATTTTAAAAAGTAATTCCATACATGCAATTTTTGTTGTAAGTACAAATGTTCCTCCTAACAAAACTGATTAGTGTTTTTTAGGCTTTTTTTAACTTGTGGAAAATTACATCATTAAGCATTTCCTCCTGCAGGTCAGAGAAACATTGGCAGCTGAAACAGGGCTCAGCGTGCGAGTTGTCCAGGTCTGGTTTCAGAACCAAAGAGCAAAGGTAGGCTGTTTGTCACATTTTCAAAAGTCAAATGCAGGCTGTGCCTCAACATGGGCTCTTGCCCTGGACACAGCTCTGCATGAAGTCCCACGGCTGAGCTCTACATCCACTCTAGAAAGGCGACTTCCAAACACAGACATTAAATTTATATGCTTCAAGCAACTCAGGGCTGGGGAGTAAATTTTGCATGCAAATCTGAGCTGGAAACTGATATGTTTAAGCTTAGAATTAAAACTGAACCCACAACAGTGTGCACATAAGTATACATGGTCTGTGTTAACTGATAAGATGTTTGCAGAGAGTTTTTTAAGGTAACAAAATTGTTGCATTTGGAGCTATGAGATTGTTCTATTCTTCTGCTTTTTTTTCAGATGAAAAAGCTAGCACGAAGGCACCAACAGCAGCAGGAGCAGCAGAACTCGCAGCGACTAGGACAAGGTAGGGGATTTGTGAAAAAGCAAAGTGAGAGAGAAAGGATCTGCTGTTGCCTGGAAGTGCCATTCCCACACCATGCTGCAGTACAGCCATCAGGGCACATGCAGGTCTGAGGGTGACGTGTGCCACCAGCAGTGGAAGGATACAGAGGTGGGCCTGAGTGCTCACACCAGGTTACCCCAAGTTCTCCTGGTGGGATCAGACCCCAGAGGTGCTCACACAGAAGCTGTGACCTCGTTTCTAGTAGAAATGTGCCGTGTGGAAGTGTTTGCACTGGAGGAAATCCAGGAGACTTGCTCCGGACAGATCCTCCAGTTTGTTTTCTTCTGCAGCAAGGGGCACAGTGCTCAGCTGGGAATCTGCACAGGCATCAGCATTTACTGCCCCAGCCAAGGCATGGGGAGCCCTCCTGTGCCCCCACAAGTGTCTGGACCCTGGAACAGGCACAGCACAGGGGCACTGAGACTTGCTCTGCTGCTCTGTGGGTACTTTTGGGTATCTCTAGCTCCCAAGACCTTGCAGCCTCAAATCCTCCACTTTATCCAGAGCAGAAAAACTGGGACCAGCTGAAGTTAGAGAATAACTGGGTTCTGTCACACAGAGTATACAGACTTTGGGATGATAGGGTCCAGGATCTAGGATCTCCAGCAATTATGTAGCCAGAAATTACAAATCTTTCAGCTTATTGCTCAGGGTTCTACACCTGGACAAAATTTGGAGTTTCTCTGACTGACAGGATAGCCCTGGCTGTGTTTGCTAGGCTTCATTGTTACCATGGATTCTGCCCTGTTCCCCAGCAGTAACTGTGCCTCCTCTTCGCTTTGCAGAGGTAATGTCCAACCGAATGGAAGGGATGATGACATCTTACACACCACTTGCACCACCACAGCAGCAGATTGTAGCAATGGAGCAAAGCAGTTATGGCACAGACCCATTTCAGCAGGGTCTTACCCCTCCACAAATGCCAGGCGACCACATGAACCCCTATGGTAAGGCATGCCTCATTCTGCCACATCCCAAGTAGCTGGGTCCGTGTGCTGGATCACACACCACAGGGGCAGCAGGTTTACTGGCTTTTAGAATATATTTTCTGGGATTTGTACCAGGGAACTTGTACCAGTCAGTTTCATGTGTGTATTTTCTTGTACACATAAGGGGGTAGAACAGAGCTCATCTCAAACTCTGGACACCTTTCAAAACTATTTCACAGTATAATTCTGATAAATGATAAGCAAGCAACATCAACTCTCCAAGCTCCATTTTTTAAAACACTGTCCAAGACACTGAAAAATAAACAGTACCAAATTCTAGCTCCCTCACAAATTTTTCCTTTTTTCTTAGAAGCTTTGAGGAAAAAGTGCCTTCAATAAAGAGAAGTAATCTATTCATTACAAAATGAATAAGCAGCCCTGTAAGACCACTCAGATTGGATGCGTGGATTTGTTAAAGAACAGCTCTTGAGCTACTAAGAGATGGGTTACCACAGGACATTTCTCCTGCGTAGTTTTATTCTCTGTCCCAAATCAAGATGACGGTTTGCTTTCACGATTGCAAGCACTAAATGCTCAATTATTGATTCTGGACAATTGCAGTGTGGCATTTAAAAAGAATGTCAGAGGATTTTTCAGACTGTGATTCTCGGCCTTGCGGTAGCCCACAAGGGCCTGTTTCAGACTCCTTTCTGCTGACCAGGAGCACTTCTCTGTAGAGGCTCACATGCGCATCACTGTCCGAGCACAGCGTGCACAGGCCAACAGGAAATCTGCTTTGGGTCTGTGTCATTACTTTTGCCACTGAGACAAGTCTGTGGTGCACACCAGGAAGTTTGGGAGGTCACGTAAAAGGAGCTGAGGACATATGAAGTGCCCTCGAGCATTAGGTGGCTTGTGATTTAGTTGGTTTGCTTGGCTTTCTGAGTAAAACTCCTTGGGAAGCAGGTTCTGTGCCTCAAAAGGGGTACAGGGGATGGCACAAAGTCCTTTTGAATGAGTGTGTGAGGAAAAAGAACCAGACTTACACTTTTGCAGAGCCCCCAGGACTTGAGCTAGAGCTTTTTCTGGTATCTTCAGTGTTGAAGTAAGCTGAAATATTGGTTGCTAAGGGAAATAAAAGGTGCCATTCCAAAACAGCCCTAAAAGAGTGGAATTTTCTGAAAGGAGAGCATGTTTAAAACTGTAGCTCACTTGAGGCCAGGGAAGCTGTGTCTCTTCCTGGGTCCTGTCACACTGGTAGAACTTTTACCTTGTGTGTACATAAAGACCAGTATGATTATGGCTCTTAGACCACGCTTCCCTGTCATGGGCACTTAATACATGGTCCTGCCTTTCTTGCCAGTCCCAGTGCTCCCGTGAGTGCAGAGCCCATGGAGAAGCTGGGGACCCGGTCCTATTGTCAGCCAAGATTCTGTTCTGTGCTGCTGACTGAAATTGAAATTAAATCCTGGCAGGTTTGAGTGACCTGACCATCTGACCCTGTGGGTTGATTTCAGGCCCTCCTCCTCATAGGTCAGACCCTCAGAGCCAGAGCAGGTTGACATGTGCCCACAGAACCAGGAGTGTTCCCGTTTGCTGCAGCGTGCAGCATGTGAGCATCCGTGTGTGCTGTGTCCTCCCCTGGCTGCGCAGCATCCAGCTTAACGTGTACATTTCATTTGCAGGAAACGACTCCATTTTTCATGATATCGACAGTGATACCTCTTTAACTAGCTTGAGCGACTGTTTTCTTGCCTCTTCCGAAGTTAACTCCATGCAGGCTAGAGTAGGAAACCCCATTGACAGGCTGTACTCTATGCAGAGCTCCTATTTCGCCTCATGAAAATAAAGAGAACTAACAGCCGGCGTGTGTTTAGCCAGTGACTTTTCCAGTGCAGACTCTACAGCCATATGTTGCCCAGCTCTTCCTTCACAGTGACTCTGCTGCCTCTGGACTGCAAAGAGCGTTTTTTTTAGGAAGACTGTCTCTGTTTGCATATATGTGTATGTATGTATATATATTTTAATACCTACATACATACATATATAGAGAGACAAAACATATCCACCCGTCCCATACCCTTGATTCCCAGCTGGCGCCAGACCACGAGACAAGCACGGAAGGAACAGAAGAACCTGCTCGTCCTCAGCCTTTGATCTGGTTTGGTTTGAGCTCATCATCTTAAAGGAAATGGATTTTGTGGAAAGCTAGACCTTTTCCTCCTCTCTCTCCTCCTTTCTTTTGGAAGTTTATAAACTTTTTTTTTTTTTTAGCCACTGATACTGACATCAGTCAACCATATGACAAATAAATCAAAGAAACTGGAGATTTCTCCTTTTCTTACTGCATGAGTCATACTATGTTGTGGATAAATTGCCATTTGAACTGTGAGAAGTTAATGTAAATGTGATGTTCAGCATTTGTTTCCTTTCTACACTTTTTCTACATAACCTAGATCTGCTCATTAGTTTATAGACCTTATGCATATGATACTGAGGAAACTGGTCAACATTATTTGTGGAGAAAGCCGGTGATTTCAGAGCAAGAAAGGTCTATGACCCTGGAGAGGAGATGCATGTTAGGGGCAGAGGCATTTAGGTTAGTATTGATCTTAAATAATTAAAACTAAAGGTGCTTACAAGACAGATTTATTTAATTTTTCTGAAGTGTGAGATTAAAATATTTACATTTGTTTGTAAGTATTGCAGTGCCAAATTTCAAGTCTAGACCATGATTGGCAAACAAGTGTTTTTCATTCTGTTGTTTATTTGTTTTGCATGAGGCATAAATGTGCTGTTCTCTATTGTCCATCTGGAATAATTAAGCACTCCTTTAGTTACCTTGCCTCAGCAAGAATCAAGGACACACAGTTCTAGCCTGAAACACCAGAAGTCCTGAAATGTGCACCAGCCAGGAACAGCAAACTATGAAAGAAATTACGATGGGAAGTTCAGGTATGTTGAGCTGAAATTTTACCACAGCCTGCAAATCCCCCAGTGCCAGGACTCCTGGCTGTGGTGCCAGCTGACTGATCAGTGCTGCAAGAACAGGTACACCGATGGAAGGGATGGCCCAGCTGGAGTCTGTCTCTGATGCTGGAGTTGGAGCATATGTCATATAGATTTTTGTAGGGCATAAAATATCATAAATAATAATAGTATAGCTATAAATATTGCCTGGTGATAATTATAATGTGGAGAAGCAGACAAGTACAGTCATGGCTCTCAGTAGAGAAAACTTCATGGGGAATATTTGCCAGGGTAATATCAGTAATTATAGGGTGTGTTCAAAATAGAGCTCATGGGGAAAGATTGGCAGGATAGGCACTTTCTTAAATAAATACCTTTAATATATTGACCATAATAGCTGCAAAACAAGTCCAAAGCTTTGGTTAATCTAACTCCTCCAGGCTGAGGACTGGTACCAGGCCAGCACCGCAGTGTCCCTGTGGGGCTTGGCACTTCTGCGTGGGTCTGCCATGGAGGGGGAGGCAGAGCGGGACCCCCGCAGCCCCAGCACCCGGGGAGAGAACAGCCTCAGCCTCGGGGCACCCTGCGGGGAGCCCCTCATCAGCTGTTGGACACTGCCCCTCCTGGTGCTCCAGGGGCACGGGTGGGCAGGGCAGGACCATGGGTCCAAGGGAAAAAACACCATTTTCCCCGGGCATGGAAGTGTGGACTGAGCATGGTGGAGGTTTCTTGAGAAAGCCAAGTTTTGTCTGCTGGGTAAGTGCGTAGGTTCTCACTCCGGAGATGGCGACGGCACCGTGGATGAGGCTCTGTGTGTGTCCATGTGTCTGTCTGTCTGTGTCTGTGTGTCTCTGTTTCTCTGTGTCCATGTCTGTGACCGTGTCTCTGTGTGTCTCTCTGTGTATCTGTGTGTGTCCATGTGTGTCTCTGTGTCTGTGTGTCTGTCTGTGTCTCTGTGTGTCTGTGTGTCTCTGTGTGTCCGCCTGTGTCTCTGTGCATCCGTGTGTCCATCTGTGTCTCTGTGTGTCTGTCTGTGTCTGTCTGTGTCTGTCTGTGTCTCTGTGTGTCTCTGTGTGTCCGTCTGTGTCTGTGTGTCCATGTGTCTGTCTGTGTGTCGTGCAGGGGGGCAGAGCACAGTCCAAGGGCCGCCCTCCCACTGCTGGAGGTGCAGAACCCCTGTGTGCTGCACACATCCTCGGTCAGGGAAGGGACTCGTGGCTCTGTGAGGTTCCAGGGGACATTCCTGTCTCTTCCGTTTGCTGCCACCCCCAGGAAGGTGGGTCTGTTGTGTCCATATGCTTTGCCTAGTGACCATTCCCTGCTTTCTGGCAAGGATGTGGTTCCAACTGAGCGTTGTGAGCCTCTGGATATATTTTGAAATTGAAAGGATTTTCTTTTCTTACCCATCCTGTTAAAGTTTCTTTCCCTTTCCTTGTGTACCAAAATAAATAACAATTTCCTTTCTCTCTGCATGATAGCAAACATCTATAAAGAACTCAGGTGATCCTCACTGCTTGCAGGGCAGAAGCAAGCAGGTTTCAAATGGCACATGTAAACATTTGTCATTTGTCACCAGCGGTCTCGACGGATTCATCGTTTCCCTCTTCTCCCCTCTGCTGTGCTACTTTACAGTCATAGAAAAGCCTCTCAGATGCACCAGTCTGTAGACCTCTCACGCAGGCACAGCCTTGCTTCATATCTCATTACTGGCAGGATCAAAATGGCATTTTTGGTGTTTACAGGGACTTATATGAGAACTGTAACATGACCTACAGTTTGGAGAACTGCCTTGTCCCAACTCTACCTCTGCATCTGGGATGGATGTTGAAAAATAATCCATCTCCAAGGAAAAAAAAGTCAGACATCCCATTTTAGAGCTGAAGTATAATTCTTTGCTGATTTTTTGGATGACTGTTTTACACCTTTTTTTTCATGCTTGTACATACTATCTCCTCTCCCTTGCTGTGTCGTATGATGATGCCTTAGCTGTTTGTTGCCCCATGTTCTGCCACCTTTGGAGCCTCATACAGGCACACATTCAGGTCCTTGGCGTGTGTAACATTTTCCATGCCATGGCGGGCCACTGCTGGTCCAGGGAAGGAATGGAAAGGGAAAGATTTCCAGTGGCCTGCGATAGCTGGCAAAGGCCAAAGTTCATTAAAGCAAAATAAATGTCACTTTCTTTTTGTGGAATAAATTATCCTACTGGAGTGTGATCATTGTGGTTTTAACCTGGGACCTTGCAGTAAAAGATTATACAGCAACCTCTGACCTCTTTGATTTCTGCTTTACTCTTCTGTTGTCAAGGGAATGTCCCCGATCAGGTGAAAGTAAAATGTTTAATGGGCCATATCACAGTAATATCTTACATTGAGCCAAATTGATAAACTCTTGCCAAAAATTCTTAGCATCTGGCACTTCCACGGAAACCACAAACAATGATTGCACATATGGGAGCTCAAAGGCTAGAGGTCATGACAGCAGTTTATTACATGCACCTTACAGTGATCATTTTCCCTAGGAAATTAACCCCTCTCTAACACAAATGCATCAAGTGAGCTCTTCACGGTGTTTCCATCATATTATTTTGGCTAATCAAGGAATACATGTGCAGCTGAAGTGGTGACAAGATGCAATTAAGTAAAAGATGATTGATTAGGTTTCAGTGTGCTAAATAATGTATAAAAAAGCTAATTGTGAGATCAGAATGAATATGCTGGGTATGAGCTCAGAGGTTCTTGTGCAACTGCAGGTCTGTGAGGCTGGCAGAGAGTTCCCAGCACTCATGAACAGTGACTGAGCTGCCTGGTGCTGGTCCCAGCTGGGCTCTGGGATGGGCAGCAGCACCTTCCCTTGGCATGGCTGGCTGCTGTTCAGACCCTCCTTATCACTGCACTGCACCCTGGGGCTGGTGGCAGACATTTCACACTCACAATATTGGAGACAATTATATTGCTGTAAATAAATGGTGGTGGTTGCACTCACTTATATTGAAACATCGTCCTGAGCATTTTAATCTCCTTTTCTTCTTTAAACTCTGTCATCAAAAACACCCAGATCACTTGTCCCAGTCGCAGCTAACCATGCCTGAGATGTGGTTCATGTTAGTTGCTAAGTAGCTGCTGAGTGGATTGTTCAAATCCACCCTGCAGAACTCAGATGATCATTACCAGTTCCTTTGAAGGGTCATTGCTCAGCCACCTTGCTGTGCATCATGTCATGGGGAAGGTTCTTCATGCCAGCAAACCTTTCAGAGATGGTGGGAACCCACTTCCCTCTTCCTACTGTGCTCAGGACTCCCAGTTTCCTTAAGGGTCAGAGGTGTATCCCAAGCCACTGCTCCAGGTGCTCCAATGGACCTGACTCTGGGATGCTGCAAGCTGGGGTATACAAGAGCACCTCTATGAACCCTGTCATAAGAACTCTGGTTCTCCCTGAAAGTCACTAGAAATGAACAGCAGAGTCATGAGGAAGGGAAGGATTCTCACAAGCTGGAGCTGGGTCACAGCAGTGAAAGGACAGAGGCAGCTGAGGCACGACACAGCTCTGGGAGCTGGAGCCATAGCACCCAGAGTCTGAGTGCTTCGAGCATTACACAGCCCCATGCCCAACTCACCCCAGGGGTCTGTGACCAGGAGCTGCTCCCTGGCATGCAGGTCCCTGCACAGCCCCCTTCTGTGGCCCAGGGGCACAGGGCAGCCACAAGGCCGGGGCTTCAGGCACCTTGCTTAGGGACATGCTTGGGCATTTGCTTGCCTGAAGTCTTTTGGCTTTGGTGGGCTTTCAACAAGGTCTTGCTTCTTTGAGGCCAATCTGACAACACTGATGGCTGTTTCCCTCCTGCAGCTGCAGCCTGGATCACCTTGGCTCGGTGCACTCTGGTTCTGTTCAGCAGCAGCTGTGAAGGGGCTGCCAGATACTTTGCATTGGGAACTCTGTTTTTAGGTGAACACCCTATTTTTTAGCTGTGTATGGCTGTATTACTTGTATATTTATATATTCTGTATTTATGTTATCAAAATGTAGTATTTTGTAGCTGTCTGTTACAATTTGTTTAACTTGTAAAAAATCTGACTGTGCTCTCTCATACTTAACCAGCTCCTTTCACTGTAGATTCGCTGCTCCTTTCCCTTCATGTTGGAAACAAACCACCATAATGTATGTAGATTGGAATTTTTTTAATTTAATTATTTGTCATTATTAAATTATTTATTAGTGTTTTTAAATTTCATTTCACTTCAATTTTTTTTCCTGCCGCCATTGCTGGCAGCTAAAATCCATGAGTTGCTCATGCATCACGTTCCTTCCCACGTGCATGTGGACACACACACACACACATACAGACACACCCACAGAGTCTAAGCAGAAACAGAAAAAGAAAAAAAAGAGAGAGATTACACTTCAGTATATTTGTAAATAAAAGCGACCTGTAAACTAAGCAGGACTTTCTCTCAGTGTGCAGTTCTTTCTTTGCTTTTGCAGACTGAGAGTGTTCTCTGTGTCCTGGGGCCAGCACCAGGGTCCTGGCAGGCTCAGCTGAGCGCTGCCCCGACGGTTTCAGTGCCCTGGCACGGGAGCCCAGGCTGCCTGCTGGAGGGACACAGCAAAGGTGGGGGCAGAGGCTCCTTCTGCACTGCTTTTTGGCCTCTGAAGCTTGAGAGCTGTTCTGTAGGGATGGTGGCAGATTGTCACACCCCAGGCTCCTGGGCTGGCTGGCCAGGCACAGGGAGCCAACCCAGCCCCAGCCCTGGCAGAGGAGCTGCTCTGTGGTGATCTCAGAGACCCAGTGTGACCTTTCCTGTGCAGAACACATGCAAGGGCAGCCTCATGCTAAAGCAGACAAAAATATGTAAGTATTAGCAACAAATTATAAAGCATCCATCTAGTAATGGCAAATTCAAGACTAATATCAAATGATAGATTCTTGCTGGTGTCTTTTGGGCCATGCAAACACAAACATGAAACCTCAACTGAGGTTTGGTCTGGTCACATCTAATTACTCATTGCTATTCCCTAGGTCCAGAAACACCACATTTCTTTCCTATACCTTGGACATCAAGTCACAATTTCTATTTTTGAATAAAAATCAGAGCATGCAGTTTCACAGATAACCTGGTATCACCAAATGGGACAGCCCCATTCCTATCCCCCCATGCCATTTCAGCCAGTCCCTGTAGCCCTTGCACAGCAAGGTGGGTTCACCCACCTGGAGAAGCTCCCGAGCCCCCACGGGCCCTGCCCAGCAGCCAGGACAGGGCGTGTGCCGAGTGCCACCACTGCAGTCTGCACACCCTGCAGGTGACACCGCAAAGGGCGCAACACATCAAGAGGCAGCATCTTAGGGACGTAATAAAAAACAGTTTAAAGTATTTCCCCCCGTTTTGTTCTTAAAGATCCACACGTAGGCTGAGCATAGACCTCCCTGCTCAATCTCTTCTCAAGGTAAGGGAGGAGGCCCCAAGTCCCACCTGAGGACTAGATCAATAAAATATTTTTGCTCCTAGTTTCATTCCCTTTTCTTTCTAGCCCCAAACTGCATCATCCTATCCCACTCACACTGGTTATTGGTGGAATGTCACTGAGGAAAAATGAATTGCCATTAGCAATTGGATTCACCTAAGTCAGAATTAGCTACTCAAATATTCATGCTCTGTGTGCATCTAATATTTATGAAGGAAGAATTAGAGTTGCCTGTAGCCATTTTTGAATCTCACCCAAAAAATAGGTGAAAGGAATCACCAAAAAAAAGGGAGTTAGAAAAAAAAAAAGAATACATTTGGGGCTTGGTGTTGTGCATTGTTTGTGTTCTATTTCTCTTTGGTGTCAGTGAGACAGAATGGAGACTGATTTATGTGCCACAGCTGTAGCAAACAAAAGAAGAAGAGACCAGGGAAATGGCTAGAGGTAAAAATGCCGGTGCAAGGGGCTAAAGGCCTGCACCTGGGTACTGCTTCCCATGCAGCCTCCCCCGCCTTGGAGCACCTTGTAAAATCAGATTATCTGCTGGACACAGGAGTTCAAACAGCCCTTCAAAAGATTTGTCTTAATAATTGCTGCCTTATCTTAACTTGTGTTTTTTTATCAGCCAAACTGCTGCTGGGAGGCAGATCCTGAGGATAAGGTTCTGTCACTCTTAATTATTATTACCTCTTATAATGAAAACACATTTGTTCATCCTCCCGTGCACTTGGAAGTGGTGTAACAAATGAATGTCTAGTGTTTTATCACTAATTTTAATAACACAAAAGAAATATTATGAGTATGGCCCCACTGTATAAATGATTGTACATCAAATGCTATGAAATAGATGGCATACTTGCTTCTCCTTTATTTATATTCAAATATAAACCAATTACTCAGTAAGAATGAAACACATTTTTATGTCCTCAGAAAATCGTTCTTTCCTGAAAACCAAATTTTGCAGTTAAGATGCTGTAGGGCTATTTTCCATCACGGAAAGAACATGATAATTAGCCCCAGAAACAGCAGGTACATTCTGAAATGAGGTGATAGAAATGCTATTTCTTTGTTTACTTATGATGGGAAATTGAAACAATTCTCTCTGAAAGCTTGCTAATGAATTTGGCCTGCAGTATTTGTCAAAGCCACAGCCACCATTTGCAGTCTTCAGCTGGTTTTTCTCATACTTTGAGAACTAAATATGAGTCGCTTGGATAAAGTGATAGCATGGTGTCAGTTGTGTGTGTGAAGACCTTAAATTCAGAAAGGATCTGCCCTTCTCCTTGGCCTGCAGCTCCTTGCACGGGTCTGATGGTTCTCACCAGCCATGGCCAGGGTCAGGTGCTTTTGTCATACACAGCTCAGGGTGGCTCTTGCAGCGTCACCTGGTGAGCAAGGCCCAGTGCTGGACACAGCCAAAGCTGCACCCCAAACTGAAAAGAAAGTAAAAGTGGAGAATTATAAAAAACCAAAATGAACTAGAGCAAAGTATGTTTCACTGCACTGAATGATGATGGAGTCCTTGCTCTGCCATCTGGATTTACAACAGCAGTATCTTGACCTTTAGTTAGCAAGAGGGCACCACATTCTCTCATCTTTAGCCAAAATGTGGAAGTGAAGTGACATCTTTGTATGTCTGTGGGATGGTGCATCCACAGGGAACTGTGCAGGGATCTAACACAACATCTGCTCACTCCAAAATCTTCTTGCCATCCCTTGTGCCTGCTGACTGACTGGCAGATAGGACAGATCCAGTTCCTAGAAGCAGCAGGTAATGAGGGTTTGGTCAGACCCTGGCATAGTCAGATAGTGTCCAAAGCAAAAAGGATTCTGTAAGACAGGCAGATAAAAGCAATGTTCTTATGGCAAGCCTTTAGCAGCTGACAAGAGGGACAGACTGGAGGTACGCATGAAGCATAGGAGCCTGTGCTTCCCCTTCCAAACAAATCTTTCCATATGCTGTGATATTTTACTTTTAAACAGGCTTAGGTGGAATTCAACTGGTTTTGTCAGTAGAGCCATTATTCCATTCAAATTACTGTAGAAAAAGGCAGGGCACTGAAGGGTTCCTTACAGCTTTCTACCTGGAATATGATTTCCTGAATAAACAATCAACCTCATTTGGACCTCAACACAGTTCTTCCCAAAATTATTTTTAGCTCTTTTGCTGCTTCAGTTCAGCGTTCAAGACAATGTTTTGGCAAGCTGCCTCCTCCCCTCAGGTGGTGGGGCCCAGGGAGCACGTGCAGGGAGCTGGAAATGAGGAAGGTGAGGGAGACCTGGTCCACAGAGGAGCAGACTGAGCATGCATCCATGTCCACCCCTGTTCACGACATTTTGAGCTTGGGGAGAGCTCCTCTCTGCTTTGTGACCCTGGCTGTAACCAGACACTGACCCTTTCAGCCACGAGCTTCTCTGACCCAGCTGTGGGGACAAGTCCTGTCCATCGGGTGGGACAAGGACCTTTCCCCAGGGCAGTGGGAAGGCACAGGCTGCTGCTCTGGCTCTGCCACTGCAGCAAGGATGCGGGTCACAGAGGTTTTCTTTTTTTGGAAGATGTTTTACAGTGAGCCATCGGCATTATTAAAATGAGGAAAATGGGCTATGAAATGCCCTTTCCTTCTGAACACCCGTTCTGTCCCTGTCCCCAGGGAGCATGGCAGAGGTGGTGTGCAATGGTTGGCAGCTGCCAAGGTCTCCCCATCACATCCCTCTGGGAACTAGCACCTCTCAGGTAGGCTTAATTTGTTCCTTTGTTCAACTGGTAACGAATAAACTGGTGTCCAGCAGCACACAATGACTTACTCCTGATCAGATTACCAGAGATCCGTCCCAGCTGGGGCATTCCATCACACCTGTGTTGTCAGATTAGTGGCGATAAGGAGCCGCTGATAAGCCTTGCACTGAAGCGCTCTCAGGGAACCCCGAGCATTCCCTTGATCTTTCTTCACACTTCAGCACTATGCGGAAACCTTTTGTTTTAGGACTGAGAGGAGAAAACAGGTAATTATACTCCTAGTGGCAACCATCTTTCGTGCAGGACACGGCAATGGAAGCCTGCTGCACATTGAAGCAGGCAAAATGCATCTGACTAAAAACAATTAATTACGTAGCCCTGGATAACCTAAATTCTTTTTTCTTTCATTTCTATAAAGAGGGAGAAGCCCCCAGGCTGTGCACTAGGCAGAAAGAAACAAAAGTGTGTTGGGAGGCAGATTGCTATCAGGCTGGCAGCTCCTGGGATGCTTCAGGGATGCAGCTTCACATGGGGCTGCAGCCTGTGTCTGAAACTGCGCCCAGCCGCGGCTGTTCCCGCCTGGTTTCTGTATCAAGCTGATCAGAACAGAAAGTTGGAAGCGATATCCCGGTTGTGGTTCATCTGCCTGACTTCCAGCGGCCACGAACGGGTCCCAGCAGCTGTTCCCTGGGAGCGCCAGCCAAGAGCCCGTGTCTGTCCCAGCTCGCTGCCAAGGGTTTGTGTGTTACTGAGATCACATGTCCCGCTCTTAAAAGTGTTTCTCTTCTCACTGCTACACCAACAGTCAGTTTGGAAAACACCGATAAATTAAATCTTAGGCAAGTGCGAAATGAATGGTTTTGAATTGACTGTGCCGGTGAGGTCTGCGCGCTGCTGCAGCTGCGGCCGCAAGACTCGGACCCACCCCAATCTTTATTTGCTGCCGCGATGCGACCCGCAGCTCCCAGGACTGCAGCTCGTCACAGGGAGGAACAACTGCCTCGAGCCCGGTAAGCTGACGGCTGAACTCCCTTTCTGTGAGACTAATGCATTTTTAATGACTAATGGCTAATAATAAATCAATAGCACCACAAAAAAAAACCTAATCAATGAATAGATTGTAATTAATAGATAAGTTTTTAATAATTAATAACTAATTTTAATTACATTTGTAGCAAAAAATGCCAGTTTCTTCACTTTTATAATTTCTGAAACTTTCATGAGGCCTTTCAAGTACAGAAGATTCCTGTAAGACAACTAGGACATGCATGAAAAAGAACAGGCTTTTGAAATCTAATCTTCTCCTGCTTAAAATAGAGGTAGTGCTGGGCTGTTGACAGTAGGTCTCTGAAGACTTTCAATATACTTTTTATTCTGTGAGTCTGGCACCACATAGGAAATTAATTCAGTGACAATATTTTCATTAGATTATAAACCAAGTTCTCAATCTTAGGCACATTTGTATGCTTGTAATACATTCTAATTACTTGTAAAGAATAAGTCTGTGTGCTGGTTGGCTTATTGAATATATTGAATTAATGAATAAATAAATTTGTCTCCATGCTGGGAACACCACTTGACATCAAAGCTTGCTGCAGAAGGAACCAGAAATGCACTTGGTTGTGGTTTTGGTAAACAACATGATTTGTATTGTAGGTGGACTTTTATGTCCCTCACAAGAGTGACGAGTGAAAAAAGCATCTTTATCCCCCAAAACAACAGATATCACCTATGTAAGGAGACTGCTACTCTTTTACTTTTTTTTTTTGTTTGTTTGTTTTTTTAAACGATGTCTCCTTGTTGATTTAGTCAGGGGAATTGCTCTTGCTGGCTCAGCTCAGCACCTCAGATTTTTTTCCCTAGGATGGAACTCTCAGAAGCGCTTTAGCTATTTCACATATTTTTAAGTTATGCAAGTAGAAAGGAAATAGCATATACATGAATGAAAACAGTGACACTAGAAAAACATGTCAGATTTTAGTATCATGTAGCATCTGCCCATATTGTGGAGTTTTCTGTTTACCTTGTCATATTTTGGAAAAAAAAAATACATTTCTAGCATGGAACAAAGTCATCAAAAGTAGGACTTTTTCTCAAAAGATGGGAAATCCAATATTTTTAAAAGAGCTATTGAGCTGCCATGGTAGAAAGGAGAAGTTTCTCTGTTTCCTTCATGCAGAACTGTTAAAGGATCATTTTGCCTCTACTTCATGTTTTGTTCATCAACTTGTTACATGCCGAATTTTCTTTCCCTGGAATGACTTTCTTCTCTGGCCCATAAGAGAAAAAAGTGTAGGTCATGGCATGCAAGGAATCCAACCTGGTGTTCTGGAGCCAGCCCTGTTCCCTGTAGGTCCTTTCTTTGGAGCGTTTGAGCTTGCAGCGAAATGTGTCACAATTCTCAGAATAATTGCATCCCTTGCAAGTGTCAAATTTTCTGATCGATGTTCTTCCAAAATCCAAAACGTGGCAGCTTCAGATCTTTTCCTGACAGCAGTATCCCTTGGCATTAGGAACAATATCTCCAGAGGAGCTTAGTGAGGATGTGGGGCAGAACACAAGGGATGCTAGCTATCTCTCAGTGAAAATGCAACTGAGGTTCAAGAGGTCAAAGAAAATGCTGGAAGGCTGCTCTGTCAGGCAAGGGACTCGGTGGCAAGGCTGGAGCAAAGAAAGGAACGTTTCTCTTCTAGCCTGAAATCAGAGTCCATGGAACACGACAATGTGGTTTTCAGTGTTGTTCAGGCTGCAGTGCTTTGTCAGAGAACTGTTCACCCATGTGAAAACACGTAACCCTGTCAAGCTGCCAAGTGAAACTTTGGGTGATCGGCTGCGTAAGCGCTGGTAGCACAGCACAGAGCTGCCTTCGGCTACTTTCAATTACACACCCAATTCTTTTAAGACTTCTGAATATTTGGGAAGGGAGAATATGCAGAACTTGTTTGTTTACATCAGATTGTGCTGTGTTTTCAGGTTTCTTAACTGCTTTTGGAGCATATGAGCACAGCCTAGCCCCTCCCCTTCCACATACCTGGCAGCTTTGTCAATGCAGCAAACGAATCCTCTCCAGGAGTAAGCAGCCGTGTCAGACTGACATTGTGCAGGGTTTCATCATTTCAACCAAGTGAGAACTGGAGCAGAGACAGGCATTAAGGAGCTAATGCTTTGCAAAGCCAACTGTGGGTGCTGCTGTGATGATTCAAGGAAGCTGCAGGGCACTGCTGAGTTTGGGCTGGGCAGGAGGAAGGAGGCAACCACTGGCAGATCTCAGCCTTTCATCTTGTAGGTACGGCTGGAAGCATGGCCAGGCTCTACTGGACTTGGTGATGGGCAGAACAGATGGGAAGTGCGGTTTCTCTCTGCCCTTTTGAGCCAGGTCAGCCACCCAGAGGTGGCAAAGCCCAAAGGCTGGGCAGCCCAGCACCCTGCAGACAACACCAGCGAAGTCTGGCAGGAAGCTCCAGGCATTGCATCTTCTTCAGAACTGAAATGTTTCTTTCGTGGCTTGGGATGTTCTCAGGATGGCCTGTCTGTGCAAGTAGCTTTTTTCCACAGGTGATTACAAGTGAGGTCTTTTGGATGAGGAACTCACTGAAGTTGACAGCTTAGTTATTTTGAATTTATATACGGCTCTCTGTTCAGCACCAGGGTGGTGCTCAGCCTGCCCTAATTAGCCCAAATTACCGTACCTACAAAAAGCAGGAATTGATTCTCATGGTACCTTGCTTATCTCTACATAGAGCTTCTGCAAAGACATTCCCCTGAGGGCATCACGGTAAATTTCTGAACCTCAATTCACATGTTCAAACTGTTATTCAAACTTCCACAGCAGATCTATTACTGCATTCAGTAATTTTCAGCTTCTAATAGAGAAATCTCTACCTTTCTTTTCTAATCTTCTAAAAGCATGCAGCAGCATTCAGCTGTCTGAAGGGGTACTCTGAAGAGCCAAGACACCACAACCCCCCTCAGGACTTCACAGCTCAGAGCTATCTTGCCCCATGACAAACCCACCCAGCCTTGCTAGTCCATGCTTTGTCCCAGTGCTGCTTTTCCCTCCATTATTCCACTCACCAGCCCCAAAGGAGCCATGCCACAGGGGCAAGGAAGGCAGTGCTGCTCCTGCTCACACGCTAACGAAGCAATGCCTCAATTAGCAGTCAGAGGAGAGCAAGTCTGAGAACTGGAGCTGCTATCTGCAAACCTGGAACATTTGTGTCTCTGTACCAAAAGTAACAATTACACCACAAGTAGGAAAACAAACCTCTACAGAATAAAGCAATAAAATCAAACAGGTTTAGTCAAAGCAAAGATAGTGTTTTATTAATCATCATTATTTTGCTTTGTCAAACTTGATAACACTGGAGAAAAAAAGACTTTTTTGTTGTAGTGAAAAGTCTAACAGACTGGAACAGAAAGTTAACTTTCTGAGCACTGGGAAAAAAGTCTGAAATGATTGGTTTTGCACCAAATGCATATATGAATGATTAAAGCTTTTATAAATGAAAATAAAATGGTAACATTACTATTTCAATACAACTGAAAAGTAAATACAAAGTTTACTTGACATGACATTTCTATGCAAATATTTTATATGTCTGAATTAATATTAGGAATATCTGAATAAGACCTATTTTTCCTCAAAAGTGCTCTTGCAAAACTTCATTATGTTCCAGGTACCAGTTCTGATTTTCCTATAAATAGAAGTCGGCATGTTTTATGTTTCTGAGCCCAGCATGGGTGTGGCATGAACAAGATCTTATACATGTGAAAATTCAAAGGTGTTTGTGGCTTTTTTTTCCCATTGTTGCAGGAGAATCAAATAGTCATTCCTTGCATACTTCAGGCTTCTCATCATTTACCTTTCAGACTTGTTATAGCTGCTAAGAGCATGAAAAATGAAGCATGAAGGAAAGCACAAGATTATGTTCAATGATGATCATCATCCCTGAGGTGGGCAGATTTCACAGATTCGTCCTGTATGACAGCAGCAGGCTGAGGAGAACCTGATTTTGAAAGACACAGAGGGCAGAGGATTGTGACTTGTGCTGCAATCAACAAAACCCAGGGAGAGAAAACAGATGCTCAGTGTACACACATGTCCAGGAAGTGTGCAGAGGCTCTCCAGCTAAGGCATGCTTGGACGAGGTGCCCCATGTGCTCCACTGCAAGCACCTGGCCAGTGCCAGGCAACCAACATCAGGAAATGGAGGAGGAAAAGCCAGCACTCCTGGAGTCCAGGCAGCATTAATGATAGAATCTGCTGGGAGAAAAATATCCCACTCTGTTTGCCAGAATCACACACTACATGGCAAGAAGGTGCTCCTCACAGACTGGCTTTGACATGGCAAATACCAACACAACCACTGCTCTTGGCAGCATTTCAGAGCAGGGTTTTCACAAGGATTTACTGTTTCTGAACAATTTCTCCAATATATAAGGTACAAATATTCTTTTCTTCCTATCAGTCATGCAGGTCTTTCTTGTACAAACACTGTGGTCAACAAAAGGAAAATCTTGCCCTCCAGTTATAAAAAATGCCTTCAGTGCCCCTGTGGCCAATTCCATGGCTGCTGATGGAGGGCAGGACTATGTTCCTCAGGGCACAGAGTCTCTCCAGCACCTTCTCTCTGCACACCTATTGTTGGGAAGAAAACCTGTAGCAGAGATCCTGTCCTTCTCTAAAGAAACAGCATCCAGAACTCAACAAGTCCCAGTTCACAACCCATTGTTGGTGATGCTCTGTCAGAAACCAACTGATGTGTCTTGTCTCTATGTTAAAAATACTCATGCTGTGGTGGCAAGTGAGGGGCATGGCAACTCCTAGACCCCCAGTCTGGTCTGGAACTGGAATTCACAGGTGTCATAATTTATACTACGGGAATGCTTAAGTTTTTTGCCATTAACAACACCTTGATTTTGCATCAGACCTTGATACCCTGGCTTGTGCTTCTCGGACTGTACATAAATATCACATATGGGCCAATTGTATCAGAGATTTTTATGAATAGCTGCCATCTCAAACTGATACAAATCTCTAAATTTTTCTTTTATTTTGATTTCATGTTCATGTGGTTATAAAAGCTCTAACACATCAAAGCAAATGTTGTCTGTTATAATCAAAGTCCATAGGATTTCTAATGTAGTCACCATCCAAATCCTGAAAGAAACATTATGGGAAGGATTAGTTTGGTTTCAGGCAACTGAATTAGGAACAAAATTCTCATTGATATTCAGTAGTATTTTGGCATGTAGGTCATAGAAGACCTCTGGAAATCCTGGACCAGGCCAGTGGGTGATGCACCTTTTCAGCACTGAGCTCAGTAATTTTATCCTCAAACAATTTTAGTTAGGGGCACTCCCAACATCTATCTCACAAATTACTGGTGGAGTCACATCCCCTGCAGCACTGCTAGGATATTGTATCATGCATCTTTTTTAGCTTATGACTGGAAAAGATAAGATCTGAAAAGAATTCAGTGGTGAGGTAGGTGATGAAATTCTGCTGCTGTGTTTGAATACATCAGGCAGGAATTGTTTTGAATCCTGAATATGTATTCGATTTCCACATGTTTCCAGGTGAGCATCTTTTGCAGAGGGAGTACAAGCACTGATGTGCAGATAGAACACAATAACTATCAATAATCCAACGACACCTGAAAAATCAGGGAATACAGTATTCCATAATAGTAGATGAACTAAGAGCCATTCCGTTTTTTAACATTAGATGCCTGTATTGTCTCAAGCCTGGTTTATATGCATAGGTAAATATAAGTTAAATCATCCCTTTCAGGACGCTTATCAGCCTCTGCTGCTCTTTGCACTGAAGGTGGAATAACAGCCATAACAACAGGAAGAAAGGGAAGGACACCACTGCAATTTTCACCTTTTTCCAGCTCCTTGGTGGTGATCTGGCAAGGGCATACTTTTATTTAACCCACATCACTGGGCATTGTCCCTTGGTGTTTAGTGCAGGTGTGAACACAGGCAGTTGCTTAGATGGATATGCAGAATAAATGCAGTTTAGTCATCACATATGATAAACTGTGGGAAAAGCAGCCAGCTGCTGTGACGCTCTTGGTAGCAGTAGCTTCATGGAAATGAGGACACAAGGCAGTGATTTTCTCCAAGGCTCACTAGGCAAATGCTGGGAAGCAGGTAACCAGGTTAGGTCCTAATGAGACATGCATAGGTTGTACAGGTTGTGCTACGTCTTGCTGAGGCACAAGTGGGTAGTAGCAAATGGACATGCTGGGATCTGCTTGCTGGCTCCCAAGCTGGGAGAAATGTAACCACAAAAACACAGAGAGTGGAAAAAATTATTCTATGCTTTTAGGGCACCTACATCAAACACATCAGGGAAGCAAAGTTCCAACACAAGAAAACAGAGAGCAGCACTTATTTCTGATCACTATTTTCTGATGGCTCGTCTGCTTGCAGGTTAGTCAGACCTGCCTGTTCACTCCTGCATGGAGAGCGACCTGCCAGAGGAACTGCCAAATTATCCTGACACCTTACAGTAGGCAGCCTGTTAGCTGAACATGAAACAGGCTTTGCTTTGTGGAGAGGACCCTGTCTGCAGAGCCCTTGCAGTGAGGCAGCGCAGCTACAGTGACAGCCCCCTGCTACACCACCCCTGTGCTGAGCTGAATGTGAGGCTCACAGCTGAAATGTGCCTTTCTCATCCCTTTTATGTCACAATGCATCTGTATTTCTAGGCAGGGACATTTTCCCTTCTTCCATTTTACCTTACAATAAAGCAAAGCAAACAAAGAGGTATCGAGCCCCTGAACATCAAGGGGGAGAATACACACATATTCTCGGGCTGTTCAGGCTATAGACCCAACATCCTGTGACACAGCAGCCGCAGCTTCCCCATTGTCCGGGTGACCCCAGCTGAGCTGGGAGGAATGGCCTGGGGGGGGAGAGAGAAGGATCAGCTGTGGGCCTGATCCCAGCTGCACCAACCAGCTTTGTGACAGGCAATAAAAGGCCGAAGAAAAGACTTTTGTCCTTGATTTCGAGAGCAACTGAACCTCCTCTCATTGGCAGGGATGACAATTAACCACAGAGGATTTGTTCATTGTCTGGCACTCGAGATCTCCCAGCAGTGGTCCACTCTAGCATGCTCAAATAATGGGCGGCACCTTGGTTTTGTCAAAGGCTCGGTCTGCTTCGTGTGCCCGTGCCACGCTGTCAGCCTGGAGGAGCTGCTTGGCTGTGGCAGAGGGAACTCACTGAGAGATATGGCTGTGGCAGAGAAAATGGGTGAAAAACATGGCCACGTCAGGCTGAAGAGTGAAGCGAGGTCTCCTTCCAGTGAACCTGGAATAAACAAACAGTGCTGGGCTGACAAGCAGTTCATGAGGGCTCCATCACCCCATATATAAAATCCTTTCTGAGAGGACATGCCAAGTAGGCTCCTTATGCTGAGACCTCTAGCCTGGAGTGAGTGTTATGGAAGAACTCCTGACCCCTGCAAAAGGGCATAACATGAGAGCAAAAAATAACACTGCAGCAGCCCTCCGTGCACTTTCTTGCAGGAGCAAGAACTTCCCACCAGCTCAGCTGGGGAAGAATGAATCCCATTCAGGGAGGGAAGCTTGGAGTATTGAGGCTGCCACCAGACACCTCTTCCTGGTGCTAATCCTATTCTTCTGCTGTGGATCAAGTAATTCTCGTGTGAGTATTTTTCATGGGCTAAAGAAAAAAGATATTTAACCACAACAAACCTGCTGCCAGCAAATGTCAATCTTAGCTTCTTGGGTCTAAATTATAAGCGCCAGCTACCAATTTCTGGCTGTCATTTTTACTGTAGAGGTACCTCACACATTGACACGGATCTCCTGGCAGTGACGGTGCTTTGGCATCCTCCTGAAAGCAACCACGTCCTCCAAGACATTGAGAGAAACTTAATCAGGGTTATTGCTAGAAAGCACCGAGAGCAGCACTTTAAATAATCTCTTGCAACACTTGTTTGGGAGTGCAGGAAAATTCTCCTTGCAGAGAAATGCCTTCACTAATTTGAAGAGAAGTACTTGGAGGATTTAAGCCTTGCTTGGTCACCAGCCTGCCCCTCCTCCAAGCACTTAAAAACCCTCCTCCACATTCAGGTGAGTCAGTTGTTCTAGCATAGGCTGGAGGTGGGTAGGGTCCTCAGAGCATCCTGGTAAAACAATGCAGAAAATCAAGAGTGCCCCATATCCTTATGAAGCAAAGTTCTGAAATATGTTTTTAAGAATCTCATTGCAACACTTCCAAAAAACCAAATGGTTTATGTTTTGTTATTAATTTTTCCTAAATGAATGCTAGCAAAAACCGTCTGAGCCATAAAGTTGATCTTCCACAGTGGTAGACAAGAGCCCTAAATGTGGATTTATTGCCCTGATATCAAGCCATACATTCCCACACCCTGCCAGTGAGTCCTCACGCTCAGCCTCAGAAAACAGCAGGAGACTTGGCACACTCTGAGCTGCTCGACCTTGACCAGCACAGCCCACGGGCTTCCACCCATGGCTGCTCAAAGGAGAAGGACAAGTTCCAGCAACTCCCCCAGAGGACAGGGAATCTGAGCAGCTTCGGCCCCTTGCAAGCTCCCCAGGGACCCACACCTGATGAGCTACGTGTCTGATCTTTGTCAGTTTGATTGAGCCACTGCTGTGGCTTCATTCTCAGCACACTCCTCTGGCACGGAGCTAATGTGGAGATCTGCCCACATGCTCACCATCTTTTAAGACTTGCAGCATATAGTTAGCCTTGATGATGACAGCTGGCAACTGTTTCATTTTACACCAGGTTGTCATCTTCTCTTGCAAATATCTGTAAATGTTTCCTTCCAAGGCATCTTCATTTTGCCACCATTATCAGACCCAAACTCAGCCAGAGGAATTGATACCTCCACGTACAATGGCACTTGTGAGTTCTTATGAGTCCAGTTATAAGATGCACTTGAAAATCCAATAAATTAAGTGACTTCCTATAGATTTCCTTTGCTAAAATCCATCTTCTGTTCCCATAGCTCTTCATTCTTCATTGTTGAGCTGGTGTAAGATTCATGTAGAAATTGCTGCTGTGTACCTAGATGTGTGGGGTTCCTTTCTCAAGCTGCCCTTCAGCAAACCCAGGAAATGCTGGTCAGCAAAGTTAATATTCAAATAATGAAAGAGAAAAAGGAAAGATGAACCCAATTTTGTTTCTAGCCATGACAGACATTTAGTGACCATATGCTACTTGCTGAGCACTGCAATTAATTTTGTTATTGCCCTTTTCATGGCTCTTTTCAGGACATTGGTGGAACCTGGAGGCCAGAACAGTACCAAGAAGGACAGTTAGATACATTCCCACAGATTGTTTCAGCTTGGGAAGATGCTGCTTTGTAGTCACAGCAGCTGGAAACACCAGAAGCTGAACTATGGTAGGGAGAACAATGTGATAGTTAACATGCATAAAGTATAAAGTTTTATAAAGCCTTCAATGTATGTGCCTTGTTGGAATTTACAATAATTTAAGGTGCTTATTATTCCTTCAGGCATGGAACTCATAAATATTACTCAGTGCTATTTGTCATTGGCTTCTCTGTCATGCATAAAGCAAAATTAAATACTTATCTCTATATCGTTAACGTATTAAACATTAGGATTTATGGGGTTTGAGATCTTACTTGCTCTGAGAACATTAACTTCCTGATGAAAGATCTAAATGCAAATAGAAGGAATGCCAAAATATCCTGGAACATAATTAAGGATACTGAGGTGCGAAGAAGCCCCAGGCAGAGGAATGTGCAGTTTTCTTATTTCCACTGTCATGGTGGGCCAGTTTTCTTTGTTCTGCTGTTTTACACATTGCCCCAATGTGCCACTTTGTTTCTTTATCATGAGGTGAAGAACATAGCAGTTCATTCTTATATGGATTAACAGTGAAAGAGTGTTCCTGGTTTAAAACATATCCTTGCTGTCTGTACTGGGAAAAACATTTCTGAAATGTCTACACTTTAAAAAAAAATCATTGATCACTGTTTCCATGCAAAAAAAAATTCTCTTGGTAGCTTTACTTGATTTGTTGCTTTTGTTGCTACTCAAGGGTTCCTGCAAACAGGAATTGAAAGGGACAACTTTTAACCAAATGCATCTTTCTGCTGCATAGAAGATATACTTTCTGTGCTGGTCTACTTCTGTAACTAAGTCTACATCCTATTTTGTCCACATTATTCAGAATGATCACTACCACACTTTTTGTCCTCTTCACACGTGATGCCAAGCTATGCTCCAGCAGCAAAGTTGGTGGCCACTCCAAACAGACAGATAGAATTTGCTGGCACAGTATCTCATCCCAAAGGATTAAGGTATTTTATTCAGAAGACATTTTCTGCTCTACCTTGTTCTAGTAGATTTAAATGTCCTCAGTGATACACTTGACACTTCGCTTATGAGACTTTCTCACAGCCCTGCAGATCTCACTGCCAGCCCAAGCTTTGCCATTATTCATTCCTCCTATCATTCCTGCTTTTATGATCCTGAGTAATTCCTCTCCCACTTATAAGTCTGCTATAACATCTTACCATCATACCAGCCCATTTATGCCACTTTTTAAATCTCACTATTGGTCTATTTTTATTACATTTTGATTCTTGCTAATATTTGTGACTATTTCCATTTTAGTACAAGTAATTGTATCAATTGCTCAATAAAAACCCCACAGGTTAATGAGTTCAATCTTCACACTAATAGTTGAAAAATCCAAGCTGACAGTCCCTACTGCTAATGAGAAGCAGAGAACACTGAGGGGAGTTCCACTGCCACCATTCACCCACCGTACTGCTTTGTCTCATGTGGTTGGTTCCACTTCTGTTCATCTGCATTTACTTGTCCATGTCGAAGTCAGAGAGCACCAGGTGTCTTTTACTAACACATGGCAGGTACTGGAGTTACATCTTGCTGTTTGAGCATCAGCTTCATCCCAATACACCAGTGGGTAAAAGCGGGCAGACAAGGTTGCTTTCTTCCCCTCAAGGCAGTTGGGAGGGAGGACTTGCATCATTCACAATAAGATAAACACTATGATAGATTTGCCACATCTGTGCAGAGGATTAGCAAAACTTTGTGCTAAACGAAAGAGCAGCAGCCAGCTACCATCCAGCATTCAGTACTCAGTAGCTGGGGGAGCTTCTCTTTGTCTTGATAAAAGTGCCTTTCACAGGTGGCAGGAACTGATTTGATCAGACTGTCGGAGGGAGCTCAAAAAAGTTTTCTCTCTATAGATCAAAGTACACTAGCACTATGTTCAAAGTAGTGATGGCTGTCACACAAATCATCTCTCCCAGCTTTCTCTGGGTGATGTCAATGTTGCACTTGTGACAGCCTCTACTCAAATCAGCCTGCAGAGAGCATGGCACACACAGAGCCCTCCAACCTCACCATGCTGCTTCTCTGAGCCTGACCTGTGACAGGAGCTTCCTAAGGCTGTGCTCTGGAATGTGCCTCTGAAAGCCTCACTCTCAACTTCAGGGTTTACGCAGGTCAATTTATTCACAAGTCAAATTGAGCTCCTGTTCCAGGCTGCTGTAGATGTATGTGGTGAGGTTTTGAGGGGAACAAGACACAGGTGGCAGCTGACTTCAGCTCGGTCTTTGTGTTATTTTCTAGGCTGAGGTCAAAGAGCTGTATCTTCCCTGGTTGCTTGCACTGTGCACAGATTAAGGACCTCTATTACCTATCAGTAATTAAAAGAACAGTGATGTCTTCATATGATGAGAGCAAAAATTCTTTTTTTTTAAATTAAAGAATCTTCAAAGATTAAAGAATTTGGTTTTTTGTTTGGAGATCATAAAATCCAAGATGAATACTAAAATGTCAGCAACAAGATTTCCAGTATATCAGTCTTCTCTTTTAAGGAGGCCTTTCTCATTCCGTGCATTACAGATGTTTAAATGAAAGGTTACACACAGGGTCATCAACAAGGCCCTCAATGCCTCCAGCCTTACAATACACTCCACTTCAAAGGGATTGGCTGCATTCCTGAGCCTTGTACCAATAAGCACTAATAACACTGAAAAATGAAAACTGAACCAGATGTCTCCAATAGCATTGATTCTTATTAGCTGTTCACAGCTATTCTTACACCTCTGGGCATAACGAGGCAGAGCCATGTTGGGTGTGTGGCTGTTGAGCCGGTAATGCCCTTGGAATGCTCTCACACTGCTGTGAGCTGCATTCTTGACAGACTGTCTCCATTATGATCTTAAGAAAACTTCTTTAAAATGTCATTTAAAAATGCATCAAATATGTAAACTCTTAATCAGGATAGGATTTGACAGTAACATGTACTTAAAATTAAGTGGAAAAAAGTGACCAAATGGACAGCAGAAGTGACCCATACATTTATCTGTGCCTTGCTGCTGATCCCAGAGCAGTTGAGGCCACCCAGAATCCCAGAATGAGTTTAAGGCAGGTCCTTGGCAAGAGGACAGAAGAATGGCCATCAATAGTTAAAAAAAAAAAAAATAGTATGCTGGTATGCTGTAAATACCCCAAGCAGAAAAATAACAGCTCTAAGATCTTTACACAGTCTGCTCAGTGAACAGAAGTGAAACTGCTTTGGTACAGCCCACAAGTGAGTATTTGTATCCTTGTCCAGAAAACCAGAGCCTAACACACACACCTCTTTGGGTCTGCAGAACTCACTTGTCTGCCTGGGCCTCTAGTACACTCTTGTTCTTGGACATCATCTTTAGGAAGAACAGCAGCCCTGACAGACAGGGAGCCCATAGGGAACAGATTTTAACATAATTTGATTCATGTGCAATGAAGACTGCTCCTGCTGTAGAAGTAGATAATAATTTTATTCTGAAGTTGGTAGTGCAAGAACACCTTTCAGAGCGCACTAGCAACCTGTGTGACAGCAGCAGGGAGAGCTAAGTAAGGGGAGATGCTGTGAAAGGGGTGATGTGAGCAGTGCTGAAACAGCTGATAAACTACGTCCTTTTAGCTGCCAATCCAAAATATTTTCTGTCATTGAAAGCTACGCAGTGAGGTGACTCCAGATGCTTCATCCAGATGAAGTTCAAAATTCAGGAATTTCAATTACACATCTGGTTAGTAAGAAGGTGGTAATAAAAGAAGAATTTCTTATTAATAACTGAAGAATATATTTTCCTTGGTTAATGTAAAGGTTGCTGGTGCAGAGAGCATGAAGATCCTTAATATTAAAGGGACCCAATCCCCACAGTACAATTCCAAGACCATGGGCCCAAGTCCTGCCATTGCTGCTTCCAAAGCAATGCTGAGATATGGCTTAAATTAACAAAAGAGAGTGCCATGTTTGCTGAATTGGCCAGGACTTTAAACCTCTTGGCTGAGTCACAAGAACTCCAATAAAAGCTCTATCTTGGATCTGATAAAATTGATCCCCCATCACTCCCTAGCCAGGGAGATGGGGACCATGCACAGCTCATGTGCCATGAGCCCCCAGCAGAGTGGTGCCAGGGGGTCCTGTGCATCCCCCCATGACACCCCCATTAACTGGGCAGGTAATTATTTTCTCTGGAGACAGAGCCAAAGAATCACCACGCAGATTCTTTACCAGTTGGCCATTAAGAATTCTCATAATGAATCTAAATAAAAAAACCCAAACCCAAAGACCCTGTAAAAGCAGACAATGCAATTATTACCAAAGGGAGGGCCAGAGAAGAAGAAAGTTAAAAAGGCTTCTATGGAGCAGCTGCCCACACTAATAGCACAGGCAAAAGCACAAGACCTTAAGGGAAATTCATCTGCTACTCTGCTTTCCTGCTTCCCACTGCCAGCTAATTCCAGAGTTATTCTAAAGGCTCTGCAGTGACAGAAAGCACAGTAAAGAGGAAGCGAGGATGAGTGCATCAACCAAGAGAAGTTTCAGAGAACAGATATTTATTGTGTTCACTTGGATCCACTGATGAGTACCAAGCGGAGAATCATTCAAATAATTGGATGGAGCTCAAGGTAGACAGATAAATTTAGGACTTAACAAGAAGTAAGAAAAGCTGTAATGACTTCTAAAACATGTATGTTGGATCTTGGCTTCAGCCATCCCTACTTTTGCTTTTAAAATCCATTCCACAAGTTCTGTATTGGGTAATACCCCAAATGAGATTATTTTACACACAACTATATTTAATTTTCAGTGAGAGGAACACCTTAGTTTCTTTTATGTCAACATGCCTGTTTAATTGGGCTTCTGATTATTTAATGTCACTGCTGAAGAGGTAGTTTTTATGAGGCACAAAAGAAAATTTAATGAAAATTATTCACAAGCCCAACTTCTGACTAGTAAAACCAAGAGCTTAATGTAAGAGCCGAAGTCCCCATCTGCTACTTCTCTGAAAAGAACAGCCTACATGAAGGATTTATTGTGACATTACAATGCTTGATGTCAAATAATCTAGCCAGAGGAACAATATTGCCCTAAAGAGAGCCATCAGGCCCAGTGTGACATGGGTATTTGAAAGGATTAACTGCACTTAAATCAATATGGGCAATGAAAACAGAAATAACCAATCTCTTGGCCGCTCAATTATTTAAGACTGTCTTTAGTCCCCACAGAATGGAATTAAACGCTTGTTTAAGAGGACTGACAATTAAATCTATTTCTTTAATGTCAAGATAAGGACATGGGATCTGTGACTGCAGTACAGAACGAGGAAGTGGCATCTCCCAGAGAGGAACATATAAAAATGAGACGTTGGGTGCCACTGGCAAGGGGCTTTCCTGGGGAGGGAACCCAGCTGCTCCCCACTGGCACAGCCACTGTGTGCTGTACCCACTGCCTGAGAACCACAGAATCACAGAAAGGGCCAAGTTGGAAGGGACCACAGTGGGTCATCTGGTCCAACCTCCCTGCTCAGCCTAGAGTACAGGCTACAGGATTATGTCCAGATGGTTCTGGAATATCTCCAGTGATGGAGACTTCATAACCTCTCTTGTCTCTGTCCCAGTGTTCAGTCACCCCTCCAGGAGAGAAGGGCTCCTGTACATGAGTTTCTGTCCATTGCCTCTTGTCACTGCTCAGCACCAGCAAGAAGAGCCTGGATCTGCCTTCTTAGCATCCTCCCTTCAGACACTGATGAGCTCCCCTTTCAGTCATTTCTTCTCAAGGCTGAACAGGACAACTCCCTCAGCCATTCCTCAATAAGAGAGATACTTCTCTCCCTTTATCAAATTTGTGGCCCTCTGCTGGATCTGCTCTGGGAGCTCCCTGTTTCTCTTGTACTGAGGAGCCCAGAACTGGACAGCACTCCAGGTGTGGCCTCAGCAGGACAGAGGAGAGCACCAGAACCACCTCACTGGCCTCCCCAGCCCTGCCAGTCCCTGTGGCCATGGTCAGCCTGTGCCCAAGGCGGTGGCAGCGGGGGCTGTGGCAGCACTGGCCACTCACGCCAACTCTGCACCAAGGCCCTTGGCCACACCTGCTGAGGTCTTTAGGAAAGGCTGCACCCATAGACAGCTCCTTGGCTGTCATTTTCCCTTCTTAGTGCTATGATTTAGGAGTATAAAATCAGGCTTTAAAATTCACAGAAGACTAATAACTGAGTGTTATTGCAGCTGACAGTATAAATGTAAGATCATTTACGTGAAGTGGACCGACAATTTTCCAGTTATTTGACTTTTGAAAACTTTGTCAGACCTATCCAAACATTGTTTTTAAGACCTTTTTAAAATGTTTTACAGAGCAACCACTTTGACCTTTCCTGCTGATACTATTTCTCCTAAGGTGTTTGTTCATCTCAAATGCAATGAAAAAATCCCTGATGTGAAGACTTTTAATAAGAAGTTCTATTTTCAGATGATAAAAAGGAGGCAGCAGAGCAGGAAGTATGCAAAGCATTGAATGTTCAACCATCATGTTGCAGATAGCCTAGGCTATGGGAAATATCAGATGCCTGCATGAGGTCACTTAGAGTTCCTGGCCTGGAAAGCTGAGAGATGTTCTGAAATTGGAGACAATCCATTGCACCAGAAATGTAAGGAAAAGAAGAAGTTTAGTCACTGCTGTCCATCATGAATTTCAGATTTTCCCAAGGCTTCTGTGAGAGTCAGCACAGATTAGTCTAATTTTTGATTTTTTGGCTACCTCAAAACACAGCAAGTCTCTGCAGAAGACCTTCTCTGCTTGGTAACCAACATATAATAGTAATTCTCAATGTGCCATAAGGACTTCTTGCTGCTGTTGAGCTCCTAGTGATGATAGAAAAGCTCTTCCTAGACCTTCTGTCCCTTTTCCGCATTTTTATCTGTCCATTAAAATATAATTTGATATTAATTCCTTTTAGCCAGGAAAAAAGGTGCTATCCAGAAAAGCTGATATTTTTATAAGTACTTTTTAAAAAACAATTTGTGAAAATGTTTTGCAGAAAATCATTACTCATAATCCTTGTCTTGACAATTATAAGCATAATAGCTTGGAGGTATTGTTGATTAATGATTTCTGCTTCCTCTGATGTTCTTGTCCTAACTTGTCCACACTTTGGAGTCATAGACTAAGGTGCAAACCAAGAAAAAAAAAAGTTGTCACTTTGTAATCAGATACTTAGATCAAAATCAGTAGATTTTATGGTTTATATGTGCCCTGACAGCTTTGCATACAATTGTCAACTTCAACACTTGCCATTGATCCAATAGCTGCAATGCTGGGTCTTGCACTCTGCACATGACTGGGTTTGTTGTCACCTCACTGGTGATTTCCACACCATTATTGACCATGAAAAAATTATTTTTCTCCTCATCTCCTGCATCACTATTACGGAGTTGTTCATTCTTCTTTAAAGCATTTGGATCACTTTGTCTGTCCTTTCTGCCCTGTTACTCTTCACACAATTCATGGCAGTTCCACCACGGCTGGGGCACACATCTTTCAGCCACACGTGAAGCCCTCTAAGCTGCAGTTATACTGTTGTTATTATCTACCCTGATATGCTGACAGTCTTGATATAAGACGATTCACAACAGGTAAACATGACAAAGATCTGCAGAACATCAGGTATCAATGAGCTGCTGCTGGTCCCCATGGCCAGAACAGTCACAACACACCTGCAGCAGAAGCGCTGCTGAGGCTCTGGCAGCTGCAGGTGTGTATTTACCATGGCAGCCTGTGCCTGTAATCACATGAGGAGAGTGCAGGGGACCACCCTGCAGAGCTGAGCACTCTTCTGAGCCCCGGTGAAGGCCAGACACAGCCCCAGAGAGGGAAGAACGCTCTGTTGTGGCATCTGCTTTGCACGAGCAAGTACAGGTGGTGAGAGCTGCAGTGTCCCTTTTCCAGTCCCTTGGAAACAATTAAATACACCTCGTGGTCTCACGGGCTGTTTTCTGTCATATAATTTCAAGGTTCTGATTGTCACGCCAGGTAACATTTGCATTAAACTATGTGTTTATACAGGTTACAGGCAAAAAAAGCAGATTTGATGTGTTTGTAGGTTTCAGAATTTCAGAATTCAAAATTAAGGCAGAATTTCAGAGGAGAGGAAGGTTTTTTTTTTCAGCATGGACTTATTCTGTGAATTCAAATTTGAAGCATTAATTCCCTACTAGCTTACTTCGACAGCACCTGAAGGATTTGGATCTTGAACATTTGTGATATTTCTGGCATGATGTTCGATCCTGTGAATGAACTAGTTCAGCCAATAATCCTAACGCAATGAGCAGGCAGAGCATCCCTGAGCCACGCAGTGATGGCATTGGGAGGGACTGGGAAGCACAAGCCTCTCCACAGCACTCCTGCACTGACGTTCCATGTCAGCAGAGCTCTTGGCAGCTGAAACAAAATGGGAATCTCCCCCTCACTCCCCTGACTTGTACTCTGGCTTCAGCTGTCTCAAAGGCTGGATTACAGCCACACTGACACTGTGCCACAGGCACAGAGAGCTCTGTTTTACTTTCCCTCCTCTTTTACTCAACAAGAGTTATTGTCACTGCACATGGCACGTAAACACTGAAGTGTTAATAAGCGCTGGCTGCAACCTAGGAAATACTTGTGCAGAGTTCCGGGCTCCTCCCCTTCCCACTCCTTGACCTGCAGGCGTTTTCTGGTTCCCCTGGTAGGAAGACACAAGTCTCAGCAGGAGAGCTCTGGCTGAGCGGAGGGATCGCGCTGAGTGCTCTCATCTCTGTCCCAGATGTTTTGACCCAGTCACCTGTGGCTGCTCTCTGACAGGGCTAGTTCGTGCCTGCCTCTTGCCACTCGCTAAGTGGGAGAACTCGTCTCGCTCAGACTGTGCTGTCACTTTTTTTCGCTTGACAGCAGACTGGTCTGACATGGTTCTTGTCACTCAAGTGGTGTAGAGCACAGATCCCTTTAATCCATCTAACAAGAAGTTTTCTTGTCTTCTCTCAGCACCAAAACTAATTACAAAGCAAACCACAAGTGTGTGGTTTCATGCAGGAACATAAGGAAAGAAAAGACAGTGTTTGCATGATGAGGGTGTACAAAAGAGCCAGACATAAAGTCTGTCACATTTTGCCCCCTTTCAGCCCATTTCCTGCACTTGAGAGAAATCAGGGCACAGTTTAAATCAATCTCAGTAGTTAGATCCTCAGCTGGACTCACCTCTCCTGATGCCAAAGCCTTGGCTCTCTGTGGCAGGCTAGTGCTGTATCTCCTGACAGATTTTCTTCCACAGCTTTGCTGTAAGCTGCAGCAGACTCTGCATGTTGGCTCTGTGTCCTCCTCATTCTCAGAATGGTTCAAATCATGGATCCCCTTCACAGGATCCAAAGTTTTTCACCTCTAGGCATGTCCCATTGTGACCACTGCTCCTGTGGCAAACTGAAGATGATGCCTTCAGTTCTCTGTGCCAGGGGTCTACTCTTATTTTTGAAGTTTGAGTAGAAGAGAGATTCAGTTTTTTCCACAATGGAAAATACAGACGCTTTCCCTATATTAATTATTCATGCTATGCTTTAGCATCATAACAAACCTGGCACATTGCACTTTAATCCACTTCTTTGTCCAGTTGCTGACTGATGGACAAGAAAATAAAATTAAGCAGAACAAGAATTCATCCAGTGCTTGTGCTTGTTACTTGTCTTGGTTGTTGAGATCTGTGCAAAATAATTGGAAATGTAGTCATGTCTGCTTAGGCAGAAAGACAAAGAATGAACAAGAAGTAAAATAAGAAGTCTAATCTTCCTAATTGTTCTCAGCCCAGGGAACAAAGGGTCACAGAGGCAGGAAGGAAGGAGCTCGTGGAACAGTACATTATTTATTCTCTTATGAAGAAATCTGACTTGCACTGTGTGTTTTGGAAGGAGTGTGCTGGACAGGCTTGAAATCAATATTTTGCTTTGTGACTATACTGTTAGTATATGGTGCAAGCACAACTATAAGCAGATGCACAAAAGCATGGGATTGAATCATATCTCTGACCTTTGTAGCTATCTACTACAGAAAAAAGAATTCCTGCCTATAAGTTACAGAAACAGATGTAAAAGAACAAGCTATAAAATCCAAGGCAGAGTTCAAAACTCCATTTCAAAAAGCAGCAAGACCTTTCTTTCCTGCATTGCTCCTATGTTAAGGATTCAGTTGGCACTGTCTGGATGCCAGCCATGCACCTATGGGGGTTCCAGCAACCCATCAGACTGTCCATGGGCAAGAGAGCCCTGTGGCTGGAAGGCTCTCAGGGCTGAACATTCCTGCTGCAAACTGCCAACTCACCTGTTTCTAAACTGCACCCAAGCTCCTCCCCTCACCAGCACACCCACTCATCCAATTTATTAGGGAAAACGGTGGGGATGGTTTAATCAGTGAAGTGGGATGCTGGTAGTCTGGGGCTGCCCCAGCTGTGGGTTGGAGCTGGCACTGCAGGGGAGAGGATAGCTGATGAATTTTGCACCTTGAATCTCCGTGGGCTTGGTGTTCCCATGGGGAAGCTCATCTCAGCCCAGGCTGGCCAGGCAGCGCTGTTCTTGCAGAATGTCTCTTATTTGGTCCATTTGTCAGGACATAACAATCAGGAATCTTTCAGAAATCTCACCTGATCTGCATTAATGTGAACAAAATTGATGGAATCCAATGTAAGATACTCTTTATTAATAAAAGACATGGCACATCAGAGCTGGCAGTGACATGGTATTTGTGGGCCTGTTTGGAAGCAGGGGAACTTCTGAAGGCAGCAGAGAGGCAAAGTGTGTTTGTGCATATAGTGAGAGAGAGAGGAGGGGCGTTCTGGCCTCTTTTACCCAAAAGGAGTGGAAAGCACATGCAGCACATAGTGATGGACTTCTGAGTGTCTGCGGGGGACGGGGCAGGTTCAAACCAATTCTTATTTGTAGAAGACAATAATTCTGCCTGTTCCTATATGAAACACAGGGAGTGACTTGAAATGTGATCCTGTTTCAAAATTCACTTTAGCTGAGATAAAGCAACATTTCTGAAGTAAAGTCTCTCCTGTCTGTCACTATGGCAACCTGTGCAGCAGAACCTGCACTGGGGTTGCATCCCCTGGTTGCGTCTGAGGGTGATCCCATATGGCAAAGAAGCAAACACTGCTTCAAAAAGGTGTTGAGCAGGACATTTCAGCAAACTTAGAAAGCAAACTGAGGATTGGCAAACAGCTGCCTGTAAAATTACCATTTGGAAATCCATTCTGACCATATCAGTCCTCCAGCCCCTTGCTGCCGTGACACAGGGCTGGCAGCTGGGCTTTGGAGCAAGTCCAAGAATTGCTGCTTGCATATTGTCCGTAAGACCACTAAGAACTTGTTAATATTGCATTATTTAATATTAAATAGCAAATTAAGCAAAAAAAAAAAAAAATTTTTCAAGAGAGGACTTCTCAGATAAAAGGCTTTAGTGATACCAGAGGCTCAGAAATGAGAAATCACATTCTGCCTTTTTATTGTATTTTTAAGGAAATATAGGAAAATGATTGCATAGTCTAAAGACAGATGTTGGTAAATATTTCTGCTGGCAGCCCAGACTTGTCAGGAAAGCACCAGTTTTGTTTCACCACTTCTGACCAAAGCATATTTTTCTTAGAATGTCTACATTGAAAAGTTTATTCCAGGTTGAGAAAGGGAAAGAAAAAAAAGTCCTTTTCAAAAGAGGTCCATTTTCCTGTGTGACCTCTGAGGATATTTACAGATTATTAAGTATTTTTGTTTGATGTTACAGAAATTAAAATCCTTTAAGAAGTAAATTCAGGCATTTTGCTGGAAACAAACATCCTGATCTGCAAGTTAATGCCAGTTCTGCAGGTAGAGTTCTCAGAGTAATAAACATTTCTGGCATGCTTACTGAGGCTGATCTGCTGCTCACCTGGGGTCCTCTCTGGAGACTGATGAAGAAGACAACAGCCTTTTCCTAAAGCCCCATGAGGTTAGGTTTAGCCCGTATGCAGACAGCCCTAAAAATGGGTCCTAAATTGCCAACATGTCTACTGAAACTCCCATTCCCTCCCCTGGACCTGAAACAAAACTCTCCCTTTCAGCATCCTGGAAAGCCCATCTGTGAGCAGAACATTCAGGTGTCTTTTTCAAGGCACAGAGACTTAAAAATATTGCACAAATATATGAATAGCTCAGTAAATGTGCCATAACTTATAAAAGGAGCACAAATAAGTCCATGTCTTCCATAAATATGGGGGGAAAAGATATTCTGTGTGTCTCATTCAAAAACATAACTCTTCAGAAGTTAGAAAAGAAATATTAAATGTAGAAAATATATCATATGTAAAGATTAATACCTACATGTTGTTTTAAGGTTGTGGTTACTTTGTTTCTAGCTTCAAGGAACTCATGAGCTGTGTGAATGCAAGGCTCTAAGTCTTGGTGGAGGCAAAGGGTCAATCCCTTCTCTTGAGTCTTGGCTGACCAACCCCAAGTTCTAAGCCTTGTTCTGGCCTTTTCCCACAAGTGAGGTCAGGCCTGCCAGGTTTTACACTAAGGAATATTGTTACACAGCAAATGTTGAAGTATTCTTCGCAACATATTTGGAAATTCCATTTTCAATGTATACTGGGAGAGCATTAGTGGTAGGGTTGCTTGGAAAGCTGATACCTGTCCTCTGCTCTGAGAACACCGAGCCCTACAGATGAGAAGAGGATTGGTCAGTTAAATTTAAAATTTTTCAGTCAGTCAATTATGTTTGAAAGTTTTTAAAGTTGATAGAAGAAAACAATAATATTGTTTCTAGAAAATGGAATAAGGTCATAATTTGCTTGTGGGTATTCTACAAACAGGAAAGAGGAGGCATTTACTTAATAAATGATTCACTATGAATTAGACACCAAATATAGACAAAAATAAAGTTCGTTAACACAGCTATGACTCAGCCTTCATGGTTTCAGCTGTTCCTTTCTCTTTGAAGTGGCATTTTATTAACAAAAATCAATAAGAAGATATTAGGTGCTTTCTTATTATCTCTATCACCAGTGCAATATCATTTGCTGAGATACAGGACCAAGAGGTAAGAAAGAAGAACCCCAATGCAGACTCCAGAATTTCAGTGCACAAAGGTGAGGCAGGAATGCGAATTAACTAAAAATTATACTTATGCTGAAAGGGCATGTAAAAATAAGAGTGGACAAACATTGTCCTTTAGCCAATGCTACAGAAGGGGTAACAGGATTCCTAGAGAATTATTGGAAATCTGAATAGATCACTGTGTCTCTGAGATGTTCAATAGAAACAATTATTAAAGATTATTAATGTTCCAGTTAAATTAACTACGTCCTTTTGAAGCAGATCACTCCGACTTCTCTTCACTGATCCCTCTTTAGGCCGAGTTGTGGAATAAACCAGGTTGTTACTGGGATAAATTTGTGGTGTAGATTACTTTGGAAAGAGCAGTATGAAATAACTGGGGAGATATTTTTATCTGCAGACCCAGGGCTTGGGGGTGGCCCAGAATTCTCATCCAACTGCTGGACATTATCTTGCACAATTATGGCCACAAGATTGGCTCTTGGTGCATTTCTGTGCTTGGGATTTATAGAGGATGCTTTTTCATTAAAAATGGCTGAGTGGTAAGATGGAGACAAAGACAGTGAAGGTGAACAAAAAGACCTGTATATTTATCAAAAGGTTTGGCATAAATATGGTGTTGGTAGAGGGTTTCAGCTGTTTTATGTCTCAGCAACAGTTTAGACAATAACATTCATATCACAGAATGGTGTAGATAATATCTGCAATAAAACCGGGTCTTTTATGTTCACGAGCAGACAAAGCCGGGGAAGCACATTGATAAATGAAACGGAACCTCTGCATTTCGTTGTGGTGGAGCTCCCTCTAGCTTATAGCATTAACCCCGTGTCTGTAAATCATATTTGCTCAAACTCCTACCTCCATTTTCAGGGTAGAAAAGGCTTCTGATTCTGTATTCTTGGAAGCATTTATGACATTTATAATTCGTCTGGAAAAAAAAAACCCCTAAAGCCGAGCTGCTAGCTGAATGGCATTAACAACAATGATGACAGTAAATTCCAGACTTTTTAAAAGACCAGTGTAGAGAAAAAATTTGAGACATCAGGGGATGTGACTGTCATAAGCACCTTTCTGCCTCTTCCAACTTTATTCTCTTTTATTTTCACACATAGAAATATATATATATATCTATCTTCACCCACCTGGTTGAGACAACTAGCCATTTCAAAATGGCAGTGTGCAAGACGGGGACGTATTGCAAGGTAAATTTATTTGTTAAATGAATAATAGTGCATTAAATAAATTAGTCTGAAAAAATCCAAATTTATCCAAAAATAGTCTATTCACCTTTATTTATTGATAAGAAAAAATCATAAAAAGTAATTAAGGAGTATCTTAGTCTCATTAAGGTATCACTGTCATTCTTTTGTGCAGAATAGTTTCTTTTAGTTGCAGGATCCATACATGTTCCCCTCTTTAGGATTCATCTGTTTTTCAAGGCTGAATTAATGGTTGTAAATACTAACTACACCTTTAAAAAAAGTGTAATGAATGGTCCTTTATGGAAACATTGCTTTGCTGAAATGCTAATTTGTGTAGATTAAAAAGACATTTCTGAAGAACAATATCCAAAATCTGATATGAAGCCTAAATAACTGCTGAAGTGATAAGCAGGCAGAGCTACAGGAGAAGAGTTAATTAAAAATCTCCAAGGCAACTTATATTCCTTTGTCACAAAAGAAAGGCTATGCTGCTGATACTGTACCTGGAAACTGAAAAATCACCAGCTGCTGTGGCTAAGCAGAGAATAGAAAAGGATTTATTGGTTAGCAAAGTCACAAATATTCTGCATTTTAAATGCATTTGGCCACATTGCTTCATAAATATTGCTCCCTGGGTTTTCTATTTAACTTCAAAACTACTTATCATAAGCTCCTTTACACACTGAAAAATTAAGTTTATTCATCTTAAAATTAACAACAAAGAATTGGCTTATTACAGACTTTGAATAATCTGATTCAATAAAAATAAATATTAAATTCTTATTGAACACTAAGACAAAATAGACACTTTACATACCTTGTTTGGGATTCAAAAGCCTAATGAGAAACAAAGCTGTACTAGTCTTTAGGGCTGAAACTGTCTGTATTATTATTGCTGCTCCACCATCAAAATAAATTAATATATGAGATTAATTTTAATTTTTTAAATTAAATATGTTATTTAGGTGTGTCAGTATGCTGAGATTTAGAAATGGAATATTCTGAAAACTCTATAATCAGAATGCCAATTTATTTGCTAAACTACAGCACTGATAAGAGAGAAAATTTTAAAAAATATTATTTGCTGCAATTTACTCTTTATTAGCTATGGAAAGTAATCCTCCACAGAAACTGCTGTAATTCAAATTACATTTTAATGTATCCTAAAGAAATGAGTGAAAAGAGAAAAATACTATTTTAAAGAGAAGAATATCACACTTTATTTCATTATTTCTCCCTATAAATGTCACTGATCTTCTCAAAGTGTTTTTGGATTGTATCATAATTAACAAAACACAAATTTAGTCAAATTCATCTTCTCAGGGATTAAAATGTTCTTCAATAAATGCAGTGTAATTTAGGATGAGTTTTACAAGCAGAACTCCACCGTCACAGCTTATTAATGATGGAAAATTAAAAGAAAGAAGTCTTTTTAAAAAGCATTTTTTCCATATCAGGCAGTGTGGGTGCTCTTGTCTGGAGTATCAGCATGACAAGGAATGGACAAAATCCCTTGATTTACTGTCCTCATGTTTTATAAAGAATTCTTTCTCTCGAACAACTCGGTGTCACAATTGCACATCCAGTTTTGTGGGTGCTTTGAGTTATTTTTCCCAGTTACTTTTCTGTTACATATTGAAATCAGTCTCTGTCATCAAAGTTTGGAGGAGGTTAAGAGGACAAGATTCTGATGCTTGCCATCCCTCAGAATTTAGGGGAATTTTCTAATTTTGAAGAATTTTTTCTGCACGTGATCCAACAAGATTCTTTTCATCTTCTTGTTTTAAAATGTATCATACAATTTAAACTTAAAAACGAGTGCAGCTTGCTATGAAGGTCAGTAATCAGAAATTCTTTTGAAATGGTTATTACACTTGGAACCACGTCTTCTCTTATCATCCTAGGTACCAAAAGATTTGATAGTCATGCACGGGAAAAACCGAGAGGCTCTTTTTATTAAACATGCTATCAATAAACTTGCATCCTTAAATCATGCTCGATGCAGAGTATTTGTAGCAGTTTTGTAACTGCTGGCCTTTCTTAATGATCTGTGTCAAACAGAAATTGCTCTAACGATTTCAAGAATGAAAATCGGTAATTTGAAGCTTTTTTTTCATAAAAGGTAACTATCATTATACACTGCAATACTTTAAAAGGTCAAAAGCAGAATACAGAAGTCCTACAAAAATGTGTGAAATGACACTTTGTCAGTGCTGTAAGGTAGAGTGCTTTGCTTACATGAAAAGACCTTATTTTTGAATGATCACTGCATTGAAAATGCTTTGCAGTTGATATGATTAGTAAAAAAATTATTTCTTTTATAGCCCACATAGACAGACATGTTATATACATGCTCACATCCAGCTTGGGTTTGCTGTGAGCTTATAGTAATTAACACACTAGAAAATTAGAAGAAAAACATGACGATAGATAAAAGGCTTCAGCTTAGAAGTTGGCTTAGACGGGAACAATTTGGCACAAACATAGTGTGTTTATTTTTTAATCCTTTTCAGTAAACATTTTCAGACTACATAAACCAATTTCTTTTTATTTAAGGGCTTTCCCTGTAGTTAGGCACACAAGTGACTTTAAGCACAGAAGATAAGACATACTTGTGAAAATCCTTTCAAATTTATATTTTAAAAGAAAATTGTTCTTACCCAATTGAATATTATAATTTTGTTCTGTGGATTCCTTGTAAGGTTTTCTTTTTATTTTCAAAATTCTGTTAACACTAAACCTGCAACTTTCTGCTTCTTGTGGAGTATTATTTTATCACTAAAACTAAGATGCTCCCATGACTGAGAAATCTATAGGGAAAAGCTCTTTTTCTCTACTTGCTGTATTTCCCCTACTTGCTACAATAATTTTGAAGCTTCCAGAATTAATTTCCAAACTGTACATAACCCTGAAATATTTGCCCAGGAGATGACACAAATCAGGGCAAGACAGTACCTCTGAGGAGGGAGAACATGCACACATACATCCCATCAAGTATATTATTCATGCATCCAGAGGCACAGGAAGTCTTTGTATAAAGAGGAGTGTGGAGAACCAGGGAGATAAAGAATAAAAAAACCAAAAGAGGCTGCGAGAGCCATCAGGAGAGGCAGAAAGGCAGTGCCACTGCTTCCTAGGCAGGGCAGGGCAGGGCTCCAGGATGGGTCACCACAAGTGCCATTCTATATTATATCACCCACTGAGCTTTGTAGAAAGGGCACTTTGTGAGTGAAGAAGACAGCTAACATGAATTTTAACTTAGCTCCACAAAGAATTTGCCTGACTCCTGAGTTTTGAGCTGTTTGCCAAAGGTAAATAAAAACAGCCAGCTTGAGCAAGACCAGCAGTGGCTCCTGCTCCTGGGGTTGGGGGACTCCATGTGCTCCTGTCCCTGCCCCAGAGAAATGCTGCTGGGGGTCCCAGGAGGGGGGCTGGGCCTTTTCCTGTGTCCAACAATTGCATGAAAATCATGAGTGTAACAGGAATGATTTTATTTCTTGGGCTTCCCTAACTCTGGTGTACACTGGGAGATAAATTGTTTAAACTCTTTGTTTCAATTTTTTTACTTGAGAAGTGCTACCAGTTTTTCTTTAAAACATATTTTTAAATAGTTAAGAGCTAGGAAGGTCTATAGCAGACAGTTGCAAGCAGCACAAGGGGGAAAGAGAGCCACAGTGATACAGTGAGCAAAGTCCAGAGATAGTGGGATATTTCACGGACTGATTTCTGGACAGCACTCTATTTGTGTGTGTTTTCCCTTTGTGTTTCATGTCTAAATTTTCTCTTTTGAATTCCACATTCAGCTTCTGCATTTTAACATTTAACAGCATTTTTCAACTTGGAGTATTCAGAGAGAAGCATTCTTAAAAACAGGCATCAAAACTATATCCCATACCTTAATTCAGAGACCCCCTTTTCTATTCACAAATGTTGACTTCATCTTCTGTAGAAATGCATTTTTATGCCATATGCAGATATTGCATTCAGCAAAACTAGTACTGGCCCAGATTACATAAACCCATATCACTCGCAGGTAACGCCCCAGGAGAATCTTTGTTCTTGGCTGGGCTCTTGTCCCACTTCATTCTTTGCTCACCGAGTTTTCCTCTACCCCAGCACAAGTTAAATCCTGCCCCTTCCCATACTCAGTGGCTCACCCCTCAGTCTCTAAAAGCATTTGGGGCCAATTTGTCCAGCTGTAGTCTATCACTTGTTTTTCCCTGCAGTTCAGGGCTGCCTGGGATGGCACTGGGTGAGTGCTGTGAGCTGCCAATACACCTGGGCCAACACAGATCAGGTGCACCAGAGAGGAGCTGCCAGGATGTGCAGGGAAGGCAGTCACGCAGGAGTTCTTATTTGCACATGCACTTACATCCCCAGCTTAACAGATTGAAGCAGTAATAGGCAGGTCATAGATGAGCAATACATTTTTTTGCAAACATTTGCCTTGAGGAGAACAGACTAATTTTTCTTGAATCCTCAGAAACAGGATCTGTTGCCCCACAAAACTGTATGGAAGCTCATGAGAAAGAGGCTTAGTTTAAAATAGGATTATCAATAGGCAGACCCAACTTTAGAAAAATTGTTGTTTTACATAATTATTACAGGATGTAACAAGAAGTAATGCAAGGTGCACTAACCTGTAGTTGTACTTGGGCTGAAAATCTCAGCAGATGAAGGCCAGCTCCTGAAGGCAGTTAGTGTAAAATAACTTGCCTCAACTGTTCTTGATTAACTCCCATTTGAAGGCACAAAAGTATCTTTTTCCTAGTCAACTAGTAGGCTTTACACGAATGGAATAAGCTAATGGAGAAACATGAAAAAAAAAGAAAAAAATAGTGTCCTTGAAAGGAGCTCCTCTTACATGGGGAATGTGAAGTGCATTACTTTATGTGCATTAATTTTCCAATGTAGTTTAGCAAAAGGAAGAGGTAAAAATTGTCCTCAAACTTAGTGTAGCAACTCTCCTTTCCCAGGACATCAGCAGGCTGAGTAGGCTGCATTCCTTGGGCTGGTGCTGTCCCAAGTGCAGAAAACAGCAGGAAGAGCCAGTGAGAGCACAGGGAGCACTCCCACCCCAGCTGCATCTCAGCCCTGTCTAGAGATGCAACCTCAAAAGCAGAGGTTTGCCTGTGGCCTCTGAGGGTTTTGACAAGCTTAGCACCTGTAATCTGCCCCCAGCAGCGTGCCCCAGTGCCACTCTGGATGGGCTAACAGGCTGCAGTGCATGAGCAAAGGAATCTCTCCTTTCTTTCCTTGAGTCCGTCTGCAGCCCTCAGTCTGAGGCTGAGGCACAGGTGTGATAATGGCTTCACTGAAAGATTTCTGCTGGGAGCTAGGTGAGGACTGTCATTTCCCTAATGCCACTGCCTTTTAGAAGAGTTTATATATAGCAAGTATAGTATCATCTCTTTGGGGTTTTTTTCTTTTGTTATTAAATTGCACACAAGCTAACAACTGAAGTGTAAATTAATTTATGCTGCAAATTTAGCTTTGACAGCACAAGGCTGTTTTGTGCTCAGTGAGAGAGCAAGCACTGATGTTTCACTCAGTGAACGAGTGCACTCTCTGACAGGTCAGGTGTACTGCCCAGAGCTCTGCTGTGACCAGTCCTGTGTCCTTGCTGTGTGCTTAGCACAGGCCTGAGGAGCTGTGACACATCTCAGCTTTCACAAACAGAGCTGGGGTCTTATGGAAAGTTTTTCCCACTGACATTTAGATTAGTCTAAAAATGCTGTGAAACAGCGTGATAGTGTGGCCAAGGGGGAAAGCAGGAGAGCTGCCCCTCTGGAGAGTGGTGGATCTTAACAAGGGCCATAAGGGAAAACACTGCAGTTTTCATCCAGCTTTACTTTTCCATAGGGAAATAATCACCATTCAGCTGTCTTTAGAGAAACACACTGGATTTGTGAGGTGCTTTTATGTTCAGCCATCGGAATGCAAAGCAGGGGGTGCCCCCTCCCACACCCCAGGCACACCTGACCCCTGCTTCTGCTCAGAGGCACAGCCACTGTGATGCCTACACGGTCCCCAGCACAGCTGTGCCCCCCACCAATCTAATCTAACTGATCAGGGCACTTTTCCTTTAAAAATATCCTGAAGTATGAAGTTCAAAATGACTGTGTTGTTATTGTAAATAACGTGTTTATTAATGAGTGAATGATGATACTAATAAATTTTAATATATAATTATTAAATAATTTGCCAGCCCATTCTAAATGAAATTTCCTAAAAAATGCAATGAACTGAGCTGGAAAGAGTAGAAGGTGTATTTAATCTCTCTTTTCCCTTGCAGTTTTGCTTTAAGCAGAGTGAGGAATCAAAAAAAGACATGATTTAACGACCTCCGTGGCCTTGTCTGTGCCTTACACACCATAAAGGACTGTTGGCCAGCACTGGAAGGTGCTGAAGGATGAGAATTCATTGACACAACCTTAAAGTCATACCCCAATGTTAATTTCTGAAGAATAAAGTCAAGAAGAACCAGAATAAATTCAGAGACCGTTTAGTGTGACTGAAGCCAAGAGAAACTGATGTGTGATTTAAAGAGCTCATAAAAGCAGACAACTGGCTTTAGAATCTATGGAAAGCAATAAAGCAGTTAAAAATTCTCCCAGTTGTAATGCCTATAGGTTTCCTTATCTTAGATTCTTTGGCTAAACCCCTGGAGCAAATTGCAGGGCACGTGATGGGAGTTTTGTCTTTCAGCCCAGGGCCCCGGGGCAGATCCCGGCCCCTCTGCTGACCCCCGGCACACAGCGGCTGCTCTAGAGGGGAGCTCGCCTTGGCGGCAGTGTCTAGACATTCCCAGCTACTATCCTTCCTGACAGTCTCATGCCAGTGGTAATTTAAAAATTGTTTGGGATAGGCTGTGCCTCATAGACACAGGGAGCCAGTAATAACCCCCAGTTCAGTGACCCTGGTCGGATCATCAAACAGACGGCACAGGCAGGCTCAGTTCAGGGTTGGGTCAGGAATCATGACCTCCCCTGACCTTTTTTGTAGATTTAAAATTGTTTTGAGAAAGAGAAGTATAAAAAAAAGACACAACTCCAGGCAATTCTGGAAAGCAGTCCAGCTTCCTGTACTGTACACATGCATATAAGTAACATGTTTAAACAGATGCAGCTCTGGCAGGCCTGAAAAATTAGGATTTAGGTACTTTCTGCATTTTTTTTCTAATAGAGTGCACATTGCTTCTATTTACTTTGAAAACTTTGAAGTTAAAAGACACTGTATGAAAATATTATCTTCACTATATTTAATAGCAAAAACAAAAAAGAAAAGCAGGTAAATTTATTTTTAGAAAATTACGAATAAGATAAGAAAAAAAAAATCACTGAAATTTCTCAGATGCATTACAGAAAAGTGTCTGGTGTATCAGCAGTGTGTACCAGATGAAAAAAATTAACACTGAGATTACTAGACAAATTGCCTTGTAAGAGTAATATGCATACAAACATAGGTTAGTTGGCTTTCAAAGGTTTCCTTTGTGTGCATAGTATTTGCAGTCACAACCAATAAAACAAAATATACTGGCACTCTCTTTGTGGTTTTGGTTTTGGAATTGCATAATGGTGACTAATATTTTCTCAAAACCTACTTTATAGTGTTTTTTTAGCAGAATTTTCATGCACTGTACCTGGAAATTATGAAATGTACTTTGTGTGCTTCCAAAGAGTTGTGAAGGCTCAGGAAGAGGTTTACCAGTTTATGGAAAGAGAGCAGAAAGTGTTTCTCCTCTCTAGGCTTTTATATGGGCTGGTACAGATCAGAAACACGTCAGCCAGGAGAGAGAAGGGAAGAGTAAAGTTACAGGAGCTCTCCAAGAAACATAAAAGTATATAGTGGGAAAATGAACTGCCAGCTCCAAAACAGCATTGGATTTTACAGGGGCAAACTCAGTTTAACAACACCAAGGACATCAATGTTTTTGCTGTTTTACAAAAGACAAATGTACATTTCTGTTACAGAAATGAGACTATCAGCAGAGCTCAGTACTGGTGTGGCATGGTGGGGCCCTGGGAATCTGGGCAATTCCCAGGCACAGCAGCTTGTTCCCAGCAATCCCAGCAGCAGCATCAGCTGGCTTCAGCCCTGTCCTCACTGGCTGTGCACAGCTCCATCCCACAGGCACAGGTGGCCTCTGGGAGCCCCTGGTCTTGCAATAAACACCCATTGGAAATGGCCAAGAGTTCTCACTGTGTCAAAGTTCTCCCTTCAGACTCTCATCAAACACAGGCAGCTGTCCCTGTACTTCCACAGAGCCAGTTATATTCCATATGGATTCTAACACTGTCACCAAAAGTTCTGGAGACACACACCAACTGCATTTTTCATATTGAAAGGTTACAGCCTGATCTAATCATGGGAGCACAGGAAACAGGAGTCCTACACGTGCATCCATAATTTCCTAAGCCAGTCCTGGCAAGACAAAACTTTGCAGTATAAACCACTCAGAGGGGTATTCCTCACAGAATTCCTTTATTTTATTAGAGGTAAGTTTGCCACTGTACTCATAGTGAGTTTAAGCAAATTCTGTAAAAGCCAACTCCTAGGTAAAATTTTTAGACTTCCTATTCCCACAGATCAGGACAAGAAAGGGTTTGTCAGGCCTGATGTCATCTCCAAGCAGAGAAATAGTATTTGCTTTCCAGAAGCTATTCATATTGCGAATCCTTTATAATTATTTTTTTCTTCTCCAGGCTTCTCTGGCAGCAGCAGTCACTGCAGAAAAGCAAATGGGAGAAGCAGGTGATTCCAGTAACTTGCCTTTCCTAGCACACTATCTGCCATGGGCCTGATTCTGCTCAGTGTTTATGATGCAGAGCTCACTCAGCAAAAACGTTGCTACCACTTTTTAATCACTAATGGCAATTTAAAACAATAGTTGTATAATTTCTCTCCACCCTGTTTAAAGTATTCCAGCTCCAGCCTTGCCCTTTGATGCCAGAGTATGTGATCGTTAGGACATGCAAGGACAGTAAACCAACCCAAGCCCACAACTCACATTGACTGAATACAGAAAAAAATTCTGGTTCCCAGGGACTCCTGGAAGCTGCAAATTATTAAAGATTACCTGAAATTATTGCTCTCTATGCACTCTAACATAAAGTCATACTACTTGAGACAAGCACCGCAGGAACAGCCCACCCCAGAACTTGTGCTACAAAGGTGCTTTCCTGTCTTGGGACCTGAAGATATCCTCATGCTTAAGTGGGAATAAGAGGAGAAAGCAACAGAATTCTAGAGGCTAAAGTGATCATGGAGTCATGTCAGGGGACTCACACTAGGCCCGTGTTGAGCTGTAGACTGTGGGATAGCCAGCACTTTCCCATAAAAGGTACAGAAATCCAAAAACCATCAGTAAAAGAGGAAAATCAGTTTCAAGTGAGGTACCTCCCAATACGAGACCACAGCACTGCGTGCTCAGCAGGGTTTGCATGGCACTGGGAGGTGTCCACAGCTGCAGACACAGAAATGTGATCCAGGGCAGGAGCAGGCAGCAATGCTGTGGCAGGGACTGGCTCTGGGACGCAGCCCAGCACAGGACCCACAGCCCCACACAGCCCCAGGCATCTCTCCGGGTTTACATCTCTCATGGTACGTTGGAAGTTTCCCTCTGTGCATCAGCAGCTAACTGAAACACAAACACTGTTAGTCTTTAGAGCACGCAAACAATAGGAGTTGTGATGGCTCTGGAATCTACAGTGTTACTGGTGCTAATAATTAGTTGCTGTAATTTTAATAAAGTATTAGTAGTGTAAATAATTAAATCTGCATGACAACATCTGTCAGGAGACCAGACAACAAAAAGAAAATCACTTCTAAAACTTAACATCAAATTGATTAAATTTTAAGGCCTGAATTTCTGCTTCCCATGGGGGCTGGTATGGGAGAGTGAGGGTAGAAGCAGCTAGATGCTATTGTGTTTCTATGGCAACAGGGGGGTTCAAGTAGCCTCTGCCATTCCCTATGATTGGTAAAATCACTACACAGTGTATAAAGTGGCCAAGAGAAGCAACAGCCAATAAATGCAGAAAATCCTTAAATCAAAGAGACACAGAAATAAGAGATGGAAACAACCTGTTAGACCATCTTGTTCATTCCCTGAGGCCTTGAGCAGTATTATTAACAGTCTCAAGAACCTTGAAAACCTCTAAAAATTCCATCCAAGACACATGTAAAAACTTACTGAAAGGCAGAGAAATATCTCAGGAAGATATAAAAAGTCTTTCTTATCTGCTTTCAGTAGGTGTGAGTGCACTGTGCTGAGCATGCTGGCTATCAGGTTCTTCAGCATTTGAGAAATGGGATGCAGGGGAGAGGATTCATGGCATTATTCACCATAACACAAGTACTTTTGCCGAAGATAGAACATCCTATAAAAAACATCCTGCCAGCTATATCCCTCCAAATTCTCCCCTCCTTGCCACAGGACAGACTTCTGTACCCTAAAAACAGGATTATTTTGAAGAGCTTGCCTATCCATTTCAGATGGTAGTTCCAGGTATCTCATTGGTAAGCTGCAGAATAAGCTCAAAATATAAAGAAGATATTTTAGATAAGCATTTGTGTGACAAGTATAGCTCCTCTCCTTTTCTTTTGCAGTGAGGGCAAAGAGAGAGATTAAACTGAATCAAAATTTGTCAGCCTCTGTCAGCAAGACAGATGGAATACCCCCACATACCAAAGCATCCTGGGTGTCAGACTGCAAAAGCACACACATTCACTCTCAAAAAAAAAAAAAATCATATGCATTATTCAGGTGAGAGAAGACCAGAGAAATGTACCTAGCCTTGTTCTCAGCATTGCAAAGCAGTTGAAGACGTGGTGGTGGAAGCCAGTGCCCTCCTACCCAGAGTGATTTATGCCTACCAGCCCAAAAAACTACTCTTACACAAAACTGTGCTGCTCCAGAGTAATTTACTAAAGCAAATAGCATTAATATAGGTTTGCTCAGGTTAAAGGAAGATGTATCTTTTCCATGGGGATTATATGTTGTCTTCAGGCAGAGCTATGACTACAGGTATGATTTCAGCAGCAGCACAAATATACCCTAAAGGAATATAGATATGTCTGGGAATATAGACATATCCTAAAGGACTGCTACTTTCACCTTGGCACTGGATTATTGCTGTGCTATGTAACACAGTGACCTGGCAGCTGCAGCTTGTCTATAGCTACATATCTACTGTAATGGGGCACATGTCCCCAAATGATCGAGAAGAGGCTAAATATTGGAAATATTGGAAAGTTGGAATAAATATTGGGAAGATGAAGTAAGGGCAGGACTGTATCTCCTTCCCATGCTTACCTGCCAATCCCAGCCTCTCCTGAAGTGCTAGAGCTCAGTGACAAGCCAGAGCAGCACCAGGCTCGTGCCATTTTCCAGTGGTCTGCGCCTCTCCAAACTGGTCTTGTCTTGGATGCATCCCTTTCTTTCCCAGCCTGACAAGGGCTAGCAAGGAAAAAGCAACTCTGGAGCAGGAGCTGCCAAGAGAATTCTTCTGTAGCTGCTGATCCCAGCTATTTAATCAGTCAGCAATTGGGTGAGGAGGAGAAATAATGCTCAGCAGCTGACACAGAAGTGCTGGTATCTTTGCACGTGCTTTATTTTCTTGCAGCCATCTATTGATCACACTTGGGCACTTGAGAAAAAGAAGACATCTCATCTCATATTTTTATTTCCACGTTTTATCCCATCTACTGTTATTTCCAAGTGTGGGACCCTGATTATATTAATATTCAGGACAGTCTCCTCTTTTGATTAGGAGTTGTGGACTGAAACTAACATAGCCTGGGATCCCATTATCAGGCAAGTTGCATTCCCAGTGAAAATGAGTCTTATTTTTTTACAGATAAAAAATTAAAAAATGGTATAATCTATTTTCCCAAGGGCATTGTTTGCATTAATTCATCAATTGCTTCCAAGGACCTACAGCGTTCAAGAGCATTACTAAACAGTGAGAGCCCATCCTGGATTGAGTTACTGAGAGAATTACAGCTGACACTAAGAACTGCTTGAAGTGTCTTGAGGGGAGCTGCAGACAATGGGCTGTATTATTTAGCAGAATAAAGGTGAAGATATAGGGGATACTTGAGACCAAGAAGGCAGTGTCAGTGAATCTACCACAAGCACAGCTCCGGTTGTACTAGCAGCAATCCCAAATCAAGGAAAGCAGTTGTTAAAGAAAGCCAGTCTGCTGAAACCTCAGCAATTTTTATTCCTTCTTCTCCAACATGTAGCCATATATTAGGCTGTCAGACATACTCCTTGCTTACAGTTTTATTGATACCTTCCTTATAATCATTAGTGCAAAAGATGAAAAAGCATTTGAGGTAACAAATAAAACCACAATATATTCTTGGTATTTCACAGGAAGAAAATGAGAATACTTGCTGGACGTTGTTCTCTAGAGTCCTTAAAACTAGCTAAAGAAACCAAGCATAGAATGCAAAAAAGAAATGGAAATGTTTAGTTCAGGTTCTGATGTTTATTTACTATTGGGATACTTCACAGTTCTCCCATTCCAAGCAGAGGTGGTGAAATTCCTTTTCAAGACAGATGCAATATTTTCTTGACAAGTATCAAGTGGAGGCAGCACTCTGTTATCAATAGTGCTGAATGAATTTCCTGTCTGTAATTAGCTAATAAAGCATAAGAGTCTTATGCTGTGCTAGTGGGAGAGCTTTATTGCATTGTGGGTAGTGACAGTGGGCAGAGTTTTCCCATTTCACACATACTTGCAGCTCTTGGCTTGATATTTCTGCACTTGGCCAGTTTGTGGAGCACTATATGAAATTTAGTCAGATGAGTTTCTTTTACTGCCATTGTCAGGGTAGTTCTTAGCCTCTTGAGAAAATCTACAGAGAGCAATAAAGCCAGATTGTCCAAGCAAGCTAAATAATTGGGTCAAAGCACTATTAGGGGGTTCAAAATAATTTTTCCCTCAATGTTTTTTGTAAGTAGTTGCTCACTACACCTTGAGGCACCACCTGCCTCCCTGCACCTTTCTGAGGCTGGAGAGTGCAGGCCCTTCCCCAGGAACCACTCGAGTCCTTGGTTCCTGCATAGCCCCACTACCCTGTGCTGGTCCCACTTTGGGAGAGCCCGGGAGTTTTCAGAAAAGTGAGAAGATATTTTCCTCCCCCTTCTTACTTACACAATTATTTGACTAGGCCATCCTGCTGAGATCAATCTTTCCTTTACTGGGATGCTGTATCTATTCAATGCTCAGTTTCATGGAGTAGGGCTGGGCTGACTGCTCAGATCTGTGCCGCTGTTGTGGTGCTGGCTACCCCCTGCCATATCCATAGAAACCCTACCAGATTCCATGCTCACATTCTGGCATGCCACCTGATCCAAATTAAAGCTGGCCTGCCCTGGGTTCCTCGCTCAGCACTGAATTCCAGCTGCGGTAAGCCACTAACACTGTTACACCTAGTCTCTAATTTGAATGCATTTTACCTTTCAATATATTATGTCTGAAGGTTAAAAATGTCCACAAGAGGTGGACTTTGCCTGCCCCATCAAGTCAACCTGCAGTGCAGTCAGACTATAGAAAGTTAAGATTTGATGCAAATTGTGCTCTCTGCTGCCAAGGCTGAGAAAGCAGAATCCCAGCCAGGGGGTCAGGTGGCCACAGGCACGGGACCTGTCTGCCACCAGGGACAGAGCCCTTCAATGACGCTGCTGAGATCCACTGGGCTGTGTCCTGGGCTGGGCTCCATCTCCAACCCACCAGTATGTGGTTGTTCGTAAGTCAAAGACTCAGCAGCTTATGGTGGCTTTTTGAATTGTGAAAAAGTTGAAAGTGCTGAGGGAACACCAGGCTTGGTGATTTACAGGTGCCAACTGATTGCCAATGTGGCTTTAGAAGCAGATTGCTCACACCAGTACATGCATTTGGTCTGACAGCTTCAGGTAAGATTTTAGTAACCTGATACCCGTGCCTGCTCCACGGGAAGCTCCAGACAAAGTGTAGGTAAGACAGAGTTAAACCAACACACACACTCCCAGGTGTGTCTATGGGTATGCCAGGAGTGGCCACACAACCTTCTCCTGCTGCCCTCTCCTTGCTGCCCAGAGCACACCGTTGGTAGCAGCCTGTGGTGCAGATTGGCTTCTGTAAGAATAGCTTCACAAGAAGCCTGCAGAGCCAGGTAAAATTAGGATGGAAAGACAATCTATACATGGACAGTTTTTTTTTTCAGGTCAAAAAAATATTAATAAGAGAGGAAGTTTGAAAACAAGGTCAAGAGGGACAAGAGAAACAAATGATCATCTTCACAGAAGCCAGGAGCAACTTCAGCTTACAATTCAGAACTTGTCTTGGATTATAATTGGTTTTAGCAAAACAAAACAATGAACTTAGGAGAACACAAGCTGGCTGTTAATTGCACCATGCTAATTTTCAATTTTCTTTTAAATTGTCCCCTGTGCCTTCAGTTAGCAGAAACTTCATATTCTAGGCAAAGAAAGTATCTGTTGAGTTAAATTTCTCCCCATCCAGTGAGTAACTGTACTCTGACTCCAGTTAGGTCTGGAGCTGAACTGCTGAGAGTAATACTAACAGCAAATTCAGAGCCCTAATGTCCCCAGAACATTTCCTTTCTCACCTAGCATCAGGGTGGATTCACAGTGAACTTCCTGCAAGAAAAGGTGTATTAGGAATTCCAGGAAACCCTGAAATAGAAGGAACAAATGGCACCCATGAACATCACATTAGTTTTTTTAAGTTTATACTGGCTTGTTAAAAATATCCCCGTAGATAAGAAGATAGTAGACTCAGAGATAGTAGCAGCAGTGCACGTATCTTTGAGAAAATGTGACTCAAGTCAGAAATGTGGAAGTGCCAAGAAGTAGCAAAGATCAACTGCTTGCAAGGGGTGGGGACAAAATGTGACAGCCTGACTGGTAGGAAAGGGACCTCTTTAGCTGTAGCCTATCCTGGAGTATATGAACAAGGTAGGCAGAGCAGGACAAGCCCAGGGATGACAGCCGGTGTCAGCAAAGAGCTGAGATCATCCAGCAAGTCTGTGGCAGTCAGGCAGGTCCAGGGTCAAGACACAAAGTCATTCCACAGGTCAGGGTCAGGTCCAGTGCAGGTAACTAGCACCAGAGGCATGCTTTCATCTGCGTCTATGAATTTCCTAGCACAAGATACTTTCTATATTAGTTACATTAATTTTAGGAAACTAACAAAGGGGGGGGGGGGNAAACGGGGGGGGGGGGGGGGGAATCACCTCTGAAATGAACATGTTGTATTTCAAAAAATTAAACACAGCATAAATAAATAATAAAGAATAAACAAAACACATGGTGATCATCCTGCACTACTCAGCCTTCACATCTCCCTCCCAGTCAGGGTGAAGGTCGGAGAATGGCTGGCATAAACTGCACATAAAATGCTGAGACAGTGGCCAGATCCTGCAAATCTTGGAGAGATGAGTACAATGATGGCACCTCAGAGAGAATCCTTCTTCCCACTTTTCACCTGTGCCCTGTAGGTACCAGCTTTTCCAGAGCTGGAGGGAGATGAAATGACTCCTTTCCAGCACAAAGACCTCACTGAGCGCTGTGGTTCTGTGCAGTGCTAAGCCTGCTGTGCACATGGCTGAGCAGCCCCAGACAAACTCACGATTTCCCAGACTCTGGACTACCCTGACACAGACCATCCTGCAGCATTGCTTGTGCAAAAGCAGCAGGAGTGAGAGCAGCCCCCTGAGAGAGCCCAGGCACAGCCCCTGGATCTGCTGACTGAAGAGGCGTGAGGGCAAACACAGGAGCTGCCCATCCAGCCAGATCCCTTCTCCTGTAACCTGCTCAGTGGAGAAAGCACCCAGGTCCAATGCCAGCTCATTTCAGTTTGCAGGTGGTTTGAGCTCTATTTCAAAAGAAATGACGGGTGTTTTGTTCCTTCACTCCAGGTGAATACTGTGGCTTTATGCTCAGCAGATGCACAGCAGGGAAGATAATATTCCACGACAGCGAGGCCAGAAGAACTACAGAAACTCTCTCCTCCTAAGCAGCTCCCCTTTAACACTGAACAGTCTCCAGAAGAGGGAAGCAGCAATGTGTGTGATTCACTGAGAGGGGCATACATGGCAGTGCCAGCAGCTGCCACTGCTGCTTGTCCCAAGCTGAGACTCACAATGTTGGTGCACGTTTTACAAGAGCAGTCTTAGGGATAGAGAGAGAGTGATGCAAGGTAAGAGATAAGGGTTTAGGACAAGGTTCTGATTTCTGTCATTGTAAGGAAGCAACTTATGAAAATAATAGTAATTTTGAATGTTTCAAGAGATGTAATCAAAGTCATAATATTTAAATAATAAAAACGTAATGTTTAAACTTTACTTAAAAACTATAATGAAATTTCTGCAATGGGTAGCTTTTGTTATATATCTGCAAATTATTTGCATTGATCTCCTAATAATAGGATATGGGATGCTTTTCATCACCAGAGAAGCTGTAGTTATTAGTCAACCTTAAGGTTGTTGGTTCAGTTCATTATTCTCAATTATGCTAATGGAAAAGCTGGTGTGCAAAAATGAGGCTGTTGATTTTCCTGCAATTGCTGGAACCCAGGAGTAATAGGTATTTCCCTAGGTCTTTGCTATTACCGGCTGGTTTTGTCCAGCTGGTCAGAATGTTCTGGATCCATGGACAGGCAATATGGATGCTTGTTTTTTTAAACAAGGTAAGATATGTTCTAAAGTGAGGCAGCCACAATCATCTGTAGCAGTACCCCTCACCTGCTGTTCTTCTAAGCTAAACTGTGGAGCTTATCTAGGAAGAAGTTGAAATAAAAATATCCAAGTCAGGGAACATTTGTTTTCCTAAAACCTTCCCTGTTTGCAGGCAAAATTCTTTCAGTGGAAGATGTTCAGGTGCTGCTATGGAGCCAGGAGTAAAAGAGCAGTCAGGCAGGCAGTCAGCAGCTCTGAGCTTCATTCACTGTTGGTCACTAGGAAAGGTTCAGGATTTGGTTCACTTACCTTGTGCCATGAGCTAAGGCTCAGAACACAGCAGTGACAGGTGACTGTACATGACATGCAAAAAGACATCACATTGAATTCTGTGGGTGACTTGCAACTAGACAGGTTATGTCATGAGCTGGATTCAGTCTGCTGAGTAATAGCCATGTCCTTTCACTACTGGGCAAGGGGTAGACAGCAACATAATTAAAAGCAGTCTATAAAAAATACAGGCAAATAAGTAATTGCATTGTGTTGCATTTCTATCAGCAGGTTATGAGGCAAGGCACTTCAGGATTTAAAATGGGTCAGAAAAAATGACAAAACCCAAAATAATGCCGAGAGAAATACATAAGTTTAGGCAGTGATGCAAAAGAAAGCATGATGTGATGTGTAAAGTGTCTCTCCGAATGTCAGAGACACCTCTGTGATGTTGGCCCCTAGAACTGGCACAAACTGCAGTGAGAATGGTTAGGGGCGGGATGGCACCCATGGGACAAAGGCTGCAGTGAAGGTAGATAACAGATCCAACTGAGCTGGAAGAAACTGCTCTCTACCAACCGTTTCCACAGCCAAAATCTCTTTCAAGATTAAAAAGAGAATTTTTGTGTATATACATATAGATATATGTATGTATGTATGTATGTATATACATATGCATATATACACTTCACGTTTTCCCACATGAGAACTTAATCTTCGGTTTCCTTCTTAGAGCTGTTCCTATTTGCATAACTAAAATGACGACAGTAGAGTCTTTTGTGTGATTTTTTTTTTTCTCAAGACAGGGGCACCACCTAACGGCCATTGGATCCCCGGCTTTGCTTCCCTGCAGCTGGCAAATTCCAGCAGCTGAAACTACAGTTAGCAGAGAAGAAATCCTACTGTTCGACAGAGTTACCAATTGCCAGTCCTGAAAGCTGGCAGGATTGACCTGTGCACCTTACGTTCCACATACATGCACACCCCCATACTCTCAGCCCTTATGCACAACTGATCTTCAGAAAGAAAATAAAACCTGCCTGAGGCACAAGCGGCATGTGGCACAAGGCGGGGACGGCTCTGGCTCTAAGGGCTGGGCTAGCACAGCAGCTTGAGAGCAGGAATCCCGCGACCTGATAGCACTCCATCCTAAGCACTTTCAGCCCTTTTGCTTTGGGCACCTGTAACACCCTGAGCAGGTCGAGTGCTCCCTCGTCATTATGTGTGCACGGTATCTGTGACATCCCCTGGAGATGGTGCGTGGCGAGGACAGGGAGAGAAGAGCTTGTTCTCTTGTGTGGTTCTGAAATCCAAATACCTGTAGTTTATGTGTTTGGAGGAGTTAAATAACTATAGCTTATTGAGATAAGTACAATGCCAATCACGATATTTAGCAGCAGAATCTGTTACAAACACAGGGAGAGTGTGAAGTTAGGAGAGACAGTCTAAAGAGTATGTTCTTTTAACACACCTAGGAAGAAATTTATTCTATGCACTCTTCCCTTCAACTTTAGATCAACTACTGGTTTATAGCATGCTCATGGGAAATGCAGAGATTACTCATTTTCTGTGGATGTTGGCGAGGCACAATTCAACGCCTGCAGCTTTGCCAGCATGCTGTACACACCTGTACAGGAAAGTTTGTCCCAATTTAATGTGTGTTTTAGGAACTACAGGAAAACTTATGCAACTAACCTAACTAACATCAGTAAAATCACAGGAGAAAAAAGGCACCATTAAAGACTTTGGGATGCACTGTAGGACTCGGGAAGTAACATACTTTCTGAATAATTTCTCACAATAACTCATCAAAACTTAAAAAATGTAATACCTCTTCTCCTTAGGCTACTAGGGAAAGTCTAACTCTGGGCATACTTCCAACTTGTGTAAATGTCATCTGTATAGCTGGGGGGAATTCTTCACCTGTATCAAAATGCTTCTTACACAATAGTCTTTTACCATTCATATGCCTAGATCTGCTTTAGCTTCTCATCTTTGCATAGTCATTGTTCTCCAATTAACTTGGGTTGTGGACAACTTCTATCAGGATCACTATATCCTGCATGAGTCTCTTTAAATGTTTGATCATTTTCCAGCAACTTCAGTGGCTCTCTAAAAAGCAATCCTCCCATCGACCTCACTTATTTAGCACAATATGCTAAGGTAGTGCTTTCATTTTAACATAACAAAAATTCATAACAAAACTTTAAATTTTCTTTTTCTTACAAATATGACAAAGACTATTTAATCTCTGAGTATTACACAAAAGCAGGTGGGACATTTCTGTGGTTTTCTTCTTTGTTTTCAGAGATCTAGTTGTCAACCAAAACCAAAAAAAAATCCCACAATTATTCCAGCAAGCAAAGGCTTCTGGAGTATGGAGCTAGTGCCAGAGATACTGCCACTAAGCATGTCCAAGCTGCTTGCTTTATTACAAAACTTCCTTAGTAGCCAGATGAAGATAATTACTGCCCAAGCTGATTAAAGTACGGTGTACCACTTCTACCTTTTGAAAAGTGCCTGGCTTTGTTTGTTAGATTTGGCAAACAGGGACCTAACCTGATTTCAGCCTTAATAAAGTAAAGGTGTGGGCAACTTGCTTTTTTTTTGGAAAAGGATATGAGGAATCTTCACTGATATGACTTCACCATAGTGCTTTTTTTGTAGCTTTATATTACAAAATTGGTTTGGACATAATTAATTTTTTTTACTGCCAACAAGATGTAAAATCTGCATGTGTCCTACATGCAACACAGCAGCAGGCAATGCTCTGCACTGCTGCAGGAATCAGCTCAGGTTAGGTCACAGCAGGTCAGTAAATAATCTCTAAAGCACTGAATAATTCAAAGGGTAATTTGGTGGTCAATGAATGTCAGACCTTTGTAATTCCATAAATCATCTCTCCAAATGATCAATAACTTGCATTAAACAATGAATTTTACAGTTTCTTCATTGCTTGTCTGTCCCACATGAGTATGGATTTGAGGCAGGTAATTGTAAATGCTCCAATAATTGTGATGATTTGCATAATAAGGAAGCCAAGCTGAGTACATTCATTTGCATTAAGAACAATGTGTAACAATGTCCTACCCAAGATAATGCAGTAGGACACCATCTCATGAACAGAGAGGCTCCCAGAGTTTGAGATTGCTGTGTTCATTTGTAACACTTTTTTCTACATAAGCTTCATTTTTATTCCCTGATTTGCTTTGAAAAAAAAACGGAGAATCTTGAAATCACAAACTACCTGACTTCTATGGACCCTACAATGGGTTCTGTCAGCTACTTAAGAGAGCTGAATCTGAATTTTAAAAGTATTTTCATCTAAATATACTTTTTAATTTCCTATGAAGATTTTACTGGGCATACCCAGTGATATATAAAAGTATCTTTTAACTAATCTTCTTTCTATTGATCCTTTAACCTTTTGAAGTGGTCATGTTCTTTCTCTGTGCTTTATTCCAAGTAAATTTATCTCCAACAAGTAACTGCAAAGCCAGGGCTATTGACATACAGACAAGGAATGAGCAAATCATGAAAAGAGAAGCTTAGTGACATCATTTCCACCTCAAGCAGAATGAGGGTATCAGCCTCAGTGTCCCCTGTGGCCCAGAACAAAGCACAGGTCCTTTCAGTCCAAGAGCCAACAGCTCTGCTGGGCAGCTACACGTGGGCAAGGCAGACCTCACATGCCCAAAGGAGTTTCCTCACCCCAGGAACACTGCCTGTCCCCCTGGGCAGCACAGAGTCACTTCATGAGCAATAAAGATCCTTTTTTCTGAGGCTTCTTAATACACTCCACAAAGCATAGAAGACAGTTCTGAGTTCTTTTTTGTGGTGCTGATTTTATGTTTCCATTGCTATTATAAAACATTGAAATCTAGAGGAAACTAATATATCCATTTATTTAACCTAGAAAACTGATGAGCAGATTACCCAAGGTTACTGTACCTGCTTCAAAGATTAAACATCATTTGGAAGTCAAAGGGCAACTATTTATCGGCTGCAATGTATTTAATTCAGAGCCTTGAGCAGGATTAAATTTCTCATGGGTATTTGTGCTAATTTCAAAGGCTAGACTGACAGACAGTGTCTGAAAACAAAATTATAGAGGGATGGATTTAAACAGAATGTTTTTCTTTCCAGAATCCAAAGTGGTCTTATTTTCAGTTGCTGGACTGAAAAATACTTCCCCGTCCTTGGAGGATCAAGGGCTATCAAAACAGACAAAAGGAAGATCTGTGATTTAGTGGCATCACAGTTCACATGGTTTATATTTCTACTAAACTCCCTGTGCTGTTTCACAGACCATGAGGCTTGGGATTGCTTTCAGACACAAAACTATGCACGGAAGTACAGATTTAGATACAACCTAAGATACATCCACAGATATTTGGTGCTTCTGAACAATCTGTATTTAATCAAACCTGCTTATATTAAAGTATTAAATACATGTTGTCTTTAGAAATTTTCAAAGGCATCTTTGGGAAGTTGTTATGTGGAAAATGTAAGTAATTGCTTTAGACCAAAAGGACACTATGCCATCTGAACAAACAGAGCCTACAGAGTAACTTTTAGAGTGAAGGACCATTTCACTTGTAATTACTACAGCAGCAGCATTGGATCTTATAACTCTAGCACATGCTGTCGACAAAGCATACTTTTCAGTTGCTTCTTGATTAAAACAACCATTTTTGCATTTATTCAGTTATCCCAATGCACTGTGAGAAAAAAAAACAAAACCCTGTGACAGAAAGGTCTGAGATGACACTGGTAATAGGACAAAGTGGAGAGTATCTCTTGAATCCAGAGAAAATGCTGCATTTTTTACCTGAGAAATTATCTGTGGTGAGTTGGAAGTGTCAGTTGCTGTGTCATGTAAAATTTGCTGTGTCATTTTGTGGGTTCACCCTGGCAGCAGCTCAGCCCACGCAGACATTCACTCACACTTGTCCCCCAGAGCAGGATGGGGACCATGAGAGAATCAGGAGGACAAAAGTAGGAAGACTTTTGTTGAGATAGAGTTGATATAGAGTTGAGATAGAGACAGTTTAACAGTAAAGCAAAAGTTTTGTGTGCAAGCAAAGCAGAACAAGAAATTAATTCAAGACTCTTACAGGTGGGCACATGTTCAGCCATTGCCAGGACAGCAGGGCTCCAGTACATGTAACAGTGACTCCAGACAGGCACCATCACCCCCAGCATCCTCTCCTTCCTCTCTCTTCCCCCAGCTTCTGTTGCTGTGCATGATGTGGGATACCCATCACTGGCCAGCTGAGGTCAGCTGACCTTGCTGTGTCCCCTCCCAGCTTCTGGTGTCCCCCAGCCCCTTGAGCTGGGTTGGTATAAACCCTGCTCACCAATAACTGCAGCACCAGGTTGTTACTCAGGCTGCTTTGGTCACACATTCAGATCACTGCACTGTACCAGCCACTGGGAAGGAAAGTAATGTTACCTCAGTCAAAACCACAGTCAAAACCAGTTAAATCAAGTACCTATAAAATTTGTTGGCCAGCCATATGTAGTCATAGTGAATGCTAGGAGAAAATAGAAATTTGTAAGAGAAAAGAACAAGCATTTTGAAATTAACTAACCTCCTTCTTGGGAACCTGCAGTGAACAAGAAGATCCAGCTTTCAGCCTTGCAATGGGCATCTGAGAGGGAAGCATTAAAAAATCTTTGGCTGGATTTGAGTCATTCTTCTAGGGAACAATAATCAGTGCTGTGGGAACAGGTTGTAAATTAATGACTAGCTAAAAGACTTGGCTCAGAACATGAACTGTAGCAAGTTATTGATTCCATAAGCCCCTAAGCCAATGTCATGACTATGATGACCATTTAAGAGTTTCCATTCTGTTAGGAGTCAGGCTTACCCAGCTCTATTTGCAGTGTCACTTGCCGGAAAAGGCAGAGCTCATGGATGTGTGCATCACTGGCACAGGAATCCTGTCCAGTGCATTCCTTCAGGTCATACCTCTGACCTGATCCACTGCCAAAATCCTGGTCAGAAGGAGCTTGTGTCATTTTTCCTTACAGTACTCATTACCTACAGAGACATAACTCTACAGCAGTAGATCAACCAGCACATATAGCAGACAGTGCTCCAGCATTGTGAGCCTTTGCCATGAGTCTTTTGTGTAGACTGTGAGCTCCTTGGAGCCCATACCCTCAGCAGAAGCAGAGGAAACAAGATTCAGATGCTGGAGTTGCTCAGATTTTCATTCCATTGCTAAAAAAATCTGCTTTGGTGCTTTTCAGTCCATTGGGAATTTCAGAATTCCCAAATCTGGGACACAAACAGTTTAAAAGGCAGAAAACAGAGGCTGGACCCCTTTGGTTTCACACAACAGCCGCCAAAAGTGAGTGACTAGTTAAAGCCAAAGAGCAGATCTGTGCTGATGCTGATTTCTCCTTCTGAACAGCTCTGATCACAGCTGCAGAATTTAACGTGCCTTGTAGGATGCCAGCCCACACCCTTCACATTTGAACTCTACCAGCACCCCCCTTGATCTGCCCTCTGCTCTCTGCAGGGCACTGCTGGCTGTCACAAGGCTTTGTCATGCATAGCCACACACCTGCAATCTGCACAAAGACAAAGCAACAGGGAATGGAATTTTCAGTGTAAAACAAGAAGTAGGACTCTTGGAGAAAGAGGCAATTGCAGGGTTTCTTTACAGTACCTGCAGCGTCCCTGTTCCTCGTTTCCTGGCCATGGTGTTGGCCACCCCAGGAGAATCCACTGCTGTGCTCCATACTTGCACCTCTGAAATGATGTGTCTGGAGAGCTGCACACTGATTCAAATCACTCCAAAGCCCCCTTAGTGGTTAGTGCTGTGGGACATTAGTTCTGGATGACTAATTATTTGGTTTAAAAACAGGTCTTTTGTTTCTTGGGCTATAAAGACAACATGACCACTTTCTGTACTTTTGACCCCAGGGAAAGAAAAGCCACAGATAATAGAATTAAACCCTCATTTCACTTGAGATAATATTTGTATTAGCTCCCTTAGTAAAATGTCATGTACACTGCCAAGTCTGCAGGTTATCACTTCCACAGTTTGAGTGTTTGGAGACAGGGCTTGGAAATAGGGGATATTCGGAGGAAAGCTCTGAGAATTATAAGACCTGTAACTGTAGAACTTTTTTCCTACTCTGTCCAACATTTCCTTCAAGACTTGAGCTCAGACAGAATAACAGCTAGGATATTTTTTATTGGCCCAACACTGAAACATTATATAGGGTTTCAAGGCCACACTGATGATTTTCACCCCTTTTTTTTAAGGCTCTCTGTAGATTTTTCAGGGAAAAGAATCAACACATTCAACCGTGATTCCAATTGTGCTCCTCTTTCTAGGGAATATTTTAAAATTTTGAGCACCATGAAGGAAGAGTGCAAGTTCTTCCCATCAGTACTCAGAGCTTTTTCCTTATAATTCTGAAATCACAGCAACAATAATAAAGCTTCTTGGCCAAGTATTAGTTTGAGACATTTCATTCCATTCCAGGGAAGAAATGACCTCTCCCTCCCTTTTCCAGCTGCAGTCATGTTGTATTTGGATGCCCAAATGGTTTCAGGTAAGATTAGATTTTTTTCATAAGGTGGGAGCTAGTTCTTCCACTGCCTTCTCCTTTCCCCAATACGTTATCTTTTTTTTTTTTGCTGTGTAAGTGGCAGTACACATTCTGCAAAATAAACCATTGGTAAAGAGAATTTCAAATTCTGGCATATAGATAGCATGCTGAGCAAGTTGGGTGATCAGGAAATGCAGAGGTTTTTGAACTGTCTTGTCTTCCCAATGAGGAAATTAAGAACTTGGCTTGAGAAAGTACAAGCCCATTGTTTAAATATTCATAGTATCATTAGCACTTAGCTGCAGAACACCACTCCAGCCCTTCCCATGAAGAAATCGAAACTATCAGTTCTGTACACTTTTTAGCATGCACGTGTTCTTTCAGTCAATATACCACAGTGTAATATTTTCCTTAATTCACAGCTCCTGACTGTTTCTCCTTTCATTTTATCTCCATGCTGGAGTTGCAGAGGCAAAGCACTGGCCTGGTGTGTCTTCACACACAAAGCTGGATTTTGTGGGCAGGGCAGGAACAACTGCCAGAGCCAGTAGAAGGAAAACAAGAGAGAAAGAAAATATTTTATCTGCTTTGTGCCATATGCTTTGGTGTGTCTGGTTACAGAATAGTCTACACTGACAATTCGAGTCCCCACATGATGCCAGAGCTGAGGAGAGCTGACACAGTGTGCAGTGGTGTTTAACCAGGGCATGTGCATATACTGATCCTCTTTAATCTCTTTAATTCTGCATCCCCTCACAAGTCAGTGTCTACTGTGAGCAGCTCCAGAATGTCTGTTTGAAGCACTTGTCCAAAAATACTGAGAAAGCTGCCCTGTAAATAAGCTCTGGGAACAAAATGGACAAGGGTGTGAGGAAGGAAATTTGCAGTAGGCAACTAAAGCAACCTATATTGCTATGACTTAGCTGCAGAATTCTGGGATTGGAACAATATGAAAAATATTGGAAACAAACTGATCCTGAAGTAATTACTCTTAGGTCCTCTTTATGTTTCTGGCAATGGCCAGTCCAGTGATACCTGCCAGAAAGAACCATGGCCTTGCATGTGAGAGACTGGCCCTGTTGCTCATGGTCACAATCAGAAGCACACCCCAAAAGGGGAACTACTCTACAGTCATCCCCACAGGAGACAGGCGCTTGTCAGGCAGGACAGGAACAGTCCCAGCTGTCAGGCAGTGGAAGCTGGAACCTCTACTCATCACTGCTCATGCTTCCAATGGTCCCATGGACCTTTTGCATGGATTTGATGCATATGTGTCCATGTGTATTGTTCTGGTGAACAGACACACACATAGATTTGTCTGGCATTATCTCAGGATTTTGGATAGATATTTACCAGCATAATAGGCTGTGCACCACTTCAAACCTTGCAGGCAGCCCCCCTCTGCACCCCAAAGGGAGGCACAAGGTAGAAAGTCTGTGGTCTGGAAGGACAGCTATACAATACAGCATTTTTAAGGACAGAAAAGGACTTCTGTGGCTACTTAGTATACACTGTGCTATAATAACAACAAATACAACAGTCTTAGTTAAAGGAAAAGCATAAGGATCATTTGAACAGAAATCTTTAAAGGAAAATTTAAAAACCTATAAAACTTTCCACAACAGTTTAAACAGATTATTTTAAAAGTAATACTATTAGTAAAGCCTCTAAAATTCCATACGAGAAGGATTATTCAGCCAAAATCCCAGAGAGCAGTTGCAGATAATTTCTAGTTGTCTTACTGTTCAAGAAGAGTTTTTCCCAAGGATTTCCACTACTCATCCTCTGTTTCCAAGAGAAAAATGAATGAATGATGTGTCTTCAGGGTTTGTTTGTATTCCAAATACTTAATATTGAGCAATACACAAGATCCAGGGAAAAAAAGTAAATCTTTCATGTCTCTTTTTTCAGCTTTAAAAATGCTACAGAGGATACAAACACTATTTCTTCTCTTTAGCAGGTCACTTGTAATAGACAAGCTGCTTGTGATGCATTCCATGCTGGGACCAGCTATAAGCCATGCATCTGCTGAATTTAGGAATAAAAAGCTGGTCCATAAAATGTGGAATCAGAGGAGTGGCCTCAGGGGCATAATGGTGCATTACTGCTGTGAGATCAGAGTGTTTCACTGAAAGATATATATTGTTACAGGAAAAGGGGTTCCATGCTTTTTGATTCTGTCATTATTTATTGTTGCCATTGCTCATTTTCTGCGATGCTGGATCACATGGCAGACAGAACTGCAGAGAGTGCTCTGCAGCTTGCGCTGGAGATACGTTATTTGCCATGGCAAAGGAGTTTTTTTCTTACTAGACTAAGTTGTGTGCAACTGCTCATCTAAGTATGAAAAACATTAAGTCTAGGAATGACTAGACTCCTTTATTCCTGAGAAGGCCACAGACAGGCGTTGCTCCTTGCGACCTCTCCACTGAACAGTTTGACAAAGACAATCAGGATGAAGAGAGAGAAAGGATAAGCAGGACCCCAAATGACCTTCCAAAGCAGACAACTTCACTTAACCTTAGTCCCAGACACAGTTCCAGCTCTTACCACTTTTTGATGTTAACAAAGGGCAAATATCCATTCTGTTTTGCTTAGACCTCAATTAATAGAAGTCTCCAGACCCTGGGAGGAGCTTTTCACCAGCTGGCCATTATCAGCCTTTATTATTTGCTAGAGTCACCTGGCAACTGTGATATTTATAATCAAGAGCTAGTAACTAATTGTGGATACATTTCCTAGGCTTTTTCTTCTCAAAATTTTTCTCAACAATACAATTTGTAAGTGTATCACTCCTTAGGTTCGCTGGTAAAAAAATATGGATTAAAAGTTGTTTGGTTTATTAATTGAACTAGGCTCATGAGTCATGGGATTTATGTCAAGGAACAGAAATATGTCTCTTCAGAATCAGGTGTCTGTATAGGTTCCTGCAGATGGATGTGCAGATTTCTGAGTGTCATTTGGTAGTTCCCAGGCTCTTGGAACTGCTGTGGTACCTGCCTGCTCTGATAGGCTGTTGCTGCTTCATAACTTCATAGATATAAGCAGCCTTTTCCAAGCAGGGCTGAGTGACAAGCAGAGATGGGTTCCACGTGTTGGGAGCTGTCACTTTTACTGGGTAAATCAATACTGTCTTCCCCTTCTTATCTCAAAAGCTATGGGAGGACAGAGTGCATTAGCATGGAACTCTGCCTCTGCTCCTGCCATACTGCAGCCTTAGAAACCTCTGCTGTCAGTCCCCTGTTGGAAAGGCTGGGGCTGGCTTGAATATGCTCACCTAGAGCATGTTTGTGTTTTTTTCTGGATAAAACACAGATGGTGGCTGCATGCACACTGGAGACTCAAGGATGGACCTTACTGCTAGTAAGTGGTCCCTGTGAGTTTCAGCTGGCTGGTGACAAATAAGACCAATCTCACCTGAAGCTGATATGACTAGAAGCACCATGAACTTTCCTCTACCTCTGCTATTTTTGGCTCCTCAGAAGGTCCATTGATGGGTCAAAGAGGGATTTCTGAGTATGAATTCATAGTTTGTGTCACTGCCCAGAGATGATTTTAGGAGTTACAAACCATGCCAGAAAAAAACTGGCAGGAAATATACAGAATAGAATTACTAGATAATAGCTACATATAAGACACTGGTTTCTTTAGTCCTTTTACCACACTAGCTGAATACTCCCAATTTCAGTGCTTTTATCAAGAGAAACCCTGCCACTCCTACCCTGTATTCCAAGTCCTTAGAATAGAGAGGTGTCAGTACAGTTTGCTCTCAGACTTTTACATAGATTCAGTTGCATTCAGTTACTTTCCCTAAACCCTAGCAAAGTTAGGACTGTCACTGCAGAAAAAAGTGCCTGACCAGGACGGTGTCTCTGGATGACCTGCTGTCACCACTGCACACCTGCAGTCCTGCCCCACAGGTGGGCAGGGGGTGCAGCCCTTCAGCCTGGCCGGGAGCAGCAGGCAGGTGGGTGTGCAGTGCCCAGCACAGTGCCTGCAGCTGCTTCTGTGCCACACATCTGGTTCCTGAAGATGATACTTTCCTTGTAGGAAGCCTTGCCATTGTCACACAAGGTGTTCTTTGTTTCTTCTGAGCAGTTCTTGGCATCTACAAATGGAACTTCTAGGTAAAATGCCAAAATGCGGTTCATCTCTGTAATCCCAGATCAAGTAATGGCATCCAGAAGATTAATTTAGGAATTTTCTCTACAGGGCTGCTCCTGGAGAGTTCCGAAACAGACCCAGAGACTCTAGTTTGCTCTGATTGTTTAGGTCTCATATTTTTATTTTGGGCCAGGCCATTAGGAGCAAGTGTTTAAAGCACCTTGAATGTGGCCTGTACTGACCCTTTCCCTGTCAATTTTAGCCCTGTAGAATGAGGACTCAGCATCATCATCCAACAGAGCACAGAGATTTCAGACTGAAAATTACTGTTAGAGTCTGTGTAAGGGGTTAGAGGCTAAATGGGAATTTGTTTTATATAAAACAGTTTCTCCTGCATTACTTGTCAAATGTTGACCTCAGGGTCCCATGTTTCCCATATTAAATTGATGATCTCACATATTCTGCTAAATGTGGTATCTATGCTGCTAAATATGGCATCTTAATATTTCTTTTGAGTTGCACTTGCATTCCTGCTGGAGAAACAACAGCTGAGATTTTTATATTGCACTGTAATCTGTTGTGCGTTTTTTGGTAAAAGTGTGTGAACCTCATTTGAAGGTATTGGGGTTTTTTCCAAAACTAATACGGATGCCTGAATATACTGTAAGATATTTCACTGAAGCCAGGCATTAATATTCAGAGAAGGTAACAGGTCGCTCAATGTCATTAATAGAAATGCCATACAAAAAGATATAAAACATAAAAATGGCAAATATATGCTTGATATTAAGCCAGAGCCTCAGCAAACCAGTCAGAAAATGTAAATACAGCAGGATATAATTGAGAGAAGTGGTATGTACAGCCACAGACTCACCCATGGGCACATACCACATCAGCCAGCATCTGCTCCAAAAGTCAGTGAAATGGCCAAGTCCCTTCTGGACCTTAAATAAAGTATTAGCTGTAGAAAGAGAACTACATCCATTTTGCGAGGATGAGTACTAGGTTATGGGTATTTATACTTTTTTTGTAAAAAAATTTCTTGAGGTGGTTATTCTGAACTGCCAAAACAGACATCCTTCAGACAATGGAATTTGAAACTCCAGAAACAGTTCAGGATCAATCCCCTGTTCATATACAACCTTTATTTACTTTAAATCTGGGTTTGGAGAAAATTGATTTTGATTTGGGTTTGGGTTTTTTGGGTGGGGTTTTTTTTAGCTTGAATTTTACAGCACTACAAGGAAAAAGCCCTCGATATCGATCCTTTAAGGTTAAGAACTTGGTGCACTTAAATTATTCTAACCCAGAAAGTTTGAAATTTATAGTCCCTCTTGAACCTTTCTGCCTCACCAGCTTCCTTGGGAGGACCCTACTACAGGCTGCACGCCAACTGCAGTAAAATTTAAAGAGGTGAGAGAGAAACTTCCCAGAAAATATAAACATTTCATGGAAATGAAATAAGTCTTCCCTTAGAGGAACTCACCTCAGTAAGCTTTAGATAAATGAAAAGGTATTCAGAATTTTAAGTGGATATAAAGTGTGGTGGTTTAGATACATTTGTTTATGGGCAATGCAGAAGTGCATATTGTCCTGGGAGGGTGTGGGGGCCACCGACCCCCCGTCCCGGGGCCAGGGGCACTGGGGGGGTTTGTTTTTGCTTCCCTCCAGGCTGATGGCAGCCCCTGTGTTCCCCAGGGACAGCCCCTGCCCCACTCCCTCAAAGCCAGGACATCCACACACCCTGTGCAGGAGGGAAACACGCCTGAGTTCAAGATGGGAAACTTGGAAAAACAGCACAGGCAAGGCTGGGGAACGCACTCTGCTCTCGCGTTCCAGATCTCTGCTGACACAACACAGAAGACTCACATGACTGTGGGGAGAAATAAAGTGTGAGCACTTGGAGGGTTGTAAATTCCTCAGCCCCACTTGCTGGGCAATGGCTCCAGAGGCCTCCTCCTCCTGCAGCTCTCTGTGACCCACATTTCCTCAGAAATCTCAACACATTCGTGGAGGGTCTCAGAAGCTGCTGGGGAAATGACATGATGTAGGCAAGAAAGGATTTTTCAGAGGGAAATTTTTTGGCTGAGAAGATGTTGGAAATTTCAGATCCCAAGCCAGCGGTGGCTGGGAAACACCAAGGGGTTGATGTCCATGCAGTGCTGCTCAAAAGCCAAACAGGGTATGGACAGAGGGGCTTGCAAAGCCCCCATGTCCTCTCTGTTCTTCTTACTTTGAAATGTAAGCCCTCTTTGAAGTCACAGTGCCCAGCCCTGCATGTGAGCATTGCAAAGGAGGCGAGAGAAGCCGGGGCTCACTGCTCCTGCCTAACGTGCTGCAGTGTCCTGGAGCCCTGCTTGGAGGAGGCAGAAGGATGGCAACAAATGCAGCTTCACTCTTCCCCGTGACATATTACAACCAGAAGAGAAAATATTGCCTTGTAGGGAGCATAAATCAGGGGCTGCTTTGAGCTTTTAAAATGACGTAAAGTTTGTATGAATATAATTATAGCCTCTGATGCAAATAAAACAAGATGTGACAGATACAGAAGGCTGCCACTACTAAACTAATGTTATAAAACTTCATTAAGTGACTAGCAGTTGGCAGGATATTCAAAGAAGGTTTTAGTCTCCCTGACACTGATATCGTGTCTGAGATATCTTTTTTTAAAGCTTTTTGTTGAATTTTATATGTTTTTAAAAACAGTGATTAGTTAATATTGACTTAAGCTGCATCCTTTAAGCCAAATTTATTGATTCCAAAGTACTAAATAATTTTCTTCAGTCATCGAAAACAAAGGTATGCTCTTTGTACTATTTATTTCTTGCTACTGATGTTGCATTTTCATATGGCAAACATATACTCCATTTTCTAACTTCATACTAATTGAGGTTATTACCTAATGTCTCCCTGAAGCCAGTCTCACCTTATCTCTCTGAAAGGCTGCATCTCTCCACATATGCCACAGATGGACACATATACACAGATATGTGTGTTCACCCAGCAGAAATGAAGAGTTCCACTCCTCCACACCCCAAACAGCTCCCTACAGGGACTCTAAGACAAGAGCAGCTGTCTGGATTTGCATTTGCTTTTGTATTTCTTAATGGATTGCTTTCCTTATGTGTGTAGCAAAGCAGTGTTCAAATACTTGGGCAATGTTCTCTATAAGGTATGCAGGTTTTATAAGCAGATATAACAATATAACAGCAATATAACATTTCTCCCCATGCCTCAGCACCAACTCCACTACAAGATCTCCTGAAGAAATTAGTCAAAGAGCAGATCCCAGCCTTGGGCCAAGTAAAACAAAGAGATCCAAGTAAAACAAGGAGATCCAACAGCTACAGCACCACAGCTGGCAGCAATTCTCCCTGTTGATGCTGCCATGGCAGAAGTTCTGGTCAGTGCTGGGAGGGCCATGCAGCAGCTGTGGTTCACACTATTCAGTGAAAAATTAATATAATCAATTACTTTCCAAGAATGTCTAATGAATCACTAGGCCATTAACCTGAAGAGTCATAATGCATATTCCCAACATCAGTATTGCTTGAATAATCCCCAAGGGAATAATTAGAAGTGCATCACTTGGAAGAATGCATGGTATGTAATGCATTACTGGATCCTAATAAATGTAATGGCTCCTCAGCATGCTGTCAGGAATTTAGAAAGTAGTCTGTGGATGGAAGAGGTCAAGAGAGAGGCATAATGTGAATAATACCTTGATATGTAGTTAGAGAATTTGTATATCTCTTCATTGGCATCAAGATTAAAGATATGAAGCAGAGAAGGAAGAAAGTTACTTAAATGGTCTTATTGGTTCTTGATATGGGATTTAGTTCTCCCTGTGGCTAGCCTACCAGTCTAACTTGCTCCTTATTTAATGTAGGCCCTTGTGTCTGCAAAACCCGTATTTCAGTTATGATACTTAGTTTCCTTTCTAGTTGTAATTAACTCCATCCTTAATGCAACCTAAGCAGAGCTAGCTGACTAATTCACACAAGGGATACTCCAGGAAGAAATTATGCATGAGAAGAGACAAATTTCTGCCTCTGTCCAGGACAGGCACTGAACACTGCCTCAAAAGCCTGCAATCCACCTTTGTGCCATGCTACAAGGCACAGAAGATTCATCCTCTAGGCAGTATTTTAAAAATTATCCAGCCCCCTGCACCTTTCACTACTTCAGAAGTTACAATTAGGTGTTTTGGGAGTATGTGGCAGGCAAGGAGAACATGACCTGCTTCTGCAGGTATGGACAGATGCTCTTTCCCAAAGGACCCTAGCCATGAACAGCATGGACGTGACCTATGGACAGAGAAGGATTGTGTCTTTGTCTGCATCATTTTCTCATCCTCATAAGTTACTATTGGTATTAATATTTGTTTAGGTCAATATTAAGGCCCAAGTTGAGCACTGTTACAGCCTGTGTCCCTACTCAGTAAGAGCTGGTAGGCACAATAGGATAGAGATACGACCCTACCAGTCAGTTATTGCAAAATTAAGCTAAGCTGGCTTGTCAAAAAATTCCTTGGGTAGAAAAGCTCCCTTTACACACCTAAAACTATGAGAGGATATAAATAATTCATTGTCCTGTACCTTTCTTACTGCAGAAAAGATTTCAGGTAATGCAAGCGTAAAAACATAGATATACATCCACCATCCACATTTTTTTCCTCACAAGGATGAAGAGTATATTAAGTGACCTTCCTATTCAATAGGATAAGAAATCTAATGCCAGCTTAGGAAACTTAAAGTTATTAGCAGTTACATATTACTGGCAACATATTTTACATCAGACAGCTATGAAAAAAAAGTCATAAAAATGCAATTAAATGTCTGAACTGTTGCTATTTTGGAAATTAAAACAACACACGGTGTCCTTGCTGCAGCTTATATTACTTACTTATGACTTCTGCAGTTATTTTCACCAGTTTAACCATGCTTCTTTTCCATAAATGTCTGCTGTAAAGAGGTCCTTTGGGAACCTTGAAAATAACAAGATCTGTAATAAAAAAATTAATAACACTGAGAGAAAATTCAGGTTGGAAAGGTGTTTTTAGAGCACATTTAAGGGTCTATTAAGAAAAAAAATACTTGCAGAGAAACACCCCAGTGCTCTGTAGCAGGTAGATTTGAACTGTCACTGCTGAGAAGTAAAAGAAGGGATGCCAAGTTTTCAAGAGATCGGGCTTTATGGCTGCTGGGAATACTACTAGGCTCTCCAAAGTGGCATTACAGAATTTTGTTTTCTTGATAAAATCATACAGAATACCATTGCCAGTGAACAGTATCAACAGTCATGTTTACACTATTTCTACATATCACTTCTTGCACATGAAAAATTCCAAGGCAGCACTTCCCAATTCAATTCACAAAGAAGAAGGTAGAATACAGATTTGTTTACAGTTATGAATATTCCAATTGGAAAGTATAAGCTAAGGGAGAAAAGACAGTTATATTGACAAAACACATCACAGAACATTGTCAACTAGTAGCATGCTGAATCCTGAACTTCTGTGGAGACAAAGACTTTCACACAATTTCTGCCACCTTTTTATTTAGTTATTCTATTGATATACACATGTACCTGGCAAGACTGGAGTGAGAAAAGCACTATCTACAGAAACTGTTTTTGAAGTTATCAGGATGTAAAATGTTCTTTGAGCTCAGTGGTTTAATGTGACAACCTTCAGCTGAAACTTGTGGCTGGCAGTGGTGGCTGCTGCCTGCTCTGCCCCTCTGATGCTCCCTGGCTGTCCCAGCCTGGCAGCAGCAGCCAATGCCCCACTGGTACCCTGGCACTGAATGCAAACTAGGCACAAACAGGAGGCAAAACGTGCCAGTGTTTTCTCATGGGGAAAATGTAAAGCAAACTGGTTTGGTTTGTATTTGCAATGCGCTAAATGCAGAGAGGGAGAGGTGCTGGTTATGCTGATACATAGTTATTATATAAACAGTGATAAAGTGTCTGAACATTTTGTCTTATTTAATCTGAGTATATAAATACTAGTCTGTTTATAATCTAATTTCTGGAGACACCCCTCAAATACCATTTGATTTCACTTTTCCTTCTGTGCCACACTGCTGTGCAGTCACAGCTGTAATACACAAGGAAATGCCAATGGGCAACCCTTTTCTACTCTGCAAATGAGATGGCTGAAGAAATGTTCATTGAGTGGTAAGAGGGGTGAGAACATGCTTGTCTGGACAAAATAGTGGAAGCAAACCCTAGACTTACAGAGTAATATATATCTTTTATTATATAAGCTAATACAGGAGCATCAGACAAGCTTCTAGGTATACAGCATTCCTCACATCTGAAATAGCAGCATATGAGAGAGAGATGAAGAGAGAAATACAAATTGGAGAGGAGAGGCAAGGCGAGGCTGAATCTTCTCAATAAGATTCTGGCAGTTGGACATTCCATGTATCTCATCTAACTCCCCTCTGCTGGGCCAGTTTCTTCCTCAACACACAATTAATGCTTGTCTCATCAGAAGCAATAGTTTTTAATCTCTCTAAAGGTGAAAGGAGCCATGAATGTTATTTCTTTTGAGGTTTAAAATCTGGCAAGCACCTGCTAGAGCATTCTGTGCATTCCACAGGATGACCAGGTAGAAGAGCCTTTCCCGTCCTCAGCTGCATTTGCTCTTACATTATGAGCAAGGATAAACGTGAGAGTATGATTTTCTGTGGACTTTTTTGATTTCTCATTATTACATTCTCTCCTTTTCATCTCTTCTCTCAACAAAACCAAGTTATTTACAGTAAAATTGAACATTTTTTGTTGCCTGCTATGGACTCACTGATATTTGCATTGCATCATTTTAAGAATGAGAGAGTAGCCCTAGAGCTTAGATCTCAGTAATGCAATTCTAAGTTTGTCCAGTTTTTATGAACTACTTTTCTTTGACTAAAGGCTGCACTTTGTCTGCAGAATTGGCTCTCCCAAACCATCTGTTCTCCTTCCTAAAATATATTCTCACTCCTCTATAAGATTGAGGGCACCCAGACATCCCTACATCTACAAAGTCTGCACTTCCATCGATTTTACTTTGCACTGACTCCACATGTGAATGCCAGCAGCTCCTGGTGAGCTTTCCAAGAGTGCAACCCCAGTCTGAACACCACTGGCCTTTGCTGTGCTTTTGCATCTCTTTCCTTCATTGTAAGCCTTCTGTCACCAGTAGCACCAATGCCAAAGGCACCTTATCACCAAGGTAGTCTTTCCTCAAAACATGTCAGTAGAGTACTTCAAAACTACACTTACTGTGAAAGTCATACTTGGCCCCAGATACACTTCAAAGCTACATTTATTTTAATATACATAATTGATCCTAGATAATGTTTCTTAATATATTCACATGTGTTTGTTCCAAATTGTCTTTCTAGATCAATTGCACTGTCATGTTTTCTGACTGACAAATCCAGTGACCAGCAGTGACACAGCAAAGCCAACAAGTCATTAATGGTTTCATGAATTGTAGCTAAGAGCCATCAATTCACCTAAAATATAAATAGCCTTTACCAGCTTCATAAAGTCAGCTCTAGCATCTGCTGTGCCCAGTGCAAGCAGCTGGGGGAAACATCATGGTTCCAAGTCACTGTCACAGCACAGTGCTGGGGTACAAGCTGGTGAAGACCGCAATGTGACAGCTGGCATGTACCTATGACAACAACTACCCTGAGTGTTGAATAAATGCTGGAGGACGCAACAGGGCCATTTCAGTAGAATGCTAGTAACAGGACCACTCTTCAGGCTTATGATAAGGCAGGCTAGCGAGAATTGTATTCTGCTAAACACGCCTTTCTTCCTTGGGACACCAGCAATGAGCTTCCAAACCGGGCAGACTCCTCTCAACAGGCAACAATGACCAGACTCCATGCTCTGTGAGAAAGTAAGGAGAGTTACAAATCTGATTCTTTCATTGCCTCTGTCCACCATCCATAACCAAGACTTAAGAAAGATGCTTTTTTTCAAGCTTACTGGATGTTTCATTCTTGTTAAAACATTTACAATTCAGTAACACTCTATACAGAAAAAAAAATATGCTGTATGGCTAAAACAAGAGCCAGACAGTAAAAGCCTTTTCTAGCTACAGTGTGGCAGAAGTGGCAGAAGTCATCTCTGTAGTTTTACCCCAAGTCATGACTTGTTAAGGGGACTACATGACTGCCTTTTCTACCACAGTCCTGTCCGGTGCCTGTGCACTCTGCACTGAGACCCTGAGGGTACAGGTCCTCCCAGTACTTTGGGATTGTACTGGGCACTGATTATTCATCACCACTTCTTTCTGAATATACCTACTATCGGTGCTGACAAATGTGTAAGTCTGCCTTCAAACAATAACTGGAAATATTACTGGGATTAGCTTGCATGTCAGTGTCACCATCCAGTCACTTAACAATCACTCAAAGAAATGATATAAAATATCACTTTTTTACATAGATGAATAATAGAGTGTTTGTCAGTCACTTCTAGGCTGACTGAGCCCCTTTGACTTGCTGAAACTAGAGTCCTTTTTTTTTCTAAGCCTCACGAGAAAATGTTGACAAAACAGGCAATTTTCTGTAATTTCTCTGCAAGCTTCTGTCAGCACAAGAGGCAGCCAGAGCCCGCTCATTTCAGATAACACCACGGGGTAACCTTTGACATCTACCCCCTTGCTGCCGTCAGAGCTCCTCTAAGTGCAACAGTTGTGTCTTTCAGGTTGCAGGATGCAGACCCACAATTTGGGCTCTTGTTCGTTGAAGGCAGCCTTTGTTTCCCAGCTGACTAAGAAGCTCTTATAAAAGGGATAAGAAATGTAGTTAATAGCTTGAGAGTGGCCTAATCATCGGCTGCTATTACCCCTCCAATATTAGGGAGGATGACAGACCTATCAATAACAGAGCCCCAGGTGAGGTACAGCAGCTGATAAGATGAACTTTGGCTTGATCTTTGCTCTGCAGACCACAGCACTTATTTGAAAGAGAAGCCAGCACCTATTTTTTTTTCTTCATATTGTGCCAAAAATCATTCAGCTGAGCAGCTTCTGTTGTGTTTTTCTATCTTAAACCACAGTGGTTTGACCAATTTAATTTCTAAGCAGGGATGAAAACTGAAGAACTCCCCTATCAGATCATAGAATCTAGAGGTATGCACCTGTGTGATGTATCCACTCACGTGAAAGTTAAAGGAGGTGAAATGAGAGCAGGTCTCCATGTGCAACTCATCTTTACATACATGTGGTGCAGCCACACACATGCACAGATTTGCACATGCATACATCATACTCATACTGGTTTCCAAGCAGTGAACCTTTCCTTGAGTAAACAACAGGTAAAAGCTACACACACAGCAAATATATCATAACATTATTTCATAGCCCCAGCAAGTTAAAACACAAGCAGAAACTACAGACTAGAGAAACTGGATACACTCTTGCTTGGAAACAAGACTACCAAGTTTTGTTTGGTACCACATAATCTCAGAAGTTACCAGCACTTCCCTAAGAGGAAGGACTGGGAGCTATGGGAGAAGGAAGATGAAGATCCAGAGTTTATGAGAGGACAAGGGAGACAGAGCAGAGAGTTGATATGACATTTCACTGACCTCTCCCCTGGTTGCGTTCTCTGCCTCCAGCCTGGAAAAGAAATAAGAGCACCTCAACTAAGCCTTGTCACCACAGGCTTAATTCCAGCTTCGTGGAAATGGGTGGGAGTCCTTCTACCAGCTGCAGTGTGCTAGCATCTGGGGCTGTAAGCAACTGGTGCTCAAGCAGCTGGTACTGGGACTAACTCACCTTCCATCATGACACTGAGAAAAGATGCAAACCACAGAGTCCTCAGCAGGCAGTTGCAGGCTTCCATTATGTTGCACAGAATGGAGGTTAGTATTTAGAAGAGATCACAGTTAAGCAGGCTTTCTTCATTGTCAAACTATGTTTAGTTTGGTGGCTTTTTTTATTTTTAATCTGTTTAATCCTTTGCTTTTGAAATAAGGGAACTTTTAATACAGCCAAAATGGATACTGCTTTTAAACAGATCCAGTTCTTTGAGAATGCTTTTCTTCATCAAGTATTTAACTGGAGTTTAGTTACTAATGCTGGACTTATAGTAGCTAAAGCCAATATAATACTTTCCTGAAGTATTGCTCAGAACTACTTAAGCTAATATTTCCAAAGCCAGAATTTTTTAAAGAGCTATGGGCACAATCTCAAATGGCGCAGAGCCATGTACCTCAGAGTCTGACAGTAAAGAATTTTTTTTCCTAGGCAAGTTCTGTGTTCTTAAACTATTGTGGCAAATCTTGCATCAACTTCTCTGACAGCAGCCTTCTTCTGAGCATAGTCCTGGCACTCTGAAAAGCATTAGAATTTATAATCCTGACACTTATGAGAGGATGCAGTGAACAGATTGGGATCTAAACCCAAGGAAACATGAGCCCAGAAGAAATAATCTCTGTGAATTCTAGCAGCATGCAAAGGTGAAGGAACCTCCCTGGCTGTGCTCAGAGGCCCTCCATAATCTCCAGGCTCAGAGGATTAGGCAACTCCTTGCACAGACATTGCTTCACCCTGCAAAGGCTAACTTGGTCTGGGTGCACAGAGGGGAGCAGCTTTGGTCTGAATGTCACTGCAGTTCTGGAGGTTCAGCCTGGTCACAGCTAGGGCCTGAGGCCAGCCAGCACCACATCCACAAGACCTGTGTTCCCCCTTTTGGCAGAGGCTTGGGGCTGCTCCCCAGCATGGTGGCTGAGCTGGGCACTGGCCCCTGCCCCACTCCACGCTGGGCTGGGACTCAGACAGACTGGCTCTGTCCTTCTGTCTGCAGCAGCACCAGGCACAGCCCACCCGGATGTCCCTGTGCCTTGAGAACCTCAGTGGGCTGACAGCCACGCCATGGCCACGGGCTGGCAGAACACAAACAAGGCCTGGACACAGGTGCTGCTTTTCCAGAGCAAGCAAGAACCCAGCTGATCTGGCTGTGCTTTTTGCATGCACTTCTACCAGCATGCATCTGGTCGGCTGCCATGTCTTGTCAAGCTCAGCATATGCACTTGGAATATATTTATTTGCCTGCTAAATTCTGTTCTCTGTAAGTGTGTCAGGGTCGATGTCTCCATTGTGCCACAGCAATGCCATTAGTTATCCTAACCATCTCCATCCAGAGATGACAATCCAGCATATCTCCAAATTAGCCTTTTTATTGAAATCAATAAAGGAGAAAACACATGGCACTAAACTATTTGGTGGCAGCTTTGTTATAAACTCATTACTGGAAAAACCTTTTAACAGACCTTTAACCACAGCCATTGATTCCATCACAGCAAGGGTGATCTATGGAGTTAATGAGCAGAGTCACTGCAGACAGCCCTGGCTCTGTGCTGCCCTGCCTCACACTCAGCAACATGTCAACAAAAACTCTTCATGTGCAGTAGAGTTGTAGCTTCACAAAAGCAAGACTGACACCACCACCAATCCCCAAACAGACTGATTTTAAAGGAAGTAGTTCACAGTCCTGAAAAAAAAAATAATTAAAAAATATGCAATTCCAATGCCAGACTGGCAACATTCACTTTGGCCTCTGCAACTATTTAGCCTTGGGGGATGATCTGCTTTCCCCAGCATCAGGTCTGGGGTTATTGCAGGTTTTGGACCCAAACACCCTTTGCTAGGGTGCCCAGCTGGCTCCTTGGCCCTGTTCATGTTCACACAGCCACACAGAACCAGCCCTGCATGAGAGACCCCAGCACACCCCTGGTCCGAGCAGCTCTCCAGAGAATAGAACAGAAGTTTCAGAGGATCAACTCACAGAGTCAATTTTTGCAGGGCTGACTCTTTCTGACCCTTTTTGACCCTTCTACCAGTGACATGCTCAAAGTTGTAGCCTTTCATTTTTGGGTAACTCTCATGCCTGTACATTCGAGGAAAGGTTAAGATAGCTTCTGTTCCTCAGTAACTATACTTTCAAGCTCCATTTGAGTTCCTTTTCCACTGAGGATGCTGAAAGAATAGGCAGCACCAGTACATACACAGTGCTCTATGTCTCATTCCTGGCCTTGTGACAGAATTTAGACAGTAAAACACCTAGAATCAGATTGCTTCACAAGAAAGAATTAATTGAATTTTTGCAGGTATCCAATATCTAAGAGCTTTAAAGAGTCATCATCTGATAACAAATGATTCCTGCAGGAGTCTGGTGCAGTTCATTCCAAAATACCTGTCTACTTGCAGTCATTGGCATCAAGCTGCTTCTTGAAAATACCAGGATATACTATGTGATACCAAATAATATTTTTACATTTTTTTCATCCATGGTGCTTCCAGAGAGGAATCTCCTCGTAAATGCCTGTGCAGTTAAAAAAAACCAAACAAGACCTAAAGAAATTCAGATGGAATACAAACACATTGGGTAAAGGAATGTCTGAGAATAGGGCACATTTTTTGAGACACGTGACACAGAATAATTTTTCCCCCTCAGAAACAACCATCACAATTTGAAAGTAAATTCTGAAGTGCTTCCAGTCGCATCTGCACTTTCCATGCAGTGCCTCGAACCGGGTGGGAGGGACAGCCCACCTGGGCCAGCCCCTCCACGTGCCCATTGGCATCCCCCAGGGCCATTCAGTGCACCTGTCAGGAGAGATCTATAAATGCAAAGCTTACAGTAGTGCACACAGTGCACTGTAACGCAGTATGTGTTCAGATATAAATATCATAGAAATTTTTTTGAAAATACAAATGAAAATAAACATGCAGACACTCCGTATTCCAAAATTCTAAATTTTGGTCATTGCGAGTTTTTTTATGATTGAGCCAATATCCAGCAAAATTAGATTTAGTGTCCTTGCTTCTTATGAAATTACACAGAGACTGCTGCTTTATTCCTCTCCAGGACAGTAAAAAGCAATAAAATTCTTGCAGATTTTGACAGCAGGCAATTCAATAAAAGGCTATGTATATTTTATAAGTACAATAAAGACAAGTCTATAGCTGGATCATAAATGGAGGTTTGTTTGGTTGGTCTGTTTTCTGCAAGCATCAATGTTGGAGTCTATTTTCAACACAAGATGGTCTTCTCAGCACACAGCCATCCCTTTTTGGGGAGAAGCTGAATGAAATTTATATTTTTATAATGTATTATTTAAGCTTTGCTCACGGGATTTTGCAACGTGTGTCTGTTTAAAATTTAAAGGTGTTGTGGAACTGACTACTTTCCTGCTCTTGATGAGTGCTATAAAATTTTACAATTTTTTTGTTACATTGTAAAGTATATCTGTCTTATCATTGTGGCATTCTCTTTTTTATGAGCAAACAATAAATATTTGATACACACACAATTATTTCCTAGACTTCCATCAATGCTCATCGGTTTTTTAATTCTTCAATAATATAATGGAGAGATTAAAAGATTGTTGCATTTCTGAGCAATAGTGCTACAAGGCATTTAGTGAGTGTCTATCTACTGAAATATAAAATTTTATACAAATGTAAAACCAAAACTGACAATATACAAATAACCCACCCTAGATAATTACAGCTGTATCAATTTCTGCTTCTCACTTAGAGAAAGAAATATTAAAACTATGGAGAAGCTGATGAAAGAAAAGAATACTGTCCCTGTTTGAGACAAGTTCTCCAATACTGAAAATCAGCAAGAGGTTTACCTGAGCAGGTCTGTGGCATTGAACCTCAAGTTTTCTGGAGAAGGAAACTTTACTATGTAACTGCACAGAATCCACAAATACCAGTTTTCCCTTCTGAGTAGTTTGGTAGTTAAAGTCTGACTCATACAGCAAAGTATAATCGGCATCATCTTACTAGATGTACCAAGACTACAAACTTTCAGAATATATGAATGCTATGGGACAGACCTAAAGACATTTTATTCACCATCAGAGAGAAGCTAAGCCCTGTTGTCCTCACAGAATTGTAGAATCATATCATGCAAAAATTATGGAGACTTTTTGTTTATCAACACAAGGTGATGCAGACTATCTCCATCTCAAAATCCAAACAAGTATGCTTTGGAAAGACACCTGTGTCAGCCTATCAAATGTCAAGAAAAAAATCCCTTTCTGTTCACTTATTAGAACATTCGGGAGGGCTCTGCCCCATGGAACCTCGTGCTCCGGTTCAGGGCTTTGCCGAGGCCGCTGCCGCTGCCCGGGTGCGCGGGGCCAGCCCCGGCTCCATCGCTGGCTGCCAACCAACCGGGAGGGCTGGTCCAGCTGGAGTCTTTGTGATGAATTTAAAAACTGATATATTGTCGTCTGTTTTCTATAAAAAATACTAAAGATTAAGCATAATTAGTACTGAATTTCTATCCGTTTCTTTGGGGCATTTTCCCGCAGGAAGGGGCGGATTTCCGATTTCTCGAGGCGGGGAGCGGCGCCCCGTGCGAGGGCTGAGCCGAGGTTCCTTGCGGGGTGCGGGTGGCGCGGCCAGGGGAAGGCCTGGCTGGCGGACACCGCCCGTGCCCCGCACACCGGGCACCCCTGCGGAACGCCTGGCGAGCACAGCGGCCTTCAGCTGCATTGTCTGGTGGTCCCCTCCCGGCAGTGCCCTCCGCAGCGCCGAGAGTGCTGCCCTGGGCAGATGCCGCGGCGCACAGGCAGGGGAGAGGCCCGGACGGGGCAGCAGAGCTCGGCCGCGGCGGTTTCGGGGCGCGGGCCGTCCCTGCGGGGCGCTCCGCTCACACACCCGCGCTGCCAAACGGGGCCAGCAGGGGGCGCCGCCGCCGGTTAGCGCCCCCCGCGGGCGATCCTCACGTGACCGGGACGCGGAAGTGCCCGCAGGAAGGGGGGCAGCTGCTTCCGGTGCGGGCCGGGTGGGCGCGGGCAGGGCAGGGCCGGGGCCGCACCGACAGCGTCTCGCTATGAGAGACACGCCGCGACCCGCAGGTGAGTTGCTGCCGCTCGTGGCCGCCGGGATGCCGTGCTGCCGCCGGGCCCGATCCGCGGGTCCGCGCTGGTGCGGGGCGGCGCTCGAGGCCTTCCCGCGCTCTGTCGGGCCGGGTCCGTGTCCCCAGCGGGACCGGGATCGGGATCGGGGCCGGGGCTGCTCCGGCCGGAGCCTCCTGGCCAGGAGGCGCCGGGGCCTGTCCGGTGCCGCGGGCTGCAGCGATTCCCGCCAGGCCCCGCCGGTGAGGCCGCAGCGGCATGGCGGGGGCGCTGGGAGGGCGAGATGCAGAGAGATCCACATCTGCCCCTGGGGAGGGGAGGAACGCTCTGCTAGCGCTTACTAGAAGCAATGTTATTTTAAAGCAACTGAAATGTGATTTGTATGTTTTACTCAATGCTGCGGCATAGAAATTATATTCTATTATTAATTGAAGCAGAAAGACTTTGTTCTTTATGATTTGGAGTAAACGTGCAAAACAAAACAGATTGTAGAAGGAGGGAGTAAAATCCCTTTCGAAAACTGGTTTCCTTGACTTGTATGGCTTTGCTGATTGAAAACATTTTACTTATATTTTGTCTGCATGAGAATTAAAATAAAAAAGGGTGCTATCATTTGGAAATGTTTTTGTGGTGACACGCTGACTCCCTGCTGAAAGATGTCAGTTTAGATTACCAGTAATTGTATATAAGTTCTACAGCATCTGTCTTTAAATTTCAGTTGAACATCTCCTGAAGGCTTATTTTTTTTTTTTTGTAGACAAGTATTGAAAAATAGAATCTTAAAACTGAGAATATTCTGAAGGGAGGTAAGGAACTGCATCTGTATAAGAAAATCTGATTGTTTCAAAAAATAGATGTAATATACACAAGGTATAAAATAACTTGAAATACTTAAATAATTATGTCAAACTGTTTTAATCAAAGTGGTAAGAAAAATTAACAATTGAACTGACAGGTGCAGTATTCCGTTGCTCACTGGGAAAGTATTGGTAGCTGATTCTGTTCTGAAGAGGGTTTGTGCTTTGAGGAAAAGCACCTGAGGAGTGCTGGAGACAGTAAATTTAAAGGTGGTCTTCTGCAGTTATATGGGTGGCAACTCCATGGAACTTGACCAAGTAAACCACTCGCTGCTCCATGGCTCTTCAGGAATCCCATAGCACTCAATTTACACATCAAATAAAAAAATTGCACAAGTTTAACTTACTCAAGTAGTTAATGTTGTTCTTTCATAATGGCATTTAAATTTCTGTCATTTCTAATTACAGTAACGTGCAGGGGTTCTGCCTGTGCTTCCAGTGTCATCCTGTGAGTTGATACAGTTGCTTTTGAAAAATTGATCTTATGTGAAATATTTCATCAGTAAAATCAGAGTTTGTTGGGGGATCAATGAGATGATTTTGTTGGCATTTGAAATACAGAATCTTTCATATGCTGGTACAAACTGTGGGACATCCTGAAGTTTGAACTCTGCTGTATAATTCCATGAATAACGATTTCATTAGCCTAAACTCGTATTTGAAATACTTAGCCCATCCCAACTGGATAACTTGCTGTTTGTAGCTCCTGCTGTAGTTGATGAATCCTCTTGGAGAGGGAAAACGCAATCAAATAGGCTGCGATAGCAATTTATGGCCTTAGTACAGCTTTCAGAAGAGAGGAGTGAGGTGGCTTGAGAAAAATTCAATAGTGGTAGAATTCCAGAAAATGTTGGGTTCCATGTAGGTCTGTTAAGAAAACAGAAAAAGTATGTTAAAAAATGAAAAGGTCAGTACTTGACCAAGCAGAATTTCTAAGTTTTTTTCTTTTTTCTTGCAGCACAGCACTAAATTTGTAATGAAATGGAGTCTGGTTCAAGCTCCTTTCGAGTGGAATTTCCAGATTTTTCTAGCACCATTTTGCAGAAGTTAAACCAACAGCGCCAGCAAGGACAATTATGTGATGTGTCCATTGTGGTTCAGGGCCATCTCTTCAGAGCCCATAAAGCAGTTCTTGCAGCTAGCTCGCCTTACTTCTGTGATCAGGTTCTCCTGAAAAACAGCAGGCGAATAGTCCTGCCTGATGTGATGAATCCCAGAGTATTTGAAAACATTCTTCTGTCTACCTATACAGGCCGGCTGGTAATGCCTGCGCCAGAGATTGTTAGTTATCTGACAGCAGCAAGTTTCCTTCAGATGTGGCATGTAGTAGATAAGTGCACTGAAGTGCTTGAGGGAAACCCAACAGTTCTGTGTCAGAAGATGAATCATGGCAGTGACCATCAGTCCCCAAGCAGCAGTAGTTACAATGGCCTTGTTGAAACCTTTGAACTTGGCTCTGGAGGACAGACAGAATTCCACAAAGTGCAGGAACTAAGGGATGGCGAAAATGAAGAAGAGAGCTCTAAAGATGAACTGTCGTGTCAGCTGACAGAACACGAGTACCTTCCCAGTAATTCTTCAACAGAACATGATAGACTTAGCACTGGAATGACCAGTCAGGATGGGGAAGAGGGAACCAGTGATAGTGCAGAGTACCAGTATACCAGACCAATGTACAGCAAACCCAGCATCATGTCTCACAAGCGGTGGATCCACGTGAAACCAGAAAGGTTTGAACAAGACTGTGAAGGCGTTGATAATCCTTATGATGAACACCAAGTTTCTGAATCCATGAATGCCATCCAGGCAGATCACTCAATCCAGTCTTCAGGTGTTGAAGATTTTCACATAAGTGACAAAAAGATGGAAGCAGAATTCGATGAACAGGCAGATGAAAGTAATTATGATGAACAAGTTGACTTCTATGGCTCGTCTATGGAAGAATTTTCTGGTGAAAGGGCAGATGGGAATTTAAGTGCTCACAGACAGGATCTTATGATGGCAGCAGGCTATGGTGAAAGCATTGATATGGCTGCTGGGATTAAAGAAGAAACGTCTCTCACTGGATTCTCCCATGCTGACAAGCTCTATCCTTGTCAGTGTGGAAAAAGCTTTACACACAAAAGTCAGAGAGATCGGCATATGAGTATGCACCTTGGTCTGCGACCGTATGGCTGTGGTGTCTGTGGTAAGAAATTCAAAATGAAACACCATCTTGTAGGCCATATGAAAATTCATACAGGCATAAAACCATATGAGTGTAACATCTGTGGGAAAAGATTTATGTGGCGGGACAGTTTTCATCGCCATGTGACTTCTTGTACCAAGTCCTATCAGGCTACTAAAGCTGAGCAGAGTACTACTGAAATGAACTAAGACATTAGTGCTTACATTTGTTTAGTAGAGTAAGAAAAAAATAAACTAATTATGCAAATAATGTCTGGTACTTGCTATTGTACGTTCTCAAAAAAAAGTTTTAATGAGTATGCTGGTGTAAACAGATCAAATGTATTTTGCTTCCTGCAATATTACATCAGGTGTTCAATGTGTGAAGTGCATGTGGTTAATCTGAAAGGTGCCTGCAAAATGAGGTCTGAGATTGATTGTAATCACAGCAATATTTAGAAGCTGTCTTGTATTTCTAATCATCCAAATTCACAGTAAAACTCCCCTCTAAATTGACAGAAGTCCTGAAAACACTTAGATAAAACAGGAATTCAGGTAGTACTCCTTAATGGAAGAGAAAACTAAGATGACCAAAGTGAGTTATATGATTCACATTTAAAAGAAGAAAAAAAAGAGAATTGCACCTTAAGGTGAAGACTGCCAACATACTTAACACGTATCATTAGGTAGTAACCTTCGTTGTATTGCTTAATGAAAGGCAGTGGTAAAAGTTTGGCTTTCCTTTATCCATCTTGTGTTTAATTTAACTTCAGTAAAACAAATGTCTAATTTTGTGCTGATTTCTATTTAGAGTCTGTAATGCACTTAGTTTATCACTATATAAACTTCAGTATATATTAAGTATACTTTATCCTTGCATTTCTAGGATCTAATGCTATACAGTTCTTGACTTCATAGATTTTAATTACTACATTGTGAGAGCTTCTAGAAGTGTGTGTAATAAATATGTCTTATTAAAAAAAAAAGACACCAACAAAAAGTAAGATGCAATATTTGGAACTTAGTAAAAATAATCAAATATTTAAAATGTAAATTTCTGTTCAAATTTTTGTGGCTTACTACAGTAGCAAGTACCAAACTCTGGATTCATGAACTGACTTGTTATTGGTACAAAGACTTCTTCGAGAATTTCTATCTAGTTTTAGAAACGTGCTTTAGGAAAATTATGTAGTCATTGATAGGTATTTATACTTTTAATTCTTTACTATTTGAATAGTAAGAGCTATAATACAGATTCTTGGTACTGAACTACTGTGACTGGTGATCACAAGCAGAGTTGTTTACTTCCTCAAATGAAGTTGCTTGTGGAAAATGTAGGATCTTCTAATGGTACTGCAGAACGTGGTACCATGCTTATGTCTGAAGTTGGGATTTTTGCTGCGAAAGTGACACTTGTTCTTTGTTAGGATGAGGATCTATGTGTAGGGCTCTCATTCATGGAGATAGAGGAGTGGGTATGGTTCTAAGGGATGCTGCCAGCTCTGCAGATTCAGTAAAGGCATCAGTTGTAAAGGTGACAACAGGATTTTGGGGTTGAAAGCTTAATGCAGTCCAATGCAAAAGCAATTGCTTCTTAGGAAGCAAAAGCTTCTTAGTAGCTTACTGAAATCTGAAAAGGAAAGAGCCTTTAGAACATACATAGAATATAATAGAAAGAGGTGGTATCCAAGTGCAGTGCTGTTCACATGGGGAAAAAGTTAACCAGCATTAACGACCTAAGCCTGTCTGGCCCCAGTTTCTGTATTTGGCATTGCTTCGTGCAGGATAATGTACTGGAACAGATGACCCTGTATGGTGAAGCAAAACCACACAAATATTATTACACTTCAGATTCTTTTTTGAACTCCCAGTTACAAATTGTCTTAAGATACAATGGAACTGTATCCTGAAAATGAATGTCTTCTGCAAGCTGAGGGTTTTCTACTCAGTGAGCTGTAATTACTGTAATTTCTTTACTGGCATTCTACTTACAAACACCTTTTTTTTTTTTTTAAGAGGCTCTTAATTATTGATCTTCTAATACTTCAAATATTTTTTCATATGGAATTTTGTTAAAACAGATGTTCCCAAGTACAATGAACCCATTGCTGGCAATGGGCATGACTGATCAGCACCGCAGAGTTCCTGTTCTTAGCACTTAATTGAACTCTACAAATACTGTGGTGGCCGTGTTTAACCTTTGTGATCAAGGTACTGAAACAGGGATTTTGCTCACTAACACTGTAACCTGCTTAATGTATAGAAGCACTTTGTATTTAAACAAACAAAAAACCAAAACAAATAAAAAACACAAAAAAACAAAAAGCCAAACAAACAAATAAACAAACCATAAAACTTTATAAGTATGTTTTTTAAACTTAGAAATTATATTCCCTCTATGGTTTGTTTACACACTGCTAACACTGTCCTTTTTAATACTAAAAAATACTATAATGCTTGCCTGTTTACATGGGGGTAGAGGAAAGGGTTCTTGCACTGGTGGCCCCATTTTTCCATTCTCCAAGGCCTTACCATACACATGGTGTCATTTCTGCAAGTACCATCATCACATTTGAAGGAAGGCATTAGAATCATAGAATAGTTTGGGTTGGAAGGAGACTTTGAGGGTCATCTACTTCCAACTCCCCTGCCTTAGGCATGGACACCTTCAACTACGCCAGGCTGCTCAGAGCCCCATCCAACCTGACCTTCAACATGTCCAGGGTGTTTATTCTCATACTCATTTAAAGAATGATATTGTATATTACATTAGTTCTCAGCCCCTTTCCAATTGTCACTTTAATTTTGCATAAAAAGGTTAAGGGTGCCTCTTCCCATTTAATCATAAAAAAGACTGGATAGAAGCACCAGTCTGAAAACTGTGGTTTAAAAGAAAAAAAAAAAAAAAAAAAAAGTCAAACTCAGATGATCCTACAGAGCTGCCAGCAAAACTGTTTCTTTTACCAGCTTGGAATGACTTTTATATGGGATATTTCAAGGTTTAACATTACTTCTATTTGCAGTTAGATTACTTTGAAATAAAGCTTTAAAATCAAATGTACTGCGAGAGACACTTTAAAGATTTTATAACAGGTTCAGTAGATCATATTATAGAACCATGTCTTTTTTTAATGACTTAGCATGAATAGTAACTTTTTAGTATTTGCCTCTTGGTGTTTTACCCCATATTACGGCATTGTCTTGGAAGTTCAACAAATGTTGCTCCACTGATTTTGTAGCACTTGGCTTTCTGTTGTTAATTTACATGAAACCAATTGATTGCAAGAAAATGCTGATCTGATTGTCACAAGATCAGGTCGAGAGGATTGATGATTTAAGGGCAGCTTGAGATACATGTCTAAAATTGAGATACATGTCTTTTGCATGTCACAGGTGAAATAGTTGTCTTGTGGTGTTTTTCTTGAACTCAGTTTATTGCCCTTTGTCAAACTTCTAATCACCGTTTCAGGTACTGGGGGGGAAAGATAAACAATTACTTAAACCATCTTCCTCAGGCTTAGCTTAAGTCTAACGCCTCTTCTCCCAGCCTTTGTCGTCTCAGTTTCCCTTGCTTTCAGCAAGAGCTGTATTCAGCTCCTGCCGTTTCCTTTAGTAAGGTGACAGGTCACACAGGAGGTTGGGGTCATATGCACACTTCCTTGTCTGATGCTCTTCATTTCTTAGTGGGTGTCCTCTGGGCTGGTCAGTGCCACTGTTTATTGGGACACTGGGCCACAGTCCCTTCAGGGATATATCTAATCCAGCTTGGTTCTTCTGTGGAACTCAGTTATTTCACAGGTGCACCTGCTCTGGCAGAGCTTAGCTGTAGACCTGAGTCCTCTTAGAAGTGAATCTCCTCAGGCAGGGAGTGTGTCCTTCTTTATGTCTGTACATGTTCTCAGTGACTTCTTCAGGTGTTTTCCCAAGAGCAGCTCTTCAGTTTTTCCAGGTGTACCCAGGAGTATCTTCTCCATGTGTCTCCCTGCACCTCTTGCTAGCAGCTGCCACTCTTCCTTAGGTATGTTTAAGCAGAAGCATTATATGCACCTCTGGTTGAGATTTCGGCTTGCAGTGGATTGTTCACATCCATTTTTTATGCAGGCTGAACTTCTTTTGACTAGCACAGGGCAGCTCACAACCTCTAGCCACACGTCAGCCCTGCAGTCCCTGCCACTGGTGGCCAGTGCAGTTGAACATAGCAAGCCAAGATATACAGATGCAGCTTTTGTCAAGCTTCTGATCTTTGCTAATGGAGCGGTCTTGTTCAAGGTACGAAAAATTATTTCTTATTTGTGGGGAGGAGGGAAGCAATCCATATATATATATATATGTATATACATAATATGAATGCATATGTATATGATGAATTTCATTAATCTTCCCGTATGATTCATTACCTTTGATGATGTGGCTGTTGGCTGTAGTAAAGTGAGTGTCTTCTGAAAACCAGCAATATTGTACACCCAGGTGGCTTTCTGGCTTTCCTGCTGCTTTGAAGCCGTTCATTGTCCTAGCAGTGGTAAGAAGACTAAATGATACTACAGCTAAGCTCCTTTTCATTCCATTTTGTAACTATGATGTTAATTACCATGGAATCTGTGTAACTGCCATTCTGAAAAATTCAACAGTTAGCAGGGTTAAAATCTGCTTAGGTATATATCAGGTACCCTTCTGAGGAAAAAGGTTCCTGTTTCAGAACCAGTATTCATTTGCAGGATGCTTTTTTGTTGTTTCATTTTCTGAACTTTCCTTGTTAGTTTTATGGGTGAGCAGATAGACCCTAGGAGGTATTGTCAGTACAGTTTTTGGTCACAACTTTTTTCATCTGAGATGTGTCTGAGGTTGAGAAACTGTCTTGTATTATAAGCAAGGCAGGCGACCAAAGGCTGATGTATTGAGCGTTCCAGTATTACTGATCCCAAAAGAACGGAGGCACATCAGGGTTTGTAATCTCAATACTTTTGCCTGGGTGCCAGCAAGGTGACCCGTCTCTGCATTGTGAGAGTCTACAGCAGTACATTGAGTGTTTTGCTGTAACAGAATTAGGACCTTTCTCAAATCAACAAAGGAAAGTTGTTTTTTTTTGTCTTTTAAATGCTTCATTGGATAGCTTGGCTTCTTTAGCTATTAGCTGTAAACTGTCAGTGGCCTAGGGGAAGATGCTGGAAAAGAAAATGGTATATTTTTAATGTGATTAAATTGCAAGTTCTGATTTTGCTTGAAGCCTGTGTCTGTCGATTGCTGCTCCTTTTTTTTTTATTCATGGGATTCCATATTTCTTTCAGAAATGTAACTTTATGCAAGTCAAGTGAATCTTCCTTAATGAGCTATAAGTTTTTATTCTAAACAAGTCATTTATAATAGTAAATTTGCATATCTTGATATTTTGTGAGATGTTATGCCTGTATTGCAGAGGTTGGATAGTTTTGTCTATAAATATTGCTGTCCTAATTGTACAGCATGGTTTTAATTTAATGTTACTGTTCAATATTTTCTTCTTATAGAAGAGTCCCATGCCCCTTTTTTTCTATAACGTTTTAATAAATGTTATCTGTCAACTTTGTAAATGTTTTCTTAAGCTTGAATGAAAGGAATGCATGTCTAGTACTAGTATTTAATATTTCACTTTGCCAAAATAAGTGCTCAAACAAAAGTACAAATCCAGAAGTTGTTGATATATAACTTTATTAAATATATAAAAAAGTGTATCTAGTAATGTGTCTTCTTGAAATAATGTTAACATGCCAGTCTAGTCTAAGAAAACATTAAACCAAAACCTGATTTTTATGTCACGTAAGTTTGATGAATTTGTGGAATTGGACCCATTTCTTTGCTGCTTTAGGTAACTGACTTCCATGCTAGTTCAAATTTCTCAAACAGGTTTTGTTGTAACTGTTTTTTACAGAATGGTGATCTCTGAAGTAACAATAGAGAATGTACATGCTGATAGGAAAATTCCAGAACACTCACTTCACTGTAGCAGCAACCACATGTCCCAAAGGCCTCTTGGTACATTTGAAGTAGGTATAGATAACATAGATTTTTTTTCTTGTCTAAGTATGAAAGAAATTTCATGCTGTGAAAAGATTACATTTCCCTTACCTTCCTATGAGGATTTCTTCTCTCCGTGACTGAATTTAGGTACTCATACTGAACACTTGATTTTTTCCAGCCTCCATCTACTCAGTACTTGTGGATCTGTCCCACCTGCTGCTTACTACCTAAGCAAAAAATGAGCTCGCTCTCATTGAAAGCATGTTCAGTCAATACCTGGAGAAGTCAATATTTGTGTAACACAGTCTTCAAATGCAATATAGTAGAAGAAAATTTATTTTCTATTTTGGTTACATTTACTGAACATGGAAGAATAAGGCCAAAGTTTTCTGCCTGTTCAGAATTAGTTAAGTGGTTTTTATCTGAGTGAGCAAATACAATTTGTCTCTGTATTCTTTAACTCTCTTATTTGTGCCCTGGCCATGATGCTTCCCAGGCTGCTGCTTTATCTATTAGCATTCGATGCCTAATGCATGAAGACTCTGTTCTTTGTCTTAAAGGGAAAGTCATACCTCCAGAAGACAGAATGTGGTGCCCAGTTAGACCGAGTAGATATCCCAGCAGGACCTACTGGCACCAGTCGCTCTGACTGTTATCAAGTACCACATGAGCTGGATCGTTGCACTACCTGACCCACCAGCATATGCAGGATAACGCAAAAAGAAAGTTAGCACATGCTTGCTGAAGTGACAAAGCCAGTGTAACTGTTTTACACAGTTTTTAATTCTTTGCTCAATAAAGGTGGCAGTTCATAGCTGGAGTGGAGGATGTCCTCCCCAAAAAGCTCCCGCGCTGCATCTGCGACTGCCCACCGGGGTACGGCTCCGAGTGCGCGTTCTCTCCTGAAGCTGCACACCGTGAGAGTTCTCGGAAGAGCTCTGCCCGCGTCCGCACCGCCTTCGGCCAGCGCTCAAATCCTGCTGCCTCCTTGAGGAGCCGCGCTGCGAGGGCGGCTCCGCCCGGCCCCGGCGGCTCCGTCCGGCCCCGGCGCCGGGAGCGGGGCGGGCCCGG
>VZTB01004456.1:1501729-1513427 GCA_013397245.1 Thryothorus ludovicianus
CGCCGGATGAAGCCGCTCGGGCGCGGGGCCGGCGCTCCCCACGGCCCGGCCTGCCCCCGTGCCGCGGGCGCGGCGCGAATCTGCGCGGGCAGCGGGAGCAGCCTCGGTGCGGACCTGGCGTGTGCGGGGAGCAGATGGAGAGAACCTGGGGTTGGCCACGTCCTCCTGTGTCTTTATGAATAAATTTGAAACTGATTTGCATGTCATGGGGATGAAACCCTGCGGGTATTGTTACGAGCCTTGACTGCGGTGTATTTTCAAATCACTTCATATAGTTTTTGGTCTAGCTTCTGCAGGCTCATGTCAGCCTGGGGCTTTGGCATGCAGTGTATGGAGACGGAACGGATGTTGAAATTCTTGGTTATATTATGCCTTTTGTCTGTAGTTTGTTGTTCTGAACCCAACAAAATGGAGCATATGTAGTCTTGTAATACTAATTATTGAAAAAATTGAAATGCGTTGGTGTCTCTGAAATACAGAAGGATATTCCTTGCCTCAGAAACCTTATCTGTGAATGTTGCAATCTGTCTTTTATGTCCAGCTTTGGTAGTCAGCTATTTTTTCTCTTGTTGACCGTTCATGCCATGCCTAGTGGATGTTCTTCATGTCCAAGAAGAATAAGAAGCTACTATAAAGGGTAGAACTATACACACTTGTTTGTTTTCTGTGTTTTACCCATCCTGCATGATGTAGCACCAGTTTGAAGGAAAATAACTACAAAACACTTTCAAACCAAGTTATTTTATTTGTTTTTCTGTGTATTTGCTTTATTTTAGTGAAGGGAAGACATCTAGAAGTTCAGGTGCTTCGTAATTACAAGGTTTAGCCTTTACTGAAATACTACAAGATGCAGGGCAGCAAACAGGCATCATGTCTGTAATTTGATTGAAATACTTAAGTGGATGCTAACCCATTTTTAACTTGTCATTTTGATTCTTCTATGAATCTAGGGTTCATTTGCTCATGCAAGGAGTGCCTACTAGATGAGTTTTGGGTGTGTCAAAAGAATACTGCTTTTCCAGCAAAAAATAGCTTGTTCTGATGCCAGTATGAATTGCATATAGTTAGAGTCTAGAAGATAGACTTTTTTAAGATGGAGGTTCCCTAATGATAGAAGGAAAATAGAGACTGTAGACTAGAGGGACAGTTGTAACACCAATTGATCTGCAGTGATTTTTACCTTTATCAAAGCAACATGAGCTTTAATGGAATTGTCATGTTAGATTATAGAAGAGAAGCTGTCTTTGAGGTTATTCTCGTTTGATGCATAATTGTATTAAACATCAGGTTTTATAAAAGTTGGTATAAGGCAAAAGAGAAGAAAAGGGAAGGGCTATGTCTAATATAAATATTACCAGAATGAGTTACCTAAACAGTGTTTTTCTCAGGTTTGTTGCCAGTCATGTTTGGTGGAAGAGCTATGGCTTTATTTGCTGATACAGAGATAAAAGAATTACTGTATTTGTGTCCATTTTGCTTTGTCTAATTAAGCCTTAAACAAAATTGTGTGAGGATGAGTAGCATTTACAATTCATAAAGCACCTTGAAAGAACTGAGTGAAACCAATCAACAATGTATGTTGGATTGGACCTTGCGTTGACAGAGTGAGGGAGAGTTACAAGCACATATTGGGAGTATATTTAGTTACAAAATTATAGTACGCTACTCTTCTCTCTGTAATGTATACGTAGTTCTTTTGAGTTTGTGAATTGTCATATGCCAATGAAATTAGAATGGGAAACTAACAATGAAAGTTGTGAGGGAGAGGTGAGAATAAAAATACCAGCGTGCATGTTTCAGGTGAGGAATGACTAGTTTGAGAAGAATTGAACTGTAAAATAAATGTCACCATAATCCTGTTTCCTGATATTTACAGGAATATTATGCTTTTAAACAAGAGATAAAACTGCTGAAAAGCCAGAGCTAGACCCAGCAACGGACTAATGGAGGTGTGCAGCAAAATGGGTTGAGAGCACAGCTGCCTTATTCCACCGTAAGTATGGAAATGTTTTTAAAGTTACAGGTATTTCATGTTTTCACTTACCTTTGATAACCAAAGATTACAGAAGTGTCTGTTAGTTCTCTTCTGTTTAGAGAATTTGAGTTGTAGTAGTATTTTACTATAACTTGTGGATATATGTTTCTTTTCCTGTAGTTGTTCCATGAAGATTCCCTTTAAGTATAACTTCCCTATATCTTGGTCAAGTTTGCAGTCTTGCTTGAAGGGTAATGATTTTGAAGGAGGACTTATGCTGGAGAGAACACTGCACCTCTGTCTTGATATGGAATCTTGATGTAAAGATTTCTGGACACTGATAAAATTCCAGTCTATGCAAAGTTCTTCAAATGGTTTCTAATTACTAAAAACCTGTACTTTATTTCATGTCTTAATTTGTGTAGGTAGCCAGGTGGAGATCTTGCTACTATCTTTACTTAGTAGAATGTCACTTGATTGTATTTCTTTGGCTTATACAAATAATTTTGATTCTACTATTACTTTTCTTCCCAATGCAGTAAGTAATGGTGCAGATAGAAGAATGGAGAGAAGAAAACACTTAAATTTGTAAATATAATAAATGGTCATTAGAAGGAACTTGGTAATCAGTGGATATAATAAAGATATGGGGCATAATAGGAACAATAGCATTGTACGTTCAAGCCCGTGTTGTCAGCTTCGTACTGTTTCATAGTTTTAGCAACTGAGGATCCTGTGAAATTTGAAATAATTTTGTTATGAAATTTTGCATGCGGGTCTTAAACTAAAAAACTGAGACATTGCATTCATTATAATTTTGAAAAATAAGGCAACCTTATTTTTATTCAACTTGTAGATTGTTAGCTTACCTTTCTGGTGTAGTGACTGCCACAGATATCTTTGTATACAGGTTGCCCTATGACAATGACTTTGAAAAGCTGGAATTTTAATTGTTATAGGGCAGCTTAGTGACAACAAAAGGACCAATGGCAGTGTAACATGTGACTAGTCAAGTAAAGTGTGTCAAAAGTGCATGATCTGCACACCAGGCGTTGTTTTTAATGTACTGTTAGACATAATTCAAATCAGTTGTGTTTTCATAAAACCCAAGGGTTTAGGACTTGAATTCTGAAGTTGTTTCGTAAACTCACCACAGCAGCTGCTTCTCTGCTGACAGTCAAACTCATTTGAATACATGCACTGCAGGGGTGGAGGCAGGAGGGTTGAGAGAATTTTAGAAAGGGAACTCAACGCTGAATGTGCATTTTCCTGAGTTAGACTTGATCCATTGGCAGCTATTGTGAGATGATGCATGATTCATTTTTTTTTCAGCCTGTTTGCTCAGGGACGATGAATGTTATTGAGGAATATTGAGTTATTTACTTGAGTGATTTCAGTTTATATTCAGCTTATGAATTAATCCACAGCCCCATTTTATTTCTGTTATATTTTCATTATTTATCATTAACTGTAATAAGTTTCTCAGAAAAGGAGGTGCATGAAACTGCTAAATTGTTCTTTATGTATTTTATCTATAGGTGGTACTGTTGCCTAAAGCACAATGAAATACTTTAGGAACTTCCTGGTGAAATGAATACTGAAAATAAGCAAGTGCTTGCTTTGGAAGATCTTTAAAAAGCCGTCACATTTCTATAACTAATTCTCTGTAGCCTAATGGCTTAGTTCTTAATAAACTGTTAGTAGGCAGTTATTGTTTAAATCCACACTTTCGAATACTCTAGAGTTTTTCATGCTGTACTAAATGTCTAATGTTTAATGCTCTACAAAGGTCTAATGTTTAATTACTTCAAAAGGACTTTTTGAAATGTAAAGATTTTTCATATAAAGCATTATGACATTTTAACACAGCTCAGTTGTCTGGTCTTATATCTGTACATGAAGCATATTTCATAAAAGGGCTCAGAGTGGCTTACAGGTAGTTGTTTTCTAAAGGAAGTGGGGTTCACATGAGTAATTTCTATGATTACTCTAGGAGATAGGATACTTTTCCCCTCCAGGAATCATATGCTAAGGGATGAGAAATGGGGTTTGAGAGGTGATACTTATTGGATGGAGCACAAATGAAGAAACATGGTGTTTGTGCCTTTGGGAAAGGATGTTATCTAGATTTTAATGTTCTTTCAACATCTTCTAAATTGTCCAAGCTCAAAAGGATTTTGAAAGCCTTTTGAATTTACTTCTTTGTTTTCGGTTTTAATTAAAGCTATGATACTGACCTAAAAGAAACCTAATGAGAGGGGTAAAAAGATATGTAAACATCTAGATATGGAGAACAAGCAGTGCATTGATTCAGATACTGTGATAGTATTTGCCTTTTTGCCTTTATTATCAATAGAACAAAAAGATGAGACCTCTCCCCAACCACCACCCTGCCCTTAAGAGGGCTAAAGCTGCATGTGATGTAGTTGATGATACAAGTTTCACATCAGTGACTGATTGCAAGCACAGGGGCAAAAATATAACCCTGTTGTTTAATTTTATTTTCATAATAGAACCCTTTTCTTCCAGTAGTTAGCTGTGCTAATGCACTTTTGTTTGTACTCTATGCCCACAGCATCTGGGTATGCCTTTGTTCATGGTTCATCAAGGAAAGAAAGGTTCTAGTGGTGAACATTTGGAAGAATAGTTTAGGAATGAAGAAAAGGAAGATGAATGCAATGATGAAAAACAGTTTGGAACCGAGTATGAGCTCTGTATGATGTGTTGTAAATGTATCTTTAGGCTGGGTGTTGTCTACGAAGTGTAGTAGTATATTGTTGGACTTGCTGAAGGTAAAAAGCAAGATTTTTTAGGTATTCTTCATTCCCTTATCTTGATTGATGCCAGTTAACCATTCTGATGTTGAATACCAAATTCTGGAAGGCATATCCTCTGAGGAGCAGCTGAGGGCTTTGTGATTATCTAGTTTGGAGAAAACGAGGCCAAGTGGCAACCTTGTTGCTCTCTGCAGCTGCCTGAACGGGATGTGGGAGGGAGATGGTGATCTCTTCTGTCTGGAATCCAGGGGCTGGACATATGGGAATGATCCAAAGCTGCATCAGGGGAGGTTCAGACTGAGCATCAGTAAGCATTTCCTTAATTGAGAGAGTGGGAAAATACTGGAACAGGCTTCCTAGAGATGCTGTTGGTGCCCCATGCCTGTCAGTGTTTAGGAGCCTTTGAAAAATGCCCTTAATAACATGCTTTAACTTCTGGTCATCCCTGAAGTGGTCAGGCATTGAGACTAGATTATCACTATGCCCCTTCCAATGGAAACTAATCTGTTCTAAATGTGTTTAAAAAAAAAACCCCAAACCTGTTTACTTCTGGTGGTTCTAACCAAGTTTGTCAGTGCCCAGGTAGGGCCTTAGTGCACTTTGTTTTCACTGAATCAGTTGTCCAGCTAATTTAAGCTTAAGAAAGAACACTGATCTTTTGGTAGAATGCTGAAGTATATTTTCTTAAAAGCATGTTGCAACTCTCAGTTCATGGTTCAGTGCTATTACAAAAACCATAATCAACTAATGAAAATAGTAAATAAATATTTTTTTTAAATCAGCTAAGCCGGTTGACTTGTGGAGTCTGGAATGACTGGATTAGGGCTGGTGAGCAGCATATATAGCTCAATATTTCTCCCGCCTATGAAAAAGATCAATAAGAGCAATGGTCATCAGTGGTTGCTGACATGGTTGTTTTTGTATTTGCTGAAAGCAATGTGAACACTCAGTAACTTCCTCAAGATTGCAGTGCTAGCATTCAGAAATTAGAGCACAGGGACATTGTTGGCCAGAAGTGGTTTTCTGTGCTTAAGAGTCTCAGTGACTTTCTTGTGATTTGGGTAAGTAATGGTGAGACTGAACTTATGGACACTTTGACTACATTACATGCATACTGCTAACAGCAATGTAGAATTTGCATTTTGCTTTCAGAGAATGTTGCTTCTGTGGCACAGATAACAAGACTTGACAAATGCTGGTAAAATAATGGCTCTAAGGTTTACTTCTGTGCTTGGTTTTGATGATGGTATTTTGGTTTTTTTTTCCAGTTGTTTTTGCACTGTCTTCAGTTTTGCTTCAGAGAACTCTACATATCTAAATGGGTTTGTCAAATTGGCAAGGAAGAGCAAACAACCTCTGGTGGTATGTATGTTTGCATCTTGATTTATTCACTTTATTCACTTTGCTTCTGTCAGCCTATGAAGGAGACCTGCTGCAGTGTGCCCATGAACTTTCCATGCGAATAGATAAGGTGTTTTCTTGGTTTTGATTCTTAGCACTGTTTGTAATGCACGATTTTAATGATTAACCTGAGCAAGTTGAAAGAAATTGTTAGACTCAAAAGTCCTGAAAAGAAGTTGTATATAATTTTAGTGACTTTTTACCTTTTATTGCCAACATTTTGAGCCTTTGATAGTTTTTAGAATTTCAGAAATTTCTTTTTAATCTTGTTGGTGTGAAATATGGCAAGTACAGGGGAGTATTATTTTTAATATCTTTCTCTATGTTGTCTGACAGCCTCTTCATACCATGGGCTTAGTATAGCTCCTGTGTTACTTTGTGTGCAGAGTGTTGCTTTCTGCAGGTGGGGAAACACTTCAAATGGTCGAGTGGGCTTGACTTAAAAGGATAATTGTTTCCTATGACTTTCGTGAAGGCAGCAAAACAAATGCATGTGTAGAGAAGAATTTTTTCGTAGACGCGAATCTTGGAGAAATCTTGGCAAATGGGAAGAAGGAGTGCATTTTTAATGCTTTTGTTATATTTGGAACATTTTGGGGGAAGGGGGTAAAGCGAGGGGAATCTATTTTGATCCTGTCTAGAATGAAAGTTTCTTTCCTCACAAGATTTATGTACGTGCTGAATGTTGAAAGGCAAAAATATATTATTGCCTTTGGGTTTAGGTGTTAAAGCATTTTTTTCTCACTTTGATATAATGAACATTAAAACTTGGTGTAAAACTTAATTTGGGCATGATACAAGTTCCATAAGGGATTTTTCCCCTTTCACAGCGTTATTGAGTCCTCATGCCCTGGAGAACCTATTCAGAAAGGCAGGGATGGAGGACACAAGAATATTTTTGTGGCCTTAATGTAAATGCCACATGTTAAAGAAATTACATCTGCAAAATTACTTTCCACTTCAGGATTGTAAGGGCTATTAAGAAGAGCAACTCCAGACCTAGAAATACTTAGCACCCTGTTAGTTCTCTAAAGGAGTTAATTTTATCAGGAGAAAAGATAAAAGAAATTCAGTCTTGCCTTGTTTAGTGGAGAAGATTTTGGCATTATTTGAAGCAAAATTAGTGACTTGTCTCGTGCGAGATCCTGGGCAGAATTGTTTGTCTTTGTAGGAATGAGAAGTGGAGACCTTATCTTTCTGAAGAGAGTAAAATAAGAGGTTATTTTTCTTCTTCGCTGTTTGCTTTTTCCGAATTTTTCTGTTGTTGTGATCAGTGTTGTGGGAGGAAATGCGAGGACACAGGGGAAGATGTGGCAGTATCCCTTGCTGCACAAATTAGCAGCTACAGATTTTACTGGAAGACTCCATGTGCAGGAATCAGTGGCAGTGCCTGCTATGGGCTCAGCCGTGTGTGCTGTGGGGAGCAATGACACAACTGTGCTCTTTTCTCAGTTAAAAAGAACCTGAGCTTGAGCTGACTTTCTAGTCCTGTAAGCAGTTTGTGGTAGCCTGCAATTTCTGAGACATTGTCCTGCCTAGGAGGGACTTTTATATAAAACTTAATTCAACATTTATGACAAATAATACACTTTTTTTCCCCTGCATTTCTTAAGTTGAGTGGAGGTAAGGGTCAGGACTTGGCATGGCTTTAGCAATATTCAATTGTGCTCCTTCACAGTTGGTACCTGGAAAAGAAAAGAGCATCTATCTCCCAAGATAATCTTGTTTCCTAAGTCCTTTGCACTCAGAAAGAAAAATGATATCTTGTATATTGCTGGGTTATTTTCTTTGTGCTTTTTTTTNCAAATAATTTGCTTTGCAGGAATATCTGTTTTCTGTATTCAACCAGTGCTGGCTGAGCTGAAACTTCCTGCATCTTGTGGGGAGCATGTATAAAAGGAATGACCTCATGGCCAATGTGATGGTCACCTCCGCCACTCCAGAGGTAAAATCCCTTGGGTTTTATTAGCTCCGTTATCAAAATGGAAATCTGGGCTTGTTTCAGCTTTCCCAGAAGCCCTTTCCACTGCTGGTCAAACAGCACAGCATTTGTAAGAAGAAGAGCTAACAAGACGGGAGTGTAATTGTAGAATGCTCCATGGTTCTTGGTGTTCACCAGACTTAATCAAATCTTGTGGTGACCCTTTTCAGTTTTTCTTTGCCAGGTTTTTTGTTTTGCCACATTAAATAAATGAAGATACATAGTTTTCAATAAGTCTACAGGGTTTGCCAGATGTTGAGTATATAATAAACATCACTTATGTATACATAATTCTCTTCAGATTCACATATTTTCAGTGCTTGTAACAGCTGCCTGATAACTAAATATTTATCATTGCCAGGACAGTTTCTGTGCTAGGGCTTAATGTCTTGGAGTCAGGAACAGCATCAAAAATCTTTTGGAAGTTCAACAAGACTGTGTTAATCTTGATCCTTTACTCACTACCCTCGATAGAGGCAGTGCTTCTCTTTCTGAATGATGATTTGGCACTTTCCTAGTACAATATAACTGTCTGCGTTTCTACTAATTCCCCTTTATTCTCTTCTCGGGTTTAAGCGGTACAAATGTCAGGCTTTCCTAATCAGTAGTGTGCAGGTTAAATTTCAGAATGTGTCAATTTTCCTTTTGTTATAATGTTGTAGATAGAACAGGCTGACTTGGATCTACCAAGTCTTTAATTTGCACATTTAACTTTTTAAAAATCCTATGGAAGATGAATCTTCAAAATCTCAGCACAGTTCCTTTTGTGTGACAGCTCTTTCATTTAGTCTATACTTTTAAAAATGGCTTGTAAAGCTGAAAATTTCATAGATCTAAAATGCTATGTCACTGTAGTTTTTGCAGAAGGAATTTGGAAACATTTGTGCAAAAACTAAATTTGATAATTTGGTGTCTGAAACTTCTTGAAGTTCATACATTTTCTTGTCATTACTTAGTATTTTTACACATTTTTTTTTTCCTGATTTTGAGATGAAATTCATCCTTCTGCAGATAAGCCTACTATTTTTTCTTTGTAGGGTAGTAGCAGCTCAGATTCTTTGGAAGGGCGAAGTTCAGATTATGCCAATAAAAGCTACGATGCAGTTGTATTTGATGTGTTGAAAGTAACTCCTGAAGAATTTGCTGTAAGTAGAAATGTTATTTTTGCATTTAAGCTTCTATAATATCCAGGGTTTCCAGAGTACTAAAAAATACATGAAATCTTTTTTCTTAAAAAAAATAGATATTTTAAATAAACTTCCAGTGTTCTTGAAAACAAATTTTTGACTTGATCAACTTCAATAAAATAAGCCTGTCTTGGGATTTAATCATTTGGTACTGACCTGATGCAGCATATTTGTTTTACTGTATAAAGTTATTTGTATCTTTTGAAGTCTTTTAGGAGACCCTAGCATAGGTTAGTTCTGGTTGGTGAGGAATATGTGTATGGTTTGTACTTACTGAAGGGCAGATGGAAATACGTCGCTGTTACTCTCCATGTAACATGATGTAAAATTCTGTCTTCATTGCAGAGCCAGATAACATTGATGGATATGCCAGTATTTAAAGCTATACAGCCTGAGGTAGGTTTTCTTAAACCATCTGCTCACACCTTTGGAATTCAGTGCCTGAGGAAATGTGCCAATTTAAATAATGCTTTGCTGTTCAAAAATGCTCACCTTGCACCGCACTAATATTTTTCTGGGCATATTCCCTGTTAGCACTGTGGATCTGTAGTCCAGCATGAGTTACTTGGGTTTGTCACCTGTTGCCAAAGGAGATGACTGTGCTTTTCTGGAAGTCTTCTTGTCTTGCTTGGAGTGGAGTGTTTCCTCAGGATAAGTTTATCAAGCGTAAAAATTCTCTGTTCTCCCTTCTGCTGCTGTTTTTCATTTCATGTCTGACTCATGCCTCTGGCCATAATCTCAGTTTTTGGCTGCATCAGGTGCTTGATAAGCTTTTTAATTTGTATGATCATTTTTAAGATTCAAAATAATAAATGCTGGGAATAAATCAGCCCAAGCACTTAAAAGTTAATGCATTGTCTTTTAAGATTTTAACCTTTTAAGAAAGACACAGAAGGGAACATGAGGCCTGTTAAGGAAAAGCAATCAAAAGTTAACAAAGACATACAAAAATCAGTAATAAGAACTTGAGAAAAGACGAATAAAAGTAGTTTTCAGAATATGACAAATTTGCATAAAAATATGACTAACTTATTTATTTCAAAAGGTACATGAATCACATGACTCCTGCTTCAGGTGTTTTAATATAAGAACATGTACTTGTATCCATTGTGGCTTGTTGTCCTCTTGTCCTAAGGTTGGAATATCATGGTTATATAGTGGGCAACCCCCCCAGTAATGTCAGCAGAACTGAATTTCTGACATCAGTAGGGGCAGTCAAGTTTAGGAGGTTTTTAGTGAAAACTCTAGCCACCGAATTTGGTCACTAACAAAACAAGTCATTATTTATTACAGTAGTTCAGAGAGGTTACCAGACTTCTATTTTGAGAAAGACAATTTTTTTATTTCCTTCCTATACTGTCTATTGTCTGTTCTTCCTGTCAGATAATTTTTTTTTTCCCCCAAGAACACCAAGACAGTTCTATAACTGTAACTTTCATGCTTCTGAAATTACATGTGTGCTCCTGGCAACTGGGGAGACATTTCTTTCCTGTGGGAAAAAAAATTGGCAAATGAATAATACAATAAGAAATTTGCAGTACCCATAGAAAAATCGGATTACAAAAAATTTTCAGTTTGTACAAATTGATACATAGATACTTTTCCATGAGGAAGTTTTGTTTATTCAAATATCAGAACATAAATGGAGGGGATTTTTTATTCTAACTACCTTTGCCAAAAGCAGAGGTAGTGTCATGCTCTGAGGAGACGAATGAACTAAAAAATAAAATACAAAACTATAGATGTTCATTTTAAAGCAAATTTTGCATTCACTTTACTTGCTATTTTTGAATATGTAGCAGTTACCATGAACTAGTAGTTGTTAATTGTGCTTTCTGATACTCATTTTGTTGGAATTGTCAATATAGTTTGTTTGGCAGAAATAAACAACTGTTTCTATCCTGAAATTTTGCCAACTGTAGGACTAGGTTTTAGAGCAAGAAATAGTCTGTGCATTTGTCATGAACCTCCCCTTGCTATTAGGTAAGTTATTAGACTAAGAATGTTAACATTTTCTAGTTGAAATTTAAGGTTTTATTCTTTAAAAATTACCTTATGCATGATGGAAATACTAAGGATTTTAGAGTTTTGGTTGCTAAGTCTTATCTCAAACACACAAACATCCTTTAAGCATGATATCTGCTGAGGCTTTTTCCTACTTTTCAACAGCTATTACTCAAAAACACATCTGCATTTTACTTTGCATAGTTTAAAAAGAGGTTGTCTAGTTAACAATTCTTTGTTCTCCAGCAGAAATAATTACGCTTACATTTCAGATTTCTATGGAATTTTATTTAAATTTTTTCCAAATCCTGAAATTGCAATCTCCACAAATTTCGGGGTTTTGCACACTTAATGGGAATGTTTGCTGTGACTG